>OX336373.1:11958310-12355134 GCA_946902895.1 Fragum fragum | reverse complement strand
AAAGTGAAAGATGCCTAACGGAAAATAATCTAGATATGGTTTGACTTTGAAATAGGTCGAAACACGAGCCAATCGGTCGGAGGACCTATTCGGTTAATTCCTTTTATATTAATAAAATAGATCGAAACTACTTGTTTATTACAGCATCATACTGTGAAAACCTCCACCAAGGAAAATATGATGAAAATACGTTTAACTTTTGGGGTAAGATTATATACGGAAATCCTCCCTTATTTTCCTGGAAAGGTACCCTTATTTTTTGCATGTGGAAAGATAAGGGCAAGGCATTAAAAAATGATAAAAATAGATAGAAAAATTCATCGGGGGATTTTTTGTAAAATTTAGAAATAAGTCTCTTAAAATTAGATCAACGTGTTGCGTTATTGAGCTATGACATCACTTTTTCATTTTTTAACCCATTCCCACACAGTGACGCTTTTAAACACCCCTTACCCATAAATATGAAAGCTTTGGAAAATCTTGTGGAAAATGAAGAAATTGCTTGTTACAAGCAATATCTTCATTATCCACGATGTTTTCTACCCAATAAGACAAAGATTTTAAAGATTTCACTAACCTAAAATTGTCATCTGCAACTTATTTGAATTTGGACTGGTCTGAAATTTTATCGTGTGAGAATGGGTTAAGAAAACCCTTTTTGAACGCATCATTTTTATGAAAATGAATCTAGAATAGGGCAAGTAAGATTTTCTGTTACTCAGAAATAGTTGCATGCTCAAAAGATTTTGTTCATAGAAGTATGAAAAGAGAAAAAAGCCAATCATAACGCTCGAATCTTGATAGACGTAAATAAAACAAACTTGTAAGGATGTAGTGCTTTCAAAATATTAGTTAAACCATTCTCACACAATCCCACGTTTTAATTACTATAGAAAGACAATGTTGGGGAAGCAGGCGACAATTTCATGTTGCTGAAATTTTAAAAAAGATAATAGTCTTTCTGTATAACATTGTAGGGAATGAAAAAAAATCTTTTTACAAGCATATTCATTTTTATAAATTTTCCACATTGTTTTCTCAAGATTCTCTTCTTGAGGGGCGTCAAAAACGAAACTAAGTGGAAAGGCATGTAGTTCAAGTATGTAACTTTGCCCACGAGAAGGAACCAATACGGAAGTGTGAACAATTTTGAATCTGGCCAGGATGCGAAGATTGCATAGTCTGGGTCAAATATATTTCGGCCTTTGGGAGAACCTCTTAATCCTTTCCCACTCAATAACGCTTTTTGGCGCCAACAAGAAAAAAAGCTTTGGAAAACATTATGGACTATAAAGAATTTCGATGGTACAAGCAATTCCTTCAATATCCACAATGTTTTTAACCTCCAAAGAAAAAAACGAAGTCAGGATTTTATCAACTTTAAATTGTCGTCTGCAACCTCTCTGAATTTGGACAAGTCTTAATTTTTGTCGTCTGAAAATGGGTTCAAGAAAAAGGGTCAATATACCTCAGTAATATGACTTCGTCTTCAAATACCAACTGTGTCTGAACTGTGGTGAATCACTCTTTGACTACTTGTACAGCAGAGTTCTCAGATTGTCCCTTTTTGCATACGTTTAAATAAAGTTGACCTGTCACACGGAAAGAGACCTCCTGGGAAGTGCGTTAAATATCGATCCTGTTCAGATTATGCGGAGTCTGGCTAACCTGTGTGGGGCTGGCTAGCATGTACACTCGGCACAGGCTAGCTTGAGTAAAAACGTTTCACTATTTTTTAATGTTTTGAATCTAGATATGAAAATAACAATACAATATACCTGTATTTTATCTATCTCGGATAGATTGATTGAATGGGGTTAAACGCCACTTTCAACAGAATTTCAGTCATATCGCGTCGGCTGGAGCACCTACCAATAAATTCCTGGTATTTCTCACACCTGTACTACCACTGCATCCTTTCCTAGCCTCGGAATACCTAAAGAATATTTACTGACCAATTATTAATCCGATCTGTAAGATTTTTAATTACCCTTTCACGTTTTTTTTTTTTTTTTATATAATTCTACACATGTTCAAATTGAAAGAGGTTGCAGACAGTTATGAAAATTGTATACGATTTAAAGTGAAACCATCCTGTGTGGCTGAAAATATTGTGGAAAAAGAAGAAATTGCTTGTTACATTTTTCCACAATGTTTTCTCAAATATAAAATCACAGCAACGTAAAATCCATGTTTGTAAAAAAAAATCAAGGAAAGTTCAGTGCCGCGTGACGGATTATCTGTAATAATCGTCAGATCTACTCTGCCACGATATAGATTCTGACTATTCTGGCGATTCTTATAATTTCGTGCGATATAACTCTTAAACATATAAATCTTCAAAAAAGAAGCTAGTTTATTCGTTTTGGGAGATACCGGTTACAAAGAATATCAAAGTATCTCTCTAGTACGTACTTTTTTCATGTGTTTAATCAATATTTCTGGTACAGCATGGCCATTGACGCAGCTAACCACGGCTTTCTGCCATTTCTAGCAAGTCTGAATCGTGCCTATTCCGCTCTCAATCAAAGGTCTGAAGTTGGAATGCGCTGAAAGGGTCATAACTGTGGAATTCGGTTCAAATTCATTGGTTACTTTCCGAGTAAGCCCCCCTCATTAAACTTAAACCAGCATTCCCATTCGTGTACATATGTAAGTGAATAACGCACAAAAACATAAATCCACAAACAGAAATCAAAAACTAGCATTGTCTTAACCCATTCCCAGACAGTGACGCTTTTAAATGACCCTTATTATGAAAGCTTTGGAAAACACTGTGGAAAATGAAGAAAGTGCTTGTTACAAGCAATTTCTTCATTATCCACAATGTTTTCTGTCCAAAAAGACCAGGATTTTAAAGATTTCAATTGTCGTCTGCTACTTCTTTGAATTTGGACTTGTCTAAAATTTTATCGTGTTGGAATGGGTTATAAGCTCGTGTCACGCACAGCAAAATTAGAATTTTCAAGCATAACATTCTCCTTTTGATCAACTGTAATACGTGAACTCCTTTTAGAATCTTGAAAAAAGAGAATAACAGCTTCTATAGTAAGAAATCAATGACCTAGATGATTATTTGACCCTCAACTCGGCCAATTCTGTAACGATCATACTAAACTCACGTAGATTTTCACTTCAAGTTAATGAGTATACGAGGAAATTTGCGGAAATTCACGGAAATTTGTTTCAGGGTGATCGATTTGAAATACCGGATTAGACTTAGGAAAAAGAATATTTAAAGCGTTGTGAGTAAAATTTAAAAAAAAAAAAAAAAAAAAAAAAGACGTTAACGTTATTGTAACGTTGTTGTTTGCACAAAGTAGGTTTTCCCTTTTCCTAAAAATTCCTGTAATAAAATGAAGAAAGTATCAAATTATCTTCGGCGCCCTGTAGTCGCGCGATTTCCTTATTCGTTATTCGGCTTTAGAACCGTAAAAAGGACCAAACTGAAAGCTAGATGACACTTGTTAAAGGTTTGATGTGTTATCATTGATTTAAATAACGACATAATAAAGCGTAATTATTTGGTAAATAAGTAGAAACCGGAAGTTGATATGTTTACATTCTATTTTTCAACATCTTCTAATTTCAATTTACATCTATTTGATTTTTATTGAGCCAAAGCTGTAAATCCCACAATAATCGCGTTTGCTTGATGCCTACGATTCCCCTTAATCGCTCTAGAATGGGCGGTGTAATTATTGTAAAAATGCATTTGCGACCTGAGCCATATTTGTAAACATTGCCGATCTATGGTCAAATGTCACTTGAGATCACGTGATTACCAAACACGGGACGGCGAATCACAAAAAATAAATTACTGCGCTGATTATTACCTTATTTTTCAATAATTTAAAGCAAACTAAAGCATGTTTAGAAGTCTCTAAACGAATTTTTATATCATCCTTTACATGTGCCATATTGTCGGCTACAACTAACTGATTGTCAGTGGCAAGTTGAGATGAGAAGTAACCATAAGTGTATTCATATCTAAGAGATCACATGATATGTGTTATCAAAAAACACGAAATGAAATTGCCTTGTGTTCTTTCGGTTTTGTTAAATCTTAGTTGGAATTGCTCCGCACTCCAACTTAATAATGTTGGTAAAATTTCTGAGTTAATACTTTGATATCAAATGTGCCTTTCCATAATTTTGCTATAAAAGTGTTGAAAACATCAACACGTTTGAGGAAATCCTCCCGTATTCATCCTTGATAGATATATTTTTTCTGATCATTTATTGAAATGGTATGAAGGTCATATTGTATAAATCAGGTCAATGGCAAGCACTTATCCTGAAAACTATTTTTTCATAGTATTGACCGATCAATTTGACCGATCGCGATGGTCAATCAAAGAATCAATCGACCAATCAAAAAATTAATTAAGACCGGAAGTGAACTTTGAACTCCGAAATTAATCGACGAAGATATCAAGCATTTTGTTGGTTTGGCGACTTTTACGTCGTAACAATAGCTGTGGTTGGGATGTTTAGGTCGCAAACCAACGATTTCTTTATGCTACATGTAACTGTCTATGAATTTTTGCAAAAAGCGCCGTTTTCTATAGAAGTTCCTGTTGGAGGCAGTGGGCGGGACAATCGATTCGTCATTTCCACGTACATGTAGCTTAAAAAGTATCTATATTTGACACGTAATACGAAAAGAGGCCTTCGAGCTGTTCCATTTAACGAATACTTGATAAAAGAGAGTAATAACAGGTCAGTTATTGATGGTATTTTAGAAATGGGTGTATGGTGAGGTGGAATGATTAATTTATATTTAAAAATCCAGCTGTAGAATTTTCGACCCTGGTCAGCCTGCACAGTCTCAGTCTGCGCTTTTCGCGCAGCCTCACCAGGGTCGATACTTTTGCACTACATAGGATAATAGGATTTTAACTATTTAACTGTTTATTTCTAGAGCTATTTTAACAGTATTTACAACTGGAGCAGCTATCCGTGGATTTCTCATATTTCTCAGACCAGTACTACCACTTCATCCTTTCTGAGCCTCGTGCTGCCCATCCCATTTTGGTTTACGATTATCCACCCATTGGTGGGAGACAAATGTCGGAAAGGATATTTGCCACGACCGATGATCGAATCCTGGACCTTCGAGTCCGACGCTCTACCAACTGTGCTGTGGTCGCGGCATGTTTGGTATGAATTTACCTTTTATAAAAACCCATCAGCTTATCTAAAGGCCAAGGACAGATATCAAGGACATTACTCAGAACAATGGGCATCTCGGGAAAAGTCATGTTTTAAAACTCGCTTTTTCACAATGCTTTGTTATCCTGGAAGACATTTATGGATCTTGAAGTTATACTGAATGATCAAAGGTCAATTTTGTCGGTACAGGTATAGACAAAATTGACCTTTATACATCTATAGCTTTCCAATCATCACATCTACTATGAAACGATGACTATTAAAACAAACCGATCTAAAATCCCCGTTTTAAATTGCACTATTGCTATGCCATTGTCGTTAGATTTTTTATGCACCAATAACATGTGCAACTTTCAATCGATCGTAAGATTCTTTTTATTTCAATAGCCTGTTCTCGCTTGTCAGACGGACAGAAAATTTTATGTTATACTTGTACAAAATACACCATCACATGTAAATTTATTACATTGCATGTTCATGACACTGAAAGCGGTATCTCTGAGAACACTCTCTTGCGATATGGCAAATTTGTGAGAATACTCAATATTCCTTCGGGCATATAAACAAACTTGTTGAATTTAATTTCCTTACGTCGCGATAATTTTACGCTTTATTTGATTAAATTACGAACGTGTCTTGAATACTGAGCTTGCTTTTCAGACTATTAACATTGAAGTGATGTATGACTGTTTTACACGTTTTGGAAAGCTAAACTAAATTTAGAATGATAACGCATCGTAATGTCACTGATGTATCAAAATCAGTTTTACAACCCACTCAAATTTCTCCCACAGGAGGCTTCCATTTATGAATTTTGCTCATCTTGGGATCCGAAAGTCGTTGAGGATGGCTGGATTAGACAGGTGGACTATTATAAATATTCATCAAACAGTAATTTCAAGGAATTAAACCTCTCCCGTTTTTCGAAATTTTAGACTGGTCAACATTCAATGAGGTTGCATACGACAATAAAAAATGAATGCAATTTGAAATAAACCATCCTATGTGGTAGAAAATATTGCGGGAAAAGGAGAAATTGCTTGTTACAAGTATTTTCTTCTTTTTCAACAATGTTTTCTCAAGTATAAAATAGTACAGGAAATGGTTAGAAAAAGACCTATTAAGACAGGAGGAAGTATGACAAGGTTCACCATATAGTAATTTCCGGATATGCTCATTTAGACAAGTTGAGCTCCAATGAAGGTTCGTCATAGAGTGATTTTTTCAGAAGCTGTTTGAGACAGGTGAAGTTCTTATAAAGTTTTATATTGTAATTTGCCACCGGTATGCTTTGTCGAGGCTCACACAGATATGAACTCCTTTAAAAATCAATATGGTAATTTGTCCAGGATATGTTTATAAAAGAGTTTCTATGAAGGCTCGTCATACAGTAATTTACCCCAGGTAACGTTTTAAAGAGTTACCATAAAGTTAATCATATAGTAATTTGCCCCAGGTTACGTTTTACTGAGTTACCATAAAGTTAATCATATAGTAATTTGCCCCAGGTTACGTTTTACTGAGTTACCATAAAGTTAATCATATAGTATTTTGCCCCAGGTAACGTTTTACAGAGTTACCACAAAGTTAATCATATAATAATTTGCCCCACGTTATATTTTACAGAGTTACCATAAAGTTAATCATATAGTAATTTGCCCCAGAAAATGTTTTACAAATTTTCTATAAAGGCCCATCATACAGTAATTTACCCTAGGTTATGTTTTACAGAGTTACCTAGAGTGAATCATACAGTAATTTGTCCAGGATATGTTTTACAAAGTAACCATAAAGTTAATTATACAGTAATTTGATCAGGATATGTTTTACAAAGTAACCATAAAGTTAATCACACAGTAATTTGCTCCAGGATATGTTTTACAGAGTTTCTATAAAGGTTCATCATAAAGCAATTTTCTCCAGGTTATGTTTTACAGAGTTACCATAAAGTTAATACATGTTTATAGTAATTTGCCCCAGGATATGTTTTATATAGTTACTGTAAAGGTTTATTATATAGTAATTTACCCGACTACGTTATGCAAGTGAATCTCTTATAAAGGTTTATCATTTAGAAGTTTGCCCTTGATATGCTTTGCAGAGGCTCACTTAGGCGAAATTCTTATAAAGGTTCGTCGTATAACAATTTGCCTCGAGTATGTTTTACAGAGAGGTCGAGTTCTTATAAAGATTCATGATATAGTAATAGCCCCGGGTATTCATTTTAGATGTGTGTATTTCCGATTATTTATCGTCGCTACCCTAGCACATGCCCATATGAGCGACGCCCCCCCCCCTCCCCCGTGCAAGGATACAGCACGAAACTGCTGAGAGCTCGAGCGGAATCTTTAACGTGCTCGGTGGATTGCACAGTCACATAGGACTTCGTTTAACGTCTCATCCGAAAGACAATTAGTTTGTCATTTGATATTGTCAGCCCAGGGCTCGAACTCGTGATCTTCAAGTCAAGTGCTCTACAAACTGAGCTAATCGGGTTGACATTTTTTTCTTTTCGGATAATATAATCCGGTCAATATTATACACACTGTTCCCCTGTCATTCATCTTCAAATTATCAATCGCTGGCCCCGCCTACTTACTTCTTTAGCCACGCTCACTGACTCCAAATAGGAAGTCCTGCTTCGATTTCAAATGGCGTTATTATGCAAAATTTTTGGTCAGTAGCACGCAACAGGAATAAGCTGTGGTTACGACGTTTAAGTCGCCAAGCCAACAAAATTGTTACACAAAAATGGCGACAAATATCGGAGTTCAAAAGGTCATCTCCGGGCTGAATGAATGATTTAATTTTTTCGATTGATTCTTTGATTGGCATCGCAATTGATCAATTATCAACTAATTATTATCATTTATATCATTATCATTATTAACATTATATTTGAATTGAAAATGATAATAAGAATAGTGATAATTATAAATAGATAGTAACAAGAAAAAAATAGTACTTTGGAAGTGGTGATCATATTTTGTCAAAATAGTAAAATAGAAAGACAGTTCCATTGATACGATATTGTAAATACTCTTTCTTTCACAGATTATATCATGTTCGTCTGGCGAAAAGGTTCAGCCGAACACTCTGTAAAATAAATAGTTCGTCCGTGTTCTACGAAAACCTCGTTACTACAGCTTATACCAAGCTGTAGTTACGAGATTTTCGTAGAACACCGTCGATTTGAAAAGGCAATGAGAGCTAGCAAAAGTTATTCACGGAAGGCATTTTGCAAATAAACTTACAATACGGTATAAAACTATTAGAGATTTAAAAAACAAAATACAAAAGCAAATAGTGTTGACTCTTGCTATAGCCTGCACTGCCCTCGCAGTCTGACCAGGATCAATAGATCTCAGAATTTCTTGAAGACTCTTTTTCGCTTGACGACTTATCGGTGTTTCAGCCCGGTGAGAAGATATATTCTCCTTTCACAAAACAGCCTAATGCAAGTCGATTATTAGAGGTCTCGAGAATGTCTGACATAAATGCAATAAATGATAGGGTGCAGAATTTAATCAGACACATTCTGTCGAAAACCCTTCATTTGGGAAGGAAGATGGCAATTTTTGGTAGTTTCGAACTCGATTGTAATTCTTTGTTGTAAAACAAACCTCCACCCAAACAGATCGTTTATCCACTGCATTAGTATAATGATACTATACTTTTTATGATTTTTATAGAATAATTTATTTATTAATTTCATTTAGTTGTCATTTTACGAAGGAGGATATTGTAGTCGCCAGCTTGAAATCAAGACCGACTTGAGGTAATAATAGCCTTCTTAATCCACTCCCAGCACAGTCCCTCTTTTTTCAAACCCTCTGATGTTATATTCCAGAAAACTTGGTAGGGCAAAGAAGGAATAACTTGTAACAAGCAATTACTTCTTTTTCCAAATGTTTTCTTTCCTGTATAATGGTAAATTCTCAAATCACATTCAATTTTGGATTGTCTTTTGCAACCTCTTTTAATTTGGGCAAGTTTAAAACTGTGTCCTCATGTAATGGGATAACTTTAGATCATTTACCGTTGAGGTGATGGTATGGCTTAAAGTCTAGTCAGTGCAAGTTACATGGTATTTTAGCAAGACCAATGATGTCAGATATAATAGAATACACCAGAAAGACATTGAGAAATTTAAATCCGTTTACAACACTAGTTCTCCAAAAGCGAATTGTTTTAAGTATAATCATTGAAATGGATTTGGATAAAAGCTCTTCCAACTTAGATTATTCCCTCTCGATTCTGCTCCCTGGAGAAAAGCACAAATACTTGCGTCGATTGTGTGGGCCAACGAAAGAACGAAGATCAATAGCCGCTCCCGGGAATCGAACTGGAGACTTTCTGGTCGCGAAGACGACGCTCTGCTTCTCGAGCTCGAAAAGCACTGTATCAGGTATTCATGGATATTCTTTAAGCGAATTGCAAGCGGATCTGGTTTATAACTTTGACCACCCGGTATAAATGGCGGGTAATAATGATGTAAATATTTCCGCTCTTTTTTATTATCTATTTGCATTTTTTTACTCATTCAACCAATTCCCACACAATCCCTTCGTTTTACGCCCCTCAAGAAAATAGCTTTTGAAAACATTGTGGATAATGAAGAAATTCTTTGTATCAAACAATTTCTCTATATCTACAACGTTTTCTATCAAAAAGACGAAACATTTGAGAATTCCATTAACTTTAAATTGACGTCTGCAGCTTCTGTAAATTTGGACCAGTCTAAAATATTGCTGTGTGGTAATTGGTAAAGGTCTTTTTTCACTTTTTTGCGTCTAATACTTTCCTTTCCATAGATTTGTTTATTTGTTTGTTTGTCAAATTGACTTGAAATTTGTTTGAGAATGCCATTAGAATTTCTGTCGATGTTTGTCGAAAAATGGATTGAAAAAGTTCAACTACAGTGACTACAAGTATTAATGACGTGTTTTTAAATATCAAAGGATCTGCAACAGAAAACAAAATCATTCTAAAGAGTGGAATATCACAAGGGGAGTTACTTTCAAACACTTCAACGAAAACATATTCGCCTCCTAAATACGAAAGAAAACTCCTGTTTTCTCTTATAAACAAGAAGAGACAAATGGGAAAATGTTGGCAGTGCAAATTGGCATTACCTCCCGGAAATCACTTAAATCCTCACAAAAACACCCTTTAATGCCGGAGGCGAAATTTGCATAATGTCGTTTCACATCGGAAATTGTCCATCACTTCATTCTTAACAATTGAGATGACGAGGCTTTCGTCTTTGAGATCCTGACTTGGTTTCGTAATTCGTTCGTTAAGGAAGAGCAGAATTCAGTAATTTCTAACGATACGGTTTCTTATAAGACAACAAAAAATTAAGCCTCGGAAATGTTGTTGTCATCTTTGTCTATTTCCCATACTCAGACTTTCTTAATTCGTCAACTGTCTTCCACTTTCAATCATAGAACTGAAAGTGTTGATGTTGGAAGTCCCCTTTGGCAGGGCCAATTTTGTGTCGAAAGTCTCATTTTGATAAAGATAATCTGATTAAAGCAAAAGTTCTCCCCCGGCCCATCTAGCTCAATAGGTACATGTAAAACAGGATATTTTCTATTCTAGGGTCATGTGTACGATCCCTAGTTTGGAAAGAAACTGCCATTGCCACAATCGTCATTTGTCTCTCACCGATGTAAACATAATAAGTGTTTTGCTTATTCTTATGGGTCAAATTTAATGATGCAGTTGTACATGTTCTGGTGTGAAAAAATGACGGAAAGCCATGATTGGCGCATCTTCCAACCGCGGTATTACTGAACTTCCTCTTAAAGTGAGGTTTAACCAAATTCACTTAATCGCAGTCTAACTAACCTTCAATAATCTTCGATTTAACTCTTTTAATTAATTTTCGGCTGATGCCTTCTTAAAAAATGACAGTTTATTTAAACACTATGTAAAATTTGTTTTCGGAGACATCAACAATCGATGTGGCAACATTTTGTTAAGAAATAACAAAGCAACTTTTAAACAACACCAAGACGTTACTCTCGTTTTCCCGTACATATGAGATGTCAAGGGTTTGGCATATCGTCGTGGTCATACTAAACCTCGTAACTATAGCATGAACCAAGCTTTAGGTACGAGGTTTAGAACGACCACGACGCTAGATTTCTCACAATCACACAAAATCATATTTTAAAAAAGGAGGTTATCTATTCAACCGTAGAAACCAAAACTCCTGAATTTTGAACCCCGACGCCAATTTGTTAATTTTTTGTTCGTTTGGCGACAAAGACGTCGTAAGTACAGCTTATTCAAGCTTTTATTTGGACGTTTAGGTCGCAAAAAACTATACTACATTTGTTAAATGCTACTGGCTATTTTTTTTTTTTTTTTTTTTTCAAAAATAACACAATTTAAATTCGATGACTTCGTGTTGGAGTCAGTGGGCGTGGCCAAAGGAGTAGGTGGACAGAGCTTGCGATTGGTTAATTTCGCCTCATAAACAAATGCATTACGACATAAAATATTTGAGAATTGTGAATGTCTAAATGTGATCTTTAAGAATTCTGGAATCAACCAAAACGAATTTATAACTTCTATCAAGTGGTTTATTCTTTAGCCACGTTTTTTTCCACAAGGGAGAAATTATTTCATGTAATAAGCAAACTCTTATTTTATGGGGATGTTTTCCATATATAAAATTCTTTAATAAGGATTTAAAAAGAATACATGTGTATTTTAATGGGTTTGTGAAAGGTATTGCAAAATAATGAGTCTTTTTTCAAATCTTGTAAAATCATTGGCCCTCTAACCCTTACCCAGCCCCCCTTCCCCCCACTTCCCACTGTTCCTACAGGCCTTAAAGGGGTAAACAGTTTAACATTTTGCGAAATGCTTATAACATAAAGTGAAACTAGATTCTTAAAATTGGGTATTGCGTACCTACTATGTTTAAGCCTACGTGCACCATAATTTGGTATTAAAAAAATATTTTTTTACTTTAAATCCACGGTGCTTTAAGGTATTAGTTACTTTCATTGAAACAAGCTTGGAATCAAACAACGAAGAGAAAACTGTCCGAAATATGAAGTACATCAGCTACAAAATTCCAAAACTTTCCCATTCAGGTTCTACGGTGCCCCTTTTTTCAAAGGTTTCCATCAGATACCTAGATGTTATTTCGGTATCGGAATTTCCGTGCTTAGAGATCACATGTTGACTCGAGATGTTAGTTCATCTCACTATTCCAGTATAACAGAATGTGACATGAGTGGTGATTAACATGGAGTATCGAAAAATTGGAATTAATGTAAGTTAACTTATTTGTTTATACCAATGGAATAGATGTAAGTTAATTAATATATCAATCTATTGAATTGGTGTTAGCTAAACCATTGGAACTGATGTGAGTTAATTTATTTACAAAACCATTGAATTTGATGTAAGCTAAAACATTGAAATTGGTGTATCTTAATTTATTTATCAATCAATTGACATTAATGTAAGTTGATATACTTACTACGTCATTGGTATTCATGTAGAAAAACTTTTTTACTAAACAATTGTCCAATCGCTGACCCCGCCCATTTACTTCTTTGCCCCCCCCCCCCCCCATTGACTCCAAACAGGAAGTTCCGCTTCGATTTTTAGTGGAGTTATTTTGCAAAATGTATGGCCTGTAGCATGTAACAAAAAACGTAAATTGGTTGGTATGTGACCTGAACGTCGTAACTACAGCTTGAGTTCGAAGCTCAGGTCCGGGCTGAATAAATGATTTGATTGGTCGGTTGATTCCTTGATTGACATCCGCGATTGGTCAATTGGAATAAATGAATGTTTATATATTTACTAAACCATCCGAGTTGATGAAACTCAACTTATTTACATAACAATTTTGATTGAGTCAGTAGTTTATTTTCTTAACCAGTGGAATTGAAGTACGTTAATCTAATTACTTAACCCATTCCAACACAATCCTGATTTTTAACTCACCTGAAGAATTATATTAAAGAGAATATTTCAAGAAAATGGAAAATTGCTTGTAACATGAAATTCCTCCATTTATCTCAATATTTTCTACTAATTTGGCACTTAGTTTCCGATTTTAGAGCAATTTGAAATATTGTCAGCAACTTAATTGGTCCAAATTCTTGTCATGTGATAATGGGTAATACATTTGAATTGATGCACCGGGTAAGTTAATTTACAGATGTAAGTAAATTTATTTTCTAAACCATTAGATGTTTATTTACCTAGTCATTTAGAATTGATGTAAGCCAACATAGATAGAATACCCAGGAATTAACGTAATGTACATATAACTGATGTTCAAAACTGTTGGATAAATGTTAGCCATTCAATAATTAATTTGAATTAATGAAAGTTAACATGAACGCTAAACCCACTTAATGAAATATGTATTATCTTATGATAAAGGTAAATGCTTTGTTTTGCATTGTATCATACTTATTAAAAGGGCCAACCAGTTTTGACTTAGGAGACACGTTTTCCTTGTGTGCACAATACCGTTCGAATCCCTTCTCTTTATTGCTGGGCGCCTGGCAAAGATGACCTTCGGTAACCGTTCATTTAACTAGCTGACTGCTAACCAACCGACCGCATCAGTTCTTACCCAGTAAGCCGGCTTCTATCGAGATTAGAACTTTCTAAACTAAGGGATAAATCAGTAAAAAGTGCAACTGATAAAAGGTTTTCTTATAATACCTTAAGCTAACTTATATATACATGTATGTAATAAATCATTGTGAAAAATGTAAGTTATGATAACCCTTTCCCGCTAAACGAAATTTTAGACAAGTCCAAACTCAAAAGTTTAGCAGACGAAAAATTTAAAATAGATTTTATTTGAAAAAATAACTAGTCAGATGGGTAGAAAATATTGTAGAAAAAGAAGAAATTTCTTGTCACAAGCTATTTCTTATTTCTATATAATCTTATCTCAATTATCTAATCACAGGGACGTAAAAACAGGGTTTTTACGATAAAGGGTTAATATGAAAAATGGAAATAATGTATATATTCTTTATTTCCTCCAAATCTGACGATCGAATACATGGTAGCAAACAATACAGAATAATAATACAATCACGGCAATGGTAATGGACATGATACACACAAACAAAAGTACTAAACAATTAGAGTCATTGAAAGTTAGCATAAATTCAAAGCCATTTAGGTAAGCTATCTTATAGAAACTAATCTTCTAAGATAATGCAATGGCCTGTTACTTTTGAAAATTTATACGAGTCTAAACGATAAATTTGATATGAAAAAACCAAACTGTAGCGACTCATTTCCTTCACAAGTGTTTGGTCAGAAGTTTGTTCAACCCATTACCAGATGGCAAAATTTTATACTGGTCCAATCTGATAGAAGTTGCGGACGACAATTTCAAGTTGTAGAAATTTAGAAAATCTTTGCCTTGTAGGGTAGAAAACATTGTGGACATTGAATAAACTGCTTCATATTTTTCTTCACTATTCTTCATAAATCTCTTCATTGTTCACAATATTTTCCAAAGCTATTTTCTTGAAATGTGTAAAAAAGCGGAATTGAGTGGGAAGATGTTAACATGTATGTTTCGTCCTTTCGGCGAATTAAGCTGTAGTTACAAAATTCTGATCCCCCTCCAGCGATATGTTAGAAATTAGTGTTTTACCTTTTCATAATTCAATTTTTAGTTTCGTCTGTCAAAAAACGGGCGTTCTGATTGGACGAAAAAATATTTATTCCTACAAGAACACAATTTTGAGCGCGCAACAATTTTGGATGCTTCCACACAAAATAATTCCATAAAAAAAGTTTCAGTTTTTGTAAAGTATTTACTTTTTTCGCTCGATGCTATTCAATTATATGAAATCAATAGAATATTTTTGTTTACTTGGAGGAACGAACCGAAAAACCTACTCACACTTATGTATGAATATACAAAGTGTTATGTATAAATACGCGAAGTGTTATATATTAACGTACACCATTTTCAATTGTTTGTGGTTAGTTTTTTGGTTCATATCTCAATCAAAACAAAACTATTTTCTTCATCTCTTGAAATAATTTCTTATAAAGAAGTTCTTATCGACAGACATTTCCGTTTAGACGAACGGACATTTTAATACTTTTTATTAAACATGAAAATAGACATTTTGAAATTGACGATTTTTCTCTACATGTCCAATTCCTATATGCAATTTTTCATTTTTTATTATATTAAAAGTTGTTCCACAGACTTTAATCAAAACTATGTTTATGCGTTTTTGTAAACGTTAAAGACTAAATGTCCGTATGTCTGTCTGTGTGTCTGTCTGCCCGTCTAATTCAAAATGTCGTGCACAATTTTTAGAAGTTTCTTCACCTGAGCAAAAAAAAAAAAAAGAAAAAAGAAAATGTTCCACGATGAATTCATAGAAAGAATATCATTGATTAAAGTATCAATAGTTTGGTGATTGATTTAGATTAATCAATTGAATTGGTAAGAAGTGAGGATTAGAGAAGATTGATCATAAAGCACATAATACATACATATGGGTAACACTGTTTGTTGAGATAGATATGTTAGATTATATTAATTTATTTTAATTCGATGGCAACGATATGATTTGGTCTCGAACAGACAATTCAGAAGTTTTCAGGCCCCTGAGAGAGGGGAAGAGGTTTAAAGTCATTGTTACTCAATATGCCATCTTGGTTGAATGGGGCTTGCTATAAAAATCTTGCTCACGAACACACCCTGGTTACGACTGGGCTCGAACCCGTGAACTCAATATTACTACTTGAGCACATTTTCCGCTTAGCATTCAAGGCACTCGAAAATAGTCTCCAAAAACGATCTTAACACATCCAGGAAATCGACCACAATTCTAAGAGTTTATACTATCACAATGGTTATAAATAATTAACTTGCAAAATATGGTAATAATTGTTGTTTATATTTTTTTGTGAACGAGCAAGATAAGTTTGCTCGTTTTTTATGATTACTCACGTATTTTTTGTAGATTTTGCACAATAAATACACTACCTTACAAAGATTTGTAGGAAGGCCTCTGAGGCATGCTCTGTTGTCCACGTCTCGGGATACGCTGCTCAATGGATCAATCGGGGCCGTTAATCAAGGAATTAATCGACCAATCAAATCATTCATTCAGCTTGGAAATGAGTTTTGAACTCCAATATTACCCGCCATTTGTATGAAACATTCTTGTTAGTTTGGCAACTTAAACGTCATAACTAAAGCTTATTCAAGCTGTAATTACGACTTTCAGGTCGCCAATCATTTTACTTTTTTATTACATGCTATGAATTTTGCAAGATAACGCCGTTTAAAATTGAAGTGAAACTTCCTGTTGGAGCCAATGGGCAGATGGGCCAGCGATTGGTCAATTGACGTCTAACCAACAGGAAGTTGGATATAAAAGGGTTCGCGTCCTTTGTGACCATATCAACTAACTCAACTAATTGTCTTTCGGATGAGACGTTTAACCGAGGTCCGTGTGACGATGCTATCCATCAAGCACGTTAAAGAACCAGGCGGAGCTCTCAGCAGTTTTGTCCTGTATCCTTGCACTATCCCTTGTAACAATTAATTGTCTACTGGGGCGTCGCTCATATGGGCATGTGCTACGGTAGCGAAGATAAATAAACGGAAATAAACACACAAAAAAGCCATTATCATGTAACAAACAAACAAACCGAATGGTTTGCAACCTAAACTTTGAAACTACAACTAAGATTAGCTGTAGATACGCATTTAAGTCGCCAAATGAATAAAAATGCCTTCTATTTCTGTCGCAGTTCAAAGTTCATTTACGGTCAACATGAATTACTTAATTGGTCGATCGATCTTTGATTGACAGTCCAGTTCTTCAATTCGTGTTTACTAGATGAATTTCGGTTCCATTCTGGTTTTACCTAGATGGCTAATTTGGCGTGCCGTAAGTCTAAAAAATGCTTCATTTACTCCTTTTTTAAGGTTATAAACAGCCACTTTGATTACAAAATCAGCTTAAACCCCTTCTTTCAATTGTATGAAAGCATAAGAGTAAAAGATCTGAAAATTGAAAACGAAACTTTCTTCCAAAGACTCTGCAAGAGCCGCTTTAAAATCACACACGGTTTTCACGGATAAACTCGAATGGCCCGAGTATAGCTCGGAGAAGACCACGTGTGTAAGGTTCGCAAACCAAGTGTTGCGCGTGATAAAGACCGAAGACTTGCTCGCATGATCTACTAGCTCCGTGCGGTCACCGCCCAATTTTGGAGTTATGGAAAGCGTTAGTACTCAGTTGGGCAAATGTGAATCGCTTTATTTTCCGCGTTGATCTACGGAACCGCTAAAGTGGCATTTCGAACTTTTTTTTAATTATGCAAATGATCAAGATTATTTTGTAACTACGTAATCATTTGCAAATAAAAAAAAAATCTAGTATGTCACTTTAGGGTTTCCGTATTGATCCGCTATTTGTCTTCATTTCTTTCCAATTTGATAATTCTGCCATTATTTTGTGCAAAAATATACGTGTCCCATTTACATAACCGTCAGATACTTCTTTCAGAAACCTCGCGGGAACCTGGGTGTCTGGTAACTGAATAGAACCAATTTACACTTTTATAAACTTTTGACACGAACGGAAATGAGACACCGTGACTAGAATTTTTGTAAAAAAACACATAGTAAAATATCATTGTTGGATTTGTCCGTGCCGCATGGGCTATGTGAGAAATTATTCCACTTTCTTATCTGAAAGTGTTTCCCAAATGTCAAACATCAAGACATGAAATAATATTAATGAAATAAATTATTGATAATATGAATGAATTAATGAGTGAGTAAACAGATAAATAAACGAAATGAACAAACAAAATATATAAACACATGTAAATAAATAAATAAATGAATTAATTAAAATAAACTAGATGCATTTGGGCGCCTGATTCGCTCCACGAACCTGAATTTACTTATGAAACAGCTCATATATTTTTCTTTAACATAGAAGGCAACACCAATTTAAGGAAGAGAAGATATACTTTTTATGCAATTAACTTTAAAATGGGCAACTTTCTTTAATGCAACAAATGCTGTATCAATTATTTCCCTTGCACAACAATGTGATAAGAACCCGAAATTTGGCCAATCCTTCTAAGCTTTATTATCAAACCTTTTAAGATATCTTTAAAGAAATCAGATGAAGGATAATCTAAGGATAATTTAAGTGAAATTTGGTTGAAAACCATCCTCCAGTTTCCCAGAACATAAGTTTAAAAAATGCTTACTATATACCATAAGTGGCCATAAGCACCGCAAATAATAGCCATGTTCTTTAACCGAGCCGTATTCTACGAAGGAATCTTACAAAGTGTCAACCAATAATCATCAAATTTGAATATAGTATTGCGGGCAGGTTGTGTCCCCTAGCGCACAAATTGGCAGATCTGCGCATAATCGACAGTAGATTTGGGTAGAAAGTGGCACCTCCAACAATCCGACCATCAAACTGTTTCTGCCCAGCTTATATATCTCCTGTATACAAATCTCAGGCTTTCAGCGCTTTGATTTTCAATATTTTTGAATGCATATGCAATGTTATTAGTCTTATCAGAGAGAGCATGTTACCAAACAGGAGAAAAGGAACCCCTCCGAAATGCGAAAAGATTCAATTGTGCGCCGGGTGAACAGGCTGACCGGATTCGACACCTTTTAATCTTACAAGAATGTAGGATTCTACAACGATCATTTTTCCCGACTATATATATTTATTTTTGCGTACCCTAGCGGACCTTCGCCGGATTCCATTATCTTTTTTTTTTCAAATATTTTTTACGGATTTTCTACCCGAAATACGGTAACGGATTTTGAGAATAACCTGATCATAAATATTTTGTTTTCGGGATAACTGGATACATCCTATCATTAAAACCTAAATCGGAGGATCACGCCAGTCTATCAAAAAATGGATTGACCGATCAAATCCCCTCATTTATACCGGAAGTGGCCTTTGATATAACATTTACGCTGGGCGCACTTGTAGGTTTGGCGACTTAAATATCGTAACTACAGCTTATTCAAGCTGAAGTTACGACGATTTGGTCGACAATCAACCATTTCACTTTTTTTTAGAATACATTACTGACTATAAATATTGCAAAATAATGTCATTTTATTTGTTAGTGGAACCTACTGTTGGAGTCAATGAGCTGAGCAAGTCATTTGTGTTGTGGAAATGGATTTTGGTATATAAAATTTTGTTCACGTCTAAAGATGTCATTACTCTGCAAAACCTAGGTCTTGATATATCAATTTCGTTGCATAATTGAAAAGTGTTTTATTGGATCATAAAATTTGTTTAATTGAGTTGCAACCACCATTTATTCTTTTATAAGAAATTCGGTTGGAAAACAGCAACGACAACAAAAATAAATTGGTAAATTTGAATAAAAACAATATTGATTAAAGAAAATCAATAAAATATGATAAATTGCTCTATAAAGCAAGTAAATGTAACGCCAGAAATTCGAAATTCTTAGGCCTTGTGCACTCCGTTTATTGTGAAATTCATCATGAGCAGAAAGAGAAAGAAAATCAAGACAGAGTTAAATTGATTGAATGGGGCTTTAACACCACTTTTAACAGTGTTTCAGTCACATCGTGGCGGCTTGGGCATCTACGTGACGCCGCCGTGGATCGAACCTATGACATCCTACGATTGAAGATTGAGAGTCCTATGCGCTACCGACTTCGCTATGGCGGCGTATAAGAAAGAAAGACAGAAAGAGAGAAAAAAAAGAGAGAGTATGAGAGAGAGGAGAGAGAGAGAGAGAGAGAAAGAGAGAGAGAGAGAGAGAGGGGGAGAGAAATGGGGGGAGAGAGAGGGGGGAGAGATGGGGGGAGAGAGACAATTATACGAGTAGCGAATGAGTCGAAAATTCTAAGTCGGTGAAATGTAACCTCCCCCCCCCCCCTTAAAAAAAAAAAAAAAAAAAAAAAAAAAAAAAAAATGATAGGATCTTAATCTAACTTGAAAGCAGAACTAGTCACTTAAACTGAAATATTGGTATCACGAGTAACACATACAATGTATAACAATTCCAGATCAAACTTAAATGGTTTTTGGTTTATACTAGTTTACTTTAATTCAGATGTGAAGAAAGTGTTAACCCTTTCCCTTGTGTGAAAAATATATGACAGACCAATTTGAAAGTTGTTACAGACGACAATTAATTGTAGGTGTAATTCAAAAAAGTAACCAACCAACAGGTTATAAAATATCGCGGAAAAGAAGAAATTGCTTGTTACAAGCAATTTCTTCTTTTCCCAGGATGTTTTCTCAAGAGACGAATAAGCAAGGGATTATGCAGGAAATGGGTGAGTAACCAAAAAGTAACCAACCAACAGGTTGCAAAATATCGTGGAAAAAGAAGAAATTGCTTGTTTTCTCAAGAGACGAATTATAGCAAGGGATTATGAGCTAAATTCGTTATTTACACGCCGCTGAGAAAGAAGCAGTGGCTTTAAACCACTGCTACCCAATTTTACATGCATGACTCTAAGTTCAAACCCTTTTCCACACATTCCCACTTGTTGACGCCCCTTACGAAAAAGGCTGTGGAAAAACATTGTGGAATATGAAGAAATTGCTTGTTACATTTTTTGTCGTTTTGTAATGGGTAACGGTATAAACCAGGCTTTATTTGTAACAGATACTTAACGACAATCTCTCGTCAAAATCGGCCTGAAAGTGTTCTCCGCGTATGACCGGTTGGTACTGAAGATTGTGATAAATGACAGTCGTATAAAGTGTACAAGTTATAGTGAGTGATCAAAGGTCATATACCTCTATAGACACAATTCACTCACTATAACTTGTACAACTAGCTTGTCCTTTTATCTTCCCTGTCGTTATATGAGCGACTCCGCCAAGAAGACGGCTAGTTGTTACTTTGATAGTGCAAGCATACAGAACGAAACTACAGAGAGCACCGTCTAGTTCTTTAACGCGCTCGGTGTAAAGAGCTCTCACACGGGGTCACGTTTTAAAGTATCAGTCGTAAGACAATTAGTTTGTTAGTCAGATAAGTCCGAGACCCGGACCTGTACTCTCTCGAGCTTTGAAGTGGAATACTCTACCAACTGTGCTAATCGGGGTGACAGTGTATCCTTAAATATTGCCTATTGTTTCATTTCAGGTCGCTGTATTATGGCTCGCATTCGGTGTCCTGTCTGTGAATTCTTTGATCGGACTAAGGCCACCACAGCACAAAGAGGATTCAGCTAAAAACAAAAGGTGACTGCTCAGTTATTTAGGGTAAAATCTGCAAATATATACATAAGCGTTGAATCGGTGTCCAAATCTGTATGATGTAATATTCATAGTGCTAGTCATTTTATCTTTTTAGTTGAGATGGAAGGTAATAATGTTGTAAACAAATATTGTTTTGTCATTTTCTTTAATTATACATGAGAAAAATAAGAATATGAAGTTAAAAAAAACACAAGTACAACCACCACCAAACAACAACAACAAAACACACAAATAAAAACCCACCAACAAAATACACAAGATGAAATATTTATCTGTCCTACACGAAAATAAACAGTTACCCTATTTCTTGAATGAGTTCGTCCACAAACACAAAAACCGTTTCCTTATATCCCCGTTACACCAAACTCGTTCTCACTACGATCTGAAAAATGTAACCGAACGGGCTCAAACTGTATTCAGACGGTGTGGTCGAATTATCATCGTATCTCAGTCTGTTAACGAACCTGATGGACGGGCTTAGACGGGGTTGATCGGGATCGGTGTTTCAGAACTTTGAGCCTGTTCAAAATTTTTGGGGGACCATCACGCTCGGCGCTTAGACGCAGTAACAACGTCATTCAAACGGAATTGACGTGCTACGAACGGAATTGCCGTATTAGGGACGTGCCTTGACGTGGGGCGATCGGGCTTCAATAAGCAGTACGTGTACGCACCGATCGGGTCCGTTTGTAGCCCTTTCATTCCGTTCTCAGACAGACTAAACTCGACCAAATAACGTTCTTAGTGCGTTGTTATTCCGTCTGAAAACAAAAGTGCAAAATAAAATCGTTTAGACAGATTGCAACACGTTTTCCTATATTTTCAAAAGTTCGCAAAAGGTTCTAAGTACGCTCTACTCGTTTTTAGTACGTTTGTTGCGATTTCGTGCAATTTTGACAACGTTCACCTCGTCTGCAGTACGTTCTGACAATATATGGTATAAATACTTCCGTTTTACCGCCGATTCGCCATTTGGGTATAGAATATTTCGGACCATGGATAATTTTCAAGCTCTGAATGTTCTGAAATTTGGCCTTTTGCATTTTTGCTGAAAGCAGAGCACCAATACAATGAGATGTTAGAACAAGAGAGAAGGAGAGAACCAAGAACCTGCTGGGTGAGGAAGTATTTATAAACGGAGAGAAGATTAGCTGTAGGACATTATCATCAGCTGATGGGGGAGCTCCGCTTATATGACCAGGAGTCCTTTTCCAACTTTTTAAGAGTCACACCAGCCATGTTTTATGCACTTCTGGAACGCATCACCAACCATATTCGAAAAGATGACACCAACTACAGAAAGGCTTTGGAACCTGGACTGAAGCTAGCCATCACTCTTCGTCATCTGGCAACAGGAGATTCCTATGCTACCCTTCAATATGCTACCCTGTTGCCAAAGGAATGCATTTTTCTTGGTGCCTCATAGGACTCTAACCTCTTATTGTAGAGTACTTCATTGGTCTTGAGCCATTCAACTATGGTTTCCTGTTGATCCATGGTGAGATTGGTGTATGTCTTGGTTTTGCTGGCTTCTGACTCTGCTTTGCATTTCCCTCTGTCATTTGACTTCCTGACTTGGAGGAAGAGTCATCAGAAGGTTCAGGGGAAACAGAACGCTCATTCTCTTCAGATCTATTTTCAACGATAGGTTCAGAAGGTTCGGAATCTTGGGGGTGATTTTGAGTGGCTTCAGATGAGCAGGTACTTTAGGACTTGGTAGGCGCCGCTTCTATGTGCAACATCTGTGTATTTCTTCTCTTGCGCGGAGGGATGGTACTCTCAAACATGAAGTATAAATGCAAGTCAAATATCTTGTCTTTGCTGTCTGAAGCCGCGAACGGGAATGAAAACTGGCAAAATACAATGGATTTCTGGTCAGAACTTGATTGTAATTACATTTTGAACGCACCAGGAACGTAGCAAGAACATGATTGGAACGAGTACAACTGTCCTTGAACGAAATGGTCGTGTTACGTACTAGTTAAAACGGATTCGGGCGTACAAGGAACATTGAGGAACTAGTTATGAACGGGGTCAAACTGACTGCAGACAAGTATAGACTAGTTGAGACCAGTGTCCCTAGTACGAGAACGGGTAATTTTACCAGATTTGAACTTGATAAAGGCGGACTGCAGACGGAATAAGAACGGGGTGCACGTACTTGGAACTGTTTCGAACTTACAGTGAACTTACTATGATCACAATATAGATTATACAGCTGAAACAAAACGTTCAATCCCGACCAAAACCCGTTTAGAGATATTGTCAGGACGGAGTTAAACGTTCTGCGAACTAGTTTGGTGTAACGGGGCATTACGCACGTGAATTAATAGTGATGACGTCATCAGTGACTTGGTTTCTGCTAAGATGTCGCAAAGTAGCTCGAATTAACGAATCTTTCAATACATCGACCCTCGACTCAGCAATCCGAATAAAGTAGTAAACCACATTTTTTAGTAAAACATGTCGCCATAAAACCAAAAATAAATTAGTTTGTTGGCTTACTACACGCCGAAAATTCAGTTTTTAATAAGCTGTTGTTACGAAGTTTCAGTCGCAAAATTTACAAAAATGCTCACTGTAAAGGTCGGATTTAAAATTTCAATTTGATCTAGATTATGTTCAATAGATTATTTGATTGGTCAATCGATTTTTGTTTTGATTAACAGCCACGAGCCGTTAATTGTGAAATAATTACATTACTGTCCATAGCTGTATATTACCGAGATCATAAAACAGTAATAGTTTTGTCAAGTTACACAAAGCCAAACGATAGACAAGACGAGAACTTGATACACTCATCTTTTTGACATTTGTTATTGCTCGGCTATTTCCGAAACTTTTCTGTTGTCGTAATTGTTTTTGCTTTGTTGTTGTTGTTGTTGGGGACCTGAAGCCGTGGTTCTTCAGAATTATTTTTTGTGAAATTCATATCTTGGAAAAGGTAAGAAAAAAATTATTCACTTAAACAGAAGCCTTACAATAGTGCAATGACCCCCTGCTACCTATCTTACGTATAAACATTGAACATTCTACTCAAATCTTATACTATCAGGAAGAATTCTGCAATAAAAACAGAACTATAGTGTAACTGACGGTAATTGTTTTGTAAAGATTTGAATATTGTCTATAAAGACGACAGAATGTATTCCTAGAAGAGCACTGAATACTCAAATTATTCACATCTGAGACCCGATATGCGACATTTGATCACACGTGAAATTCCGAAACATACGAGAATAATTCGGTTTTAGTTTCTTCTGTCAAGATTTTATCGATTTCATTGGCTGATTTTTTTTCATACTTCCATGAACAAAATTTCACCACGCAACTATTTGGTATACTTACGCACAAGGTAGATCCGTATACATGTACATATAATTTTTTTCAAAACTAGTAAAATACCTGTTTTGTTTAACTTGATGGAATTAAATTATAAGAAATGAAGAGAATATTTGTTTTATTTTCGTTGAGGTATAAACCTAAAGACCTAATTATAATAATATATAAATCCGCTTCACGTATTCATACATTGTGATTAGGTTTTTAGGTTCATAACCCAATGAAAAAAGTATCTTAATTTCTTAAATGATTTTGTAAAATATCAGGCGAATGTGGACTTTTTAGAATTTATTGAAATAAAAGGAATTGAGCCCGTCAGAGCTTAATTAGATTTAGTACTTCAAGTAAATGGTTTGTGATAAAGTAACAATTCTTCATTCGCAGAGTCTGCCAAAAGCAAAAAGTTTCGAACCTGGCCAGACTGTGAGAGTGTTCACAGTTTAACTAAGATTTCTTATTTCCAGAAAAGCCCTTCTTTATCTATGGGGTCACACATATTATACAGAAAAAATGACGTTCTGCATTTACAACGTCTGTCAATAGCGATCTCTCAACCCAAGTCAGCCTACTTACTCAACGCAAACTTACAAAGGGCGACTCCTTCTTAGTTTCTTAGGAGATCAATTTTCGCTTTACGGATGGAACATTTTCTGTTGTTTCAGACAAAAGAATGGCTCTCACTTGAAGGGATCTCCAACACTTACATTCAGTCAACAACAAGGTAATTGTCTCCCCTGTCCTATCGAACCGTATAAATGTGAATTTTATGTTTTTGTGAACTCTATTAAATTTAAGCTCAACTGGACACAATGCGTTCAAGTGACCCATTGCAATAATGCTATGATCGGCGTCAATCATGCGCCGTGCGGTGTCCGTTTTGTGTCATCCGTAAACGGCTTCTTCTAACGACTTCTAATAGGTTAAAATTGAACATTTTAAAATTCTCACTTCGCGCTTTTGAAGTTGAAGGTAAGTCACCAACCAACGCCGAGTCTTTCAAATAAATGTCGGAGTTCAACACGTCACTTCCTGTCTAAAGAACGATTTGATTGGACACTCGATTTTAAACTGACAGCTACCATCCGTCAATTACCGGTATCTTTCTAACAAACTTTTCGATAGCTCTCCGACGTTTTTACGTGTAGTAATTGGATCGGCTGCAGGATTGCGATACTGGTCTTACAAATCTATCCTTCACCATCTTTTTCTTCAGATCTAATTAGTATAACTATACCATGACAAATAACATACCGCTTCGGGCTCTCATTATAAAAAGGGGGAAGCTCGGTGGACAGATAATGTAGGCAAACACTGTGACGAATTTCCCCCATTATTTTCTCCACGTTGAAACGCGCGTTACAGAGTGTTGGAATGTCGGGTCGATATTTTCAATAAGCATGCATCACAAATCTCTAATGATCCTTTTATCTCTAACGGACATAACTCAAATTCCCCAAACTCAAATTGATAATTGACGGATCACGTTCGCCAATCAAAGAATCGAAACTTTAGACTTTGACATTTGTGTAAATTTATGTGAATCATTTTTGTTGATTGGTGAATTAAACCTCGTAACTACAGCTTATTCAAGCTGTAGTTACGACATTTAAGTCACAAAATCAATCATGCTACTTTTCTATGTCGACTTTTATATGAATCATTCTGTTGGCTTGGTGACTCAAACGTCTTAACTAAAGCTTATTCAAGCTGTAGTTACGACGTTTAAGTCACCATACCAATCATGTTACTTTTCTCTTAAATGTTACTGGTCGTACATTTTGCAAAGAAATGACGTTTGAAATCTAAGTTTAGCTTCCTGTCGGAGGTCAGTAGGCGTGACTAGCGATCCGTGCAATATGTAAAACTAGTTACATGGGCACTTGTTCAAGAGAAGCTTTTAGAATGTCTCCGTGTCAGTCGAATGCCGCCAACGATTTCAAATATCTTCTTAAAGCCACTTGAACCAAACTTGCCGCGTATTTTCCTTCCAAGATTTGAAATTGTGACCAGTTAAAAAATTGGCATTGCGAGGCCATTTTGTTTTTTTAAAGTGTTGTCTGTAACCAATGTACTCATTTGGATTAAGCTTTGCAAAATTTGCACAACCGATATTTTAGAGACGCCTTTTAGCTAGCAAAGCGTCAGCTTGTAACAAGCAATTACTTCATTGTCCACACTGTTTTCTACCTTACAAGGCAAAGGTTTTCTAAATTCCAGTAATCATGATAACCTTTGACAAAGAAGATTCCTTAATAAAATCATGCTTTGTTAGCTTACAATACTCTCAGTACTTTGATTAAAATTGTTAATGAAATTTATTGTCAGTTAAAAAAATGGCTAGGACTTGCAGCGCTAATTCTTTAATGGTGTCTCCTCCCAAACAACTTGCGATCTTCCCAGTCACCAGATGTCAAATATTTAAGACTGGTCCAGATTCAAAGAAGATGCAGGCGAGAATTTTTAAAATCTTTGAATTTTGGACAGATAAGTAATTTCTTCATTAACTAAAAAGTTTTCAAAGATTTTACTCGAGGGGGCATGATAAGCGGGATTGTCTGGAAATGGGTTAAAGTTAAAATGAATCCTCACCAAAAATGATTTTTGTCTGTTCTATGTTAAATATATGTGAGCACTCTGGGGTCATTTTGTTATACCTATTCTACTAACTATATTGTGAACAATAAGGCGTTCCTGCCAGCGTTTACAGGGTATTTTTACTTTTAAAAATACTTTGACGTTCTAATGACCATTTACTTTCATATTTAGGCCTTCAATTATTTAATGTGTAAAAAAGTAATAAATGTAAGGGTAGATGATTTCAACAGTATAAAACGTTTTTCGCCAAATGTTGTATACAGTGGAAAACCTCATTTTTACAGACAGATCGCGATGTTACTTCCCGGAACTGTTTCGCTGTTCCAGTCTACTACTACAACAGTCTATATGGAACCAGTCTACTTTTTGTGACAGAATTAACGTGAGTTTCTTCTAATGTCTTTGTTCTTAAAACTTTTGATTTGCTGTACAATTACAGGATTTAGAATGAGTTTTGATTGAGTGCAGAATATATTACATTGTACATGTTTTTGTGATGAAATTCATGGATTCTTGACTAATTAAACACACAATGCCGTTAGCACATGCTACGTTATACAGAAAAACTACCTCAATGACGACGATAATAACAACAAAAATCACCCCACCCAAGGTTTAAGACTTCATTATCTTTATGAGTCAAAGAAAGGACAAAAAAAAAAAAAAATAAATACTGAAAAAGTTATAACTATTTTTTTACAAAAAAAAAACAAAAAAAAAAAAAACGTAAACTGACGAAAAGAATTTAGACTGGTTGAAATTTAAGAAATTGTTACTCTATTTCATTAAAATTTCTAAAGTGTGTCTTTAAGGTAGACAACTATGTAGATAATGAAAAAATTGTTTGGAACAAGCAATTTCTCTATTTTCTACAATGTTTTCGGAAGCCTTTGGTCGTAGGTGTCGTTAGAAATCCGGATTGTAAGGAAATGGGTTTGACGTCAGAGTCTACAAAAACTGAATTGTACTTTTATGAACAATTCATATGGCATCGGAGGTAGTGTATTACTTCTTATGATATTCAGCTAGCTTACTATCCTCGCATTTTGTGCTTAATACTTTAATGTGATAATCAGACAACTGTTACGTCATCAACCATAAGGTTTAAAGTGACGTCATTTAGGCAGGTTTTCCTGGATAATGGCAATCGGAACCCCTCGTTCAATTCTACGAATCAAACCTCGGATGAATATAAGGCGGAGCATTATGTAATAAAATTGTGCATTTTGGTAAGCCGGAAACAGTGTTAGAAAACGCTGCACATAATCTCAGTAAACACGGGTGGTATAAATTCTCAAAATCGCTGAAAAACTTAAATTTCATTTTGCTGTTCTGTCCTATTTTGCTCTGATATTAATTTTTCTTTGAAAACCAAACATATTCTTACAGAACTTTATGGGATATTTTCCGCAGTTATTTTGAATAACGGAAAGCGCCATTTTGGAAGTTTGTCACGTGAATTTGTAAAATAGTCCGACGATGTACATCCGATGTTTGGTTCGTAGAATTGAACGAGGTGTTCCGATTGGGATAATGGGTCATATTTATTTCGAATCACTCGCAAAGGGACGAGTGTATCACTTTGTTGCTCATTATCCATTGACAAAATAATTAATTGAGATCTCAACAGTGTACATCTTTGAAAGTTTTACTTGATCGACAATACATGTCTGCGATTTCTTCAAAACTTATTTATCATGGTGTGCACCATGTATTTGTTGTGGTTTTTATCCCTTGTAATGCTGAATTCGGAGTATCCATGTTTTAACAGGAAGCGCAAAAAAAAAAAAAAAAAAAGACTGTATTTTTACAGTCTGATTTTAGTCTACACCACCTGTTTGTTGTTTTAAGTCTTAATTGTTTATTACTTCATGATATTAAACAATAGAAGGAATATTCACAGACAATCAGGACCGTCCAATACTTTCAACCCTTTGATTTTAATGCAGTTGTAAAGAAACTCTTTTACTCAGTATGACAATGGTTAACTCTGACTCTTTCAAACCGAAAAGACCCACACCCGACCTATTTTGACCCGTTCCTGTTTTTGCAATATTTAAGACCTGTCCAATTTCAAAGGGTTTGCGAACAAAAAATTAAGTGGATTTAATTTGAAAAATAAACATTCATTGGGATAGAAACTATTTTGGAAAAAGAAGAAATTGCTTGTTACAAGCAATTCTTCTTTTTCTGCAATGTTTTTTTCAATTACAAAATCGCAGTACCGTAAAAGGAGGGATTGAACAGGAAAGGGTTAATAACGAGGATTTCTAAGACAAAAATATGTATTCCTGTCCCACTACCTATCACCCAATATACATATTGATTAAAGAGCCAACACCAGTGTCACCAGGGAACTATAGCACTTGATTAGAACGATTTATCAACTTCTTTACGGGAGCGTCAGTGTATTTTATTTACTTGTTGACTGTAACAATTTTCTGCACGAGAGAAGGAGGGAGAGAGAGAGAGAGAGAGAGAGAGAGAGAGAGAGGGGGGGGGAGGGGGATTTCTCCCAATCCTTATTTACTGGCATTTAGATGACAGGCATAACTCTGTTTATTCCTTTTAATACTGATGTAAATTTAACGAGACAAAAAGCACTAAAAGGTATTACTCGTCAGTGTGATACCAAAGCTGTCTTTACAACATTTTGGTCGCCCGAAACGAGGTGCAGTCTTTGAGACTAAAAATGTTTAAATCGTAGGAATCAATTCTTTCTCTTGTTTATTCCTTTGTACAACTGAAAGTCATCTTTATCGAGATAAAAGCACAAAAAGCACATGAAGCATTATGGTAAACGACTTTAATCTGAAGACAAACAAGGAATGGAAACTTGTCGATCAATATGTAGGTGTCAGACTTTTCTCTCGTTTTTTCCTTTTTACAATTGAATATCAACACTCCCTAGAAAAAAGCACAAACAAGATGTGTTTGTGAAACACATTGCTCCCCGCAACAGGACTAAACGTTTGACCTTGGTATGTGACCTTGACCTTATCACACGACTTTGACCTTGACCTGAGAAGATGCGTTTTATGGAGATGTATCATCATGCCAAATATGAGCATTGTATCTTGGATAGGCTGGTAGTAATTAGCAATGTTAAGGTTTTTGGTTCTGCAGACAGACAGACGGACAGACAGACAACGGTAAAGCAAAATGCATGAAAAGCATGTGAAGCCTGTTAGTCTAGGACTTTAACCTGGAGACAAACAAGGACTGGAAACTTGTCTCATTTTCCATTGATTAACAACTAGGAGCGCCACATGGAGCCTTCTGTAGCATGGTAATTGTACGATAATTAAATGTAAGAAAACATCAATTTACAGCCTGTAATTATCCCTGCTTCAACTGGTCACCAATAAACATAATTCACTTGTACCGTAGGAGTATTGCTTCTTCTTCTTATTTACTTTCGGTCATCTGGTCAGTCTTCTGTATAGTATGACTTTACGTGACTGGATTACCCTTTTTAGCTAGCAAAGCGTCAGCTTTGATATCTTAAGTTAACAGACAAAAAATTGAGGTCGTCTCAAAGTTCAACGAGTGCAAACCGCCACTGGAGGCTTAACCACTAAATCCATCAAATGCCTACGCCATAAAAAGTAGTTCTTGTGTATTTCAGATATATTGCAAACTCTGCCTGCAAAATCATCTCCGGTGTATTTTCAGCTAAGTTGAACACCGTGTTCAAAGTGACTCTGATCAGAGCATTCAAAGAAGTTGCAGACGACAATTTCAAATTATTGAAAATTCTAAAATATTTATCTTTTAGGCAGAAAACAATTTGGAAAATGAAGAAATTGCTTGTAATAAGCAATTTCTTCATTTTCGACATTGTTTTCTATATTTTTTTTTAGGATAGTAAAAAGGGGGGATTGTGGGTTATCATGATAACGTTTGACAAAGAAGATTATTGAACAAAACAATGCTTTGCTAGCTTACAGTACTTTCAGTACTTGGATTGTTCTAAGGTAGAGTCAAGTTTATATTATACATAGGTATGCCATATGCAGGTTTCTATTAAACTGTATAAAAGGTAAAATGGCACTGGCTCGCTCTCCTGACTCTGGTCGGAAATACAGAAATATGAAGTTCATTGGCTAAACCCTAAATGTATCTTTAAATGCGTCAGTAAAGGATCTGTCCTGTAATTATTTCTTTTTTCATTCCGCCATGTAGTTTGAAGGTTACACGATGAATCATCTCAACAGTTTGATATACAACGACCTTGCAGTTATTTTAGTAGTACATATCTAATTATTTCATAATCACCATAAAGCTTGAAGTCTCTCCAAAATGATAAATTTCCGAATAGACCAATAAAAAACAACTTTAATTTTTTTAGATTGATCTCCTGTCAAGTTTGGTCAAAATCGCCAAGTAGTTATGGGAGTGATGTTACAAGTTGTCACATGAATAAATTACTTATCTACCTCACCATTATTTATGAAAGCGAAATGTTGTCAGAAGATTTTCCTAGGGCTACCAGAGGAACTTTCCTTCACATTTCATCCCTATTAAACTAGGGGGAGATTGTATTTTATAAGAATTCAAAGGAAAATCAAAAGGTTACGAATAATTTTACATAAAAGGAAAATTCATGTAGTTGTTTTTATAAAGATTCGGTGATATGAGAGAATCTCGCGTTTCAACAATTAACAGTAAAGAAACCCTTGCCCTACCACGCGAATATTAATCAAAATTTCAAGAGCAATTTTTGAGAGTCTTAACCAAAGAGGCACTCTCAGAAAGTTTATCTAAATTTGCCCGTGGTTTATGACGAATTGAGGCTGAAAAGAAAAACACTTGCATGCCTCCTTCGTATTTTTACGCTGTTTAGTTAAACTTATGAAGCTGTTTTTATCATTATTATAATTACTATATTACATATTTGTGATTTTTCTGTTCTCAGTCATTTACTCAGTGTTCCACGGCGGCTCTCTCCAGAGAAGGAAAACGGCACTACATTAAAAGTCTAACTAGATTGAAGGATCTGACCAAACCATTCTACAAAACACACAGATGTTCGTCAGTAAATGTACGCCAAAATCAAACACACTTGCGACACATGCAGGCTAAAGGTAGGTTTAGCAACAACAACAACAACAAGAACATCTGCAAATTCTTTCAATTTGTACCAGTCTAAACTTTTGTCATAAGGCAATGGGTTAAGATTGAATGGGGTTTAACGTCACTTTTAACAGTATTTCAGTCATATCGCGGCGGCTGGAGCACCTAACCATAGGTTCCTGTTATTTCTCACATCAGTACTTCCAACGTAGGCCGCCGTCATAGCGCAGTTGGTAGCGCGTCGGACTGCCAATCTAGAGGTCCCTGGTTCGATCCCCGACGGCGGCACTCATCCTTTCCGACCATTTGTCTCTCACCAATGGGTCGATAATCATAGACCTATGTGGGATAGCAGCTGGAGGCTAGGAAAGGATGTAATGGTAGTACTGGTGTGAGAAATACCAGGATTCCATTGTTGGGTGCTCCAGCCGCCGCGATATAACTGAAAGATTGTTGAAAGCGGCGTAAAACCCCATTCAAATCAAATAAAAAAACTACCATCGTAGTACATCCTTTCCGAGCATCGAGCTTCGCATCCCAGATAGGTTTAAGACTATCAACCAATTGGTTGGAGATAAATGTCGAAAAGGATATTCGCCGCGACCAGGGTTCGAACTTGGGACCCCATGTAGTTGTCCTTTTCATAAAATTTATCTCAAATCATGGATGGATGATCAATAACTTAACCCATTAACCAATAACAGAAACATTTTAGACTGGTCCAAATTGAACGAAATTGCCGACGACACTTAAAGTATATGAAAGTTTAGAGATCTGTGTTTTTTCTGTGTAGAAAAGATTGTGGAAAATGAAGAAAATGCTTGCTTCAAACTATTTCTTATTCTATTCTACTATGTTTACCCACGCCGTTACCTGGAGGGGTGTAAAAGGCGTGATAGTATGGGAATGGGTTAATACAATTTTTACTGAATATAAGTTTTAAAAAATGTTTAAAAACAGGTATATTTTTCGAGTCTGGGAATCGGTCAATGATGATAAAATCAATAAAACCTGAATTCCATTACCACAACACACTATAACCTTAGGAATGACAGACCGAGGTCAAATAAATCAGATATGCTTAAGCATACGGTGTGGACAAAGCAATTATGCCAAATATATAATTATGTACACTTCAGATCTTCCAAAACGTCCTTGTCCAGCCTTAAAATGCAATCATTCCCTCAAAGCAGTCAGGCTAGTTTTCAATACGTTCTGCTTACAGTATATCATTTCATACATATGAGATACTTTCCGCGAAAATAGACAGCATTGCAATTACGTACAACCATATTTGAAAAAAAGCATCCATCAGAAGTCAACCAGTGGTCATGTTTCGAAAATAAATGTATGTATATAGTAGGGTAGATCTTTAAATGTACTAAAAGTAAGAAGTATCGATCCTGGTGAGTCTGCGAAAATGAGCAGACTGTCCATAATCGATGCTTTTTGCATTTGCGATAAGGTCCTTTACGCATGACGGGTCACAAATAAAGACTATCCTTTTATTTCAGATGGACACCCTGCCGACTGTTGTATATCCACCTTGTTTAATTGTACAATACGGACCTTCATGGCTTCAACAGCCGGTCAGGACAAGAAGAAATGTGACATTTTGTCAAGTTACAAACAGTGTTTACTAAGCTCACCCTCAGCGTGTCAGTGGAAATCTTTCCTAACCAACTTTCCTGCCCTGACATCTTTCAATCTGCATTGTAAGGAGATGTAGATAAAACGATGTTTGATGCGTTTTGATCCATTCGTGTATAATCCAAAGGCGAGAATATATCACTTCATAAAAACCGACTTTCGTTGACGTCAAGTCTTACGTCATAATGCAGTTAAAATAGTTTTATAGCTTACAAGCCGAGATCACTTAATAAGTGGCCGATGAATGCCAGTTGGTTAAACAACACAGTCCCTATAGAAGTACAAGTTATAGTGAGTGATCAGATATTACAATATAACTTGTACTTCTATAATGTTGTGAAATTAAAGGTTTTTGTTTGTAAACGATAGACGTTTTATCCCCGGTGATCTATAAGACCATGGGTTCAACGCTTTGAAATATAGTTTTTTTTATATTTCATGCATATACTTCATCAAGGAAAAGACGTGACTTGTTAACAAACAAAAACCTTTAAAATCACAAAACTGGTGACTGTGCCGTTATAACGGATAAACATTAAGGGCCTATCGGCCATCTATTAAGCGTTCTCGATATTAAAGCTATAAAACTCTTTAACCTGCATTACGTGGACATAGACGCACATCGGCGACTCATTATCGCCGTTGGATTATATATAATTCGCCGAGGATAAATTGTGACTTGTTTATAAACAGAAACCACTAACTATGTCGACCATTGAACGTACATCGGCCTTTTATCAATTGATCATACTTTTTCAACTATAAAACTGCAGCTTTTTGACCCGCATTTTGTAACTATAGACGTAACTCGTTCTTCCTTAAGTCTTCGAATTATAATACTCAAAATTTGACAAGCACCACTTTTTAGATTGTTATCACTTGTTAACTGAGAATAGTACGTTAGAGTTATGATATTGATTTGTTGAAAATGTGTTCATTTGACAACAATGTTGTGCCCAAAACCAAGTGATATGCTCTAAAACGGTTGAATCTGTATAACAGTTAAAACTTAGTACTGGTTTCTGGATAACATTAGACAAATACGGGTTTTTAGAATTATCAAGTAGGGAACATTGATATTTCTGCCGTATTGTGCGTGATGGTCATTCTAGTTATGATCGCTTTCTAAGAGAGCTAACATGCCTTTAAACACTTAAAATTGGACTGAAATGACCAATCGCGACTGTTAATCAAGGTATCAACCCACCATTAAAATAATTTATCCAGCCCGGACCTGAACTTGCAACTCCGACATTGGCCGCCATTCTTGTAATCCTTTTTTGCTGGTTTGGCGACTTAACATCGTAATTACAATCAAGCTGTAGTACTGACGTTTAGGTCACAAACCAACAGTTCTTCTATTTTGTTACATGCAGCTGGCCATAAATTTTGCAAAATATCGCCGTTTTAAAATGAAGCGGGATTTTTTGTATGAGTCAGTGGGCGTGGCCAAAAAAGTGATTGGGCGGGGCCAGCGATATGTCAATTGGACTGCTCAAGTAGTGATGTTGCGGTTCGGGAACGATGGTCAGCATGACCGGGCGGACAGATATTACAGTCTGCAGCATGTTCTAGATATCTTAAACTGAATTAAGGTAGATATTCCAATCTACCACGGTAGAGCCGCTGCAAAAATCGTAACGGCTTATTCCAAAAGATCCTTCAAAATTAAATATGAACATCATGTAAAATCTTGATCCGTTCCTGAATTGAGATCGGTTCCAGTAATTCAAAGTCAATCTGATATGAATGTGAGTTGGACATATGCCTATATAAATTAGGGCCACAAGGATTGCGGTCTGGCCTGACAAATCACTAACCCCGCCCACTGACTTAGCTGACCCAGCCCACTGACTCCAACAGGAAGTTCCACTTAGATATAAAACGGCGTCACTTTGCAAAATTTATGGCCAATAACATGTAAGAAAAAACTAAAATGGGTGTTTTGCGACCTAAACGTCGTAATTACAGCTTGAATACGATGTAGTTGTTACGTTTAAGTCACCAAACAAACATAATGTTTCACAAAAATATCGGCCAATAGTTTGAGTTCAATATTCACGTCCAGTTCGAATGAATTATTAGATTGGTCGAATGATCTGTTATTGATAGCCGCTATCATTATGGGACTCATCTCTCATTTTCCCAATTTGTATTGGTTTACATTTCTGTGCTATCAAAAGATATTGTCACATCAGACGTTTACTTTGGTTGTTACGTGTAATCGTGAGTATTTTAACAGGGTTGTGAATAAACAGAGAAAATATACCCAGAACTTCGTTATCATATGTAATCCAGTTCCTTTTCTTTTACCTTTTACCTTTTATTCCAGTTTTTTTATATTGAACGATTTTCTTATTCTTTCGAAAGTTACAACAATGCTAAAACAATTAGTATTAAAAAAGCATACGTTTCAAACTGAATGAAAACATGTTTTAACAAGATGTACACAGAGTTAAACTTGTATTAACCCTTTCCTGTATAAGCCCGGGATTTTACGTCACTGTGATTTTATACTTGAGAAAACATTGTGTGAAAAGGAGAAACTGCTTGTTACAAGCAATTTCTCCGTTTCCCAAAATATTTTCTACCACACATGATGGTTTCATTTCAAATTGCATGCAATTTTCATTATCATCTGCAACCTATTTCAATTTGTACCAGTCTAAAATTTCAAAAAAACAGGAAAGGGTTAAGGTACCACTCAAGGGACGGGCAAAATGTGGTCCTTTTAGAGAATGGTCGCTTAATACAATTTTGTGGAATATGTGTGAGGGATCGGTCCCTTGGGATACATGAATAATTGCAGGATACTCATATAATCCAATGTTGTTGGAACCCATTAGAATCGTCTCATTAAGACGATTCTAATGAGTTCCAACAACATGGGACTTTGTATTGTAAATTTCATAAGCAAAAACGTCCAATTATGAACAAACATTTTTTTTTTGGGGGGGGGGAACGACAATTTTAATGCTGGTCGCTCAATAGAGTAGGTCGCATGAGCAAGATTGACTGTAGTCTGTTGTTTTCTAGATCCACAAATCCACATCACGGTCGTAAGTAACAGGTTACCAGGGGTAGGGGCTGCGCCATTGTCCTAGTAACTTTGACAGGAACGAAAACAGCTACATAGATTCCAGACAATCTCCAAGTCCCCTACACACTTGAAACGTTCCCAACTTAGCCACTAGTTCTTTTTAGCAAAGGTTCCTGTTGGGCTCGCAAGTAAATCGTCGACTGGATCTAATATGAGCCTGTGCGTGACATTTCCAACCATTTCGCATGTGCGTGACTTGCACACATTGAGCACCCTCGACAGCCATTCGGGGCAATTAGAATATTCGCTGATTGTTTAAAGAAGCTTTGGGTCAGTATCTATCTACAGAGCGCAGAGTGAAGACTCTGATTAGACTGTGCGGATGCACAGGCTGATCTGAGTATTTACTTGGCGCACATTTGAATGGTTGGAAATGTTACGCGTGCGCTCATATATTAATGGATTTTTGTTCCGCCGTATAGTATGTTTCAACACTAAACCAGTAAGTTCTATTTTCCCTCGTGGAAGTTGCAAAATATTGTAACTACAGCCTTAAGAGGTTGGGTTTTTTTTGACATCTTAGGACTCAAATGGCGATATCAATTTAAAAAATGGTGATAGTATTCCTTATGCAAAGAAAAAGTTACTTCAGCCCAGGTTGTAATAGAATGGCAAATTTGTCCTTATTTTCCGAAGCTCGGAGTCCAAAGGATTCCTTTCGTACTTTAGATGAGATTTAAGCGGAAGACAAATTGTGAGATTGCGACATTTCCCCAGACATTCTAAAGGATTCCGTCCAATAAAACCACAATAGGATACCGATCTTTGATAAATAGAATGGATTGGCTGGCCTTTTTACGAGATTTCACCCGTTATTTCACGCAAGTAGACAGTCAGGTCGGAATAAATCAAGATAAGTTCCTTGGGGAAGGATAATTCCTTACATGCTTCCTTCAGATAGATTTGCATTTATAGATAAAAAAAAATCGCAATCTTTGCAAACGAAAGACCTTTAAATGGAACTTTTAAATGTATCTTTTCAGATGCACTTTTTTTCAAATTTAAAAAAGTTGATTCTACATCGTGATTTTATGTACTTTAAGAAAGGTATAGATCAATCGAAATCAGTTTCAATTATCTCTATAGAGCGACCATGCACTTGAGGAAAAGGAAAAAGAACAAAAAGTGGATTTGGAGCACTCTCCTAAGAAACAAGTCTAAAAAATTACTATGTATCTCTTTTTGTGGAAATGAGCAGTTATTTGAAACTTGGGGATCAAGTTGACCCATTCCCACACAATGATGTTTTAAAACGCCCCGAAGCAATAAGGCTTTGGAAAACACTGAGGAAAAGGAAGAAATTGCTGGTTACAATTGAGAGATGTTAGATTGCGTTATGTGAAGTCCATGCGACGTCGCATACTTGCCTGCATCGGAAGCAGAAGTAGCCACACAAGATATTGAATTAACAACTTCAATAACCTAAGTTAAACAAAACTTCAATGTGACCTAAGTCTGTGTGTACTTTTGCAACTTAGATTTTCATGCCATCTCCACTTAAATTTAGAAAAACACTCTAAACTCTCTTTTTGTCAAAATCTGATAAGTTGGATATTTTCTTGAAACTTTACACTACAATTTGGAACCAAACATTATTATACTCAGTGAAACATGAAAAAAAGAAATAAAAAAAAATAAGTGCAGACTTATTTTAGGAACTGAGTATAGATTTTAAACTTCACAACCGGGGATACAAAACACGCAAATCATTGGTGATTCTCTTATCACTTGTCATGCTAAACCCGGAATATTCCGGTTTTGGCAGGAGCTGTAGACCATAATCAGCCTGCACATAAGTGCAGTCTGATCTTGGTCTACACCTCCTGCTTGTACTTTTCCTGCCAGAGTTGTTTATGAAATTGATTTTTAAAAGAAATATTGATTTTTGAACAACAAGTTCTATCAGTGCTTTCAGCTCTTTGATTTTACAGGTTACAGAGTTGCCAATCAAAAAATGCTTTAAAACATGTCATTACCCTTTCTATTTGTCTCTGTCTGTATGTCTTTCTCTCTCATATCAAAATGCCGCCCGTCGTACTATGGGCTATATACAAAACTAACCAAATATGTAAAGATCTGAAATAGGTGCAGTCTCAACGGAAACCAATTAACTGCAACACCAATTTTTAACAGTTTTAATGCAATTAACAGGATGTTGCTATTAAAAGGAACTATTTGTTCTATAAGTCTATAGTTTCTGCTGACTACACAATTTAGACAATAGTTCAGAAAATTTATTTTATATATAGTTATCATCAATGTCTGTCCGTCTGAAGTCTGCCCGTTCAAATTTAGGTCGCTATAATCGTAGTACGTACGTGTGTACCACAAGCTATTCAAGAATTCGATCTGAATAGTTTGAATGACCTTGAAAGCGGTAAAATAGGAAGCGGTCATACACTAGCAACCTTTATCTAGCTATTTGAATAAAAAGAAACATCCGCTTTAAAACGTCTTGGTGATTTTTTTTAGCTGGATGTCTCGAAATCAGATACCGTGAGCACTCATTTTTTTCATATTTGTGCTTAAAGTGTTTAGGTGAACAAATAACCAAAGGGACAAAAAATTCTATCGACAAATTTACTTACGCGCCTACGGCCTTAAGATATAAAGTCGAAGTAAAAAAGTAATTATATCTTTGTGGTCTTCCTCCAAGAGAGATTGAGGCCGGCCTATTAAGTTGATAGAAGATAAATGCTGTATCATATCTAGAATGCAGTTCTAGAATACAAACCTAGAGTGACGCTGCTGGGTTTTTATTAAACTCTGTCTCGTGACAGAAAGAACTAATAAATCAAAACAGCGGTGGTCCTCCGATTAATTTACTATTTGAGAAATGAAACCCGAGTGTTTCGTGTTGAAAATATGTTCTGTATTGCCCGGATAATAAGCTATTTAGAATATAAAATAGGACGAATTCGTCAGTTGACGGCACATAGAAATTGATTAATGGCAAATCTGAAAGATATGACGACACGAGTCAATTGGCACTTTTCCTAGGTATAATTGGTGGATAGTTTTCGTGCCTCTGATCTCCGACAGAAAGTTCATCTTAGATATCGAAAAGTGTTATTTTGAAAATATTCTGACCGGTATTGTATTATAACAATTAACATGGTTGTTTTGCGAACTAAACGTCGTAACTACAGCTTGAACGTATAAGTCTTCAAAACAAACAAAAAAGCACCACATGAATATCAAATGATTTCGTAATTCGAAGTTTACTACCGGTCTTAATGAATATGATTGGTCAAATTTGAATTGTTAGCGACGATCCGTCAACTGCATGTGGTGTATTTCTGAAACAAACACTTCAAAAACGTTATTGATATAATTATACTTAACCATTTAAAAGGCGCGAATAATGTATTAATTAATGCGAGAAGAATCAAGCAATCTGCTACATTTCATATGGAGGATCGTGGGGTGAATAAGAAATCAATACACCAATCAAAATGTTCATGTAGACCGGAAATAAATTTTTAATTCCAACATATGTATTAACCCTTTCTCGTTTTTTGGAAATTTTAGACTGGTCCGAATTGAGAAAGGTTGCAGACGACAATGAAAACTGGACGCCATTTGAAATGAAACCATCCTATCTGGCAGAAAACATTATGGAAAAAGGAGAAATTGCTTGTTATAAGCAATTTCTTTTTCAAAAATGTTTCCTCAAGTATAAAATCATAGGAACGTAAAATCCCGTGTTTGAAAAGGAAAGGATTATGAAAATTTGTTGGCTTGGCTATTTTAACATCGTGAGTACAGCTTCTGTAACCTATAGTTTCGACGTTTAGGCCACCAATCACCCGTTTAACTTTCTTGTTGAATGCTATCGATCATAAATTTGTAAAATAACCCCTACATCGAACTTCCGGTTGGAGGTCAGTGGGCGGGGCCAGCGATCCGTCAATAAGCTCCAGAACGAACAATTTCTTTACAGACTTACAATCTCGAGTAATTGTTAGAATAAGCAGTATGGTTCACATTTTACCTAGGCACAGTGGAACATTCGTAGCATTTTGTGCAATTTAAGTTTCCCGTCATGATAACGTTAAGAAGTTGTTGGTCATTAATCATTTTAGTATGTCTTCAAACACTTTGAAATTTAATAATCTATAATTCCTTGGTTTGGGGTCAAAAACTCTCAGCAGCTGAACTGTTAAATGCCTTGCTAAACAGTGGGCCGAGCACAATGATAGCCAAAGATAGGCAATGTCGTCATGCGGCTTGAATAAAACTGTAGTTACAACATTTTGCATACCAAACGACAGTGTGTCTTTTCTCTTTATGATCCGTTAAAGATTTCTTTTATTCATTTATCGGTAAAATTTCAAGTTGTTTATTTCTTATTCATAGAATGTTTTTCGTTTATTTCTTTCTTTCCCGAATTCGTGAAACTCTAACTTTTCTGAACCCGGATTGACCACTTTATCTTACTAAATATCAATGTCCAGAAGGCGATCTTTGATTTGAGCTCTGCTGCATGGATCCTTTCTCTTTTTGAACTATCACTGAACAAAAGGGAAACCCCTTTTCGCTTGACAAGCTACATGTAATAAATTTTATGTTGAATGCCATCTCTTATGCACCTTTTAATTTTATTTCTACCCCTTTTGCTTGACAGTTCAAAAATATCATTTAACCCTGTCCCACATAATCCCATTTACACCTTTCAAAAAGACTTGGGAAAACATTGTTATTACAAGCAATTTCTTCATTTTCCGCAATGTTTTCTACCCAAAAAGACATATATTCTTTTAAAAATTTCACCAACCCCAAAAAGTAGTCAGTAGATTCTTTGAATTTGGACCAGTACAACATTAAGTCGTTTGGTTTTTGGATAAAGTATTATGAAAACCAGGCCAGAATTCAAATCCCTTGTTAAATTTTGGAATGTAACCACCAAAAAAATAAAATAACACGAACTCGATCGAGATTTGTCTTGTTGCATGTTGCAGAACCCAGAAAAAACACTGTAGATTATCCCCTCGACATTAACTTTTCACCGTAACATGGAAACAAGAAAATTATTGCCGGTGTAATTAAATGCACCGCTGGTTAATTATTGATAAATCTGTAACCACGGAGAATCTCTGACCGGATTTGGGTCATTTTAGAAGCTGAAAGAATTTAGTATTAACATTTGTCGAAGACCGTGATTCCTAAACTAATTTCCACGCAATCCGCCCTTTTAATGCCCCATCGAGAAATAAAGTTTGGAAACATTGTGGAAAATGAAGAAATTGCTTATATCAAGCAACTTCTATATTATCCATAATGTTTTCTATCCAAAAATACGAAAAAAATCCATTAACTTTGAATTGTCGTCTGTAGCTTCTTTCGATTAGGACCGGTCTATTTTTGTGTGGTAATGGGTTGACTTTATCTTAATCAAGCTTTAGTTACGAGGTATCGATCGACCATAGACGAAACCTGTAATAAAAAGAAATACTATAGGTAACGAAATATTTACACAATGTTTTACAAACGGCTACTGACTCTGTGGTTGAATTTATTATTAACGCTAGACAAGCTGATATGAAAAGACGGTGTTTAGACATTGAACATTGTTCAGTTCGAGCAAACGATAAATGACCCATATGTATATTCACAAATGTTCAGTTAAGGTCCTACAGCTTGAGCTGAATAATCGCTGACCCCGCCAACTGAGCTCCAACAGGAATTCCCGCTTAGATACTTTGCAGAATTAACCCTTGTCATTCTGACCCCGGAATATTCCTGCTTTGACAATAGCTTTGGCAGGGGTATAGACTAAGATCAGCCTGCACAGACGTGCAGTTTGATCTTAGCCTATACAACTTGTCCATTATTATTCTTTTGAGAAAAATCTTTGATCGCGAGTTTGATCTCATTATGTCAAAGTTTTCAAATATTGTGAAAAGATTAAAAATATTCAGCAGGATAAGGGTTAATGGGCGTTAACATCAACGAAAAGGTAAAATGGCTAGATGGCGATCTGAATGGGGTAACTAATAAATAAATGATAAACGAAGAAAAAAACAACCCGCACATGGCAATTCTATACCAACGCGTAGTTTTTAGTTAACCCTTTCCTGTTTTTTGAAATTTTAGACAGGTCCAAATTGAAAGTTTTTTCAGACGACAATTTAAAGTCTAACTTAATTGATATATAATCATTCAAAAGGGAAGAAAATATTGTGGAAAAAGAAGAAATTGCTTGTTACAAGCAATTTTTTCTTTTTCCACAATGTTTTCTCAATCATTAAACCACAGGGACGTAAAAACCAGGGATTAACCAGGAAAGGGTTAAAATACCTCATGTTTAAATAACAGAAAGTTTGTGACTCCTTTTCGAAAAGACATTACCTTGCGAACAGTACCGACCCTACACGTATTGTACAGGCTAACTTTGTTCGAAACTTTCCATTTTAGATAGAGTGAAGGTCATTCTACCCCTCTACACATATTCACTATTTAACCCATTCCAAAACGGCAAAATATTAGACTGGTCCAAATTGAAAGGAATTGCAGACGACAATATAAAGATTATGAAATTTTAGATTTTTTTCAACTTTCTTGATAGAAAAAAATGTGTGAAGTGAAGAAATTGCCTGTTACAAGCAATATCTTTGTTTTACACAATGTTTTCCAAAGTGTTTGATGGGTGTTCAAAAGCATCACTGAGTTGGAACGGGTTAAACACCAAATTAAGTTGACCTGTGATGTATTCTGATTCCTTTGTCAAATATTTATTCGCAAAAAATACAGGATGGTTCCTTTTCGCTCGACGGGTCACGCATAAGGAGTGGTCTAGAAGCCATTCGATCTTCAATTTTGTCCACTCTTCAAAACCAATATAAGCTCGATTTGACAGCATGAATAACTAAGACTTCCGTTCTCCAGCCACAAAAAGTATTTAAAGAAGCTTATAACCTAACCCATTTCCATACAATCCTAATTCTATAAACACCCTCAAGAAAAAGGCTCGGAAAACACTGTGTAAAATGAAGAAATTCCTTGTTACAATTTATTTAATTATCCACATAGTTTTTACCCCGAAAGACACAAGAATTTTAGAATTTCATCAACTTTACTTTGTCGTTCGCAACTTCTTTGAATTTGGACCAGTCTATAATGTTGAGGTCTGGTTATGGGTTAACATATGTATTCTGCAATAAAGGAGAACATCTTTAAATACCATTTAACCCTTTTTTGTACAAACCCGTAATTGTAAGTCCCTCTGATTTAATACCTGGGACAAAACAGTGAAGATTTTTTGACAAGCAATTTCTCCCTTTCCTAAAATATTTTCTATAACACAGGATGGTTTAATTTCAATTCACATCCAATTTTCCTAGTCGTCTGCAACATCTTTCAATTTTAACCGGTCCAACATAAAAAAAGGAAAAAGGTTAATCATTTGTCATAGCGCAGTTGGTAGCGCATCAGACTCTCAATTTTCAATCATGGCGTGTCATGGATTCGATCCTAGGCGGTGGCACATATCATTTCCCACAACTGTCTCTCACTTGAGTACATTGTAAAAAATAATCGGCACTTTACACTAATATTGAAGGCAACTTTGCTGTCACCAATTATGGTGTAAATTTACACCTGTTTCAATACGGTAAAAGTCACACCAAAAATAGTGTACAATATATCTGTGTTAAGTGTAAAGTAACACTGCCAAACAGTGCAAAACATTACACCAATATTGGTGGCAGCAGTGTTGCCACCAATATTGGTGTATATTTGCACTATTAGAAGAGTTATTTAACACCGACGGAGAGAGAAAAACATAACACCAAAATTGGTGGCAGCAGAGTTGCCACCGATATTGGTGTACCTTTACACTGCTGTAAGAGTAACTTAACACCCACGGAAAGAGAGAAGCTTTACACCAAAATTGGTGGCAGCAGAGTTGCCACCAATATTGGTGTATTCTTACACATTTGAAAGAGTTCATTAACACCATAATTAGTGTTATTTAACACCCATAGACAGAGAAAAACATTACACTAATATTGGTGGCAGCAGAGTTGCCACCAATATTGGTGTACCTTTACACCATTGTATGAGCTCATTTACACCATAAATAGTGTTACTTTACACCGACATACAGAAGAAACCGTTACACCAATACTGGTGTCAGCAGAGTTGCAACCAATATTCGTGTAAGTTTACATCATTTTTAGAGTACATTAACACCATAATTAGTTTTTTTAACGCATATAAACAGAAGAAAATTTAACTGCATTTATGGCGGCATGCAGTAGAGTTGCCACCAATATTTGTGTATCTTTTCACCACTATTAGATTTTGTTTACGCCATAATTAGAATGACATAACGCTAACAGACAGAGGAAAATGTATATTAAGAGTACCTTTATTACATTTCTGTTGTATCTGCTACTCTAGAAGGGAAATCTTTGACAAAAGTATTAATGTAACTGTTACATCTAAGTGTCAACACTGAAATAACTTTATTGCATTACATGCAATTTCTTAATTTCCAACAATCTTTTCTTCCAAGAAAGACAGACATGTTTTTTAAATTTCATCAACTGAAAAAAGATGTCTGTACATTCTTTGAATTTGGGCCAGTATAGTATTAAGCGTAATGGTATAATCATGTATTATGCAAATCAGGCAATAATTCAAATTCCCTTGCGACATGTTGGAACTGTTTGACAACTAAAGACATACAATGTATTGAAATACGACAAAGATTTTCATGTTGTATGCTGTAGAACCCAGGAAAAACAAACTGTAGATTATCCCCTCGACTTGGGTTCGATCCCTGGCGGCGGCACTTATTCTGTCCGACATTTGTCTCTCACCAATGGGTGGAAAATCGTAAACCTAAGTGAGATAGCAGCTAGAGGTTAGGACAGAACATGTAGTGGTAGTACTGGTGTGAGAATTACCAGAAATCCATTGTCAGGTGCTCCAGGCGCTGCGATATGACTGAAATACTGTTTGAAGGGGCGTTAAACCCAATTCAATCAATCAATCAACCAACCAAAAGTTTGAGCGGAATAATCGCTGGCCCCGCCCACTGAGCTCCAACACGAATTTCCACTAAAATACTTTGCAGAATTAATGGGCATTAACATCAACGAAAAGGTAAAATGGTTAGATGGCGAATCTAAATGGGGTAAGTAATAAATAAATAATAAATAAATAAAAAAAGCGCACATGGCACCTCTATGCCACCGTAGTTTTAGCTAGAAATACCAATTTTTCAACTTACAGACAGTTTGTGACTCGTTTAAGACATTATCTTGCGAACAGTAGAGATTGTGCAAGCTGACCAGGACCGAAACCATCCATTTTAGGTAGAGTTTTAGGTATAATGAAGGTCATTCTACCTCTCTACACATATTCACTATTTAACCCATTCCCAAACGGCAAAATATTAGATGGTCCAAATTGAAAGGAGTTGCAGACGACAATGTAAAGTTTATTAAATTTTAGATTTTTTTCAACTTTCTTGATAGAACACATCGTGTAAAATTAAGAAATTGCTTGTTACAAGCAATTTCTTCATTTCAAATAATGTTTTCCAAAGTGTTTTTCTTGATGGGCGTCCAAAAGCGTCACTGAGTGGGAACGGGTTAAATACCAAATTAAGTTGACCTGTGATGTATTCCGATTCCTTTGTCAAATATTTGTTCGCAAAATTTCCGGATGGTTCCTTTTCGCATGACGGGTCACGTATAAGGAGTAGTCTAGAAGCCATTCAATCTTCAATTTGGTCCACTCTTCAAAACCAATATAAGCTCGATTTGACAACATGAATAACTAAGACTTCCGTTCTCCAGCCACAAAATGTTCGCCTTGCGTGTGAAATAAAGTTCTGACGCGATCAAAAAGTCGGATATCTTTATATGCACGCAATGCCAACGGATGATCTTTGGGAAAATTGTATTAGTAGGATTACAGAAAACCAATGAAAGCGTTGTATTTTCTGAAGCGGTAGTTATTCAAAGAGGCAAATAACCTAAACCCAATCCCATACAACCCCAATTTTATACGCATCCTCAAGAAAAGGGCTCGAAAATATTGTGAAAAATGAAGAAATTCGTTTTACAAGCAATTTCTTCATTATCCAGATAGTTTTATACCCCAGAAGACTCAAGAGTTTTAGAATTTCATCAACTTTACTTTGTCGTTCGCAACTCCTTTGAATTTGGTCTGTATTTTTGAGGTCTGGTTATGGGTTAATATAAAACAATAAACATCCAAGGAGAACATCTTAAAATACCAGTTAACTCTTTTTTTGTAAAAACCCGAAATTAGACGTCCCTGTGTTTTGATACTGGGGACAAAATAGTGAAAAAAAGCAGAAGTCGCTTGTGACAAGCAATTTCTCCCTTTCCAACAAGGTTTTCTATTGTAGGATGGTTTCATTTCAAGTCACATCCAATTTTCCGTGTCATCTGCAACATCTTTCAATTTCAGCCCGTCCAAAATTTAAAAAAAAAAAAGGAATGGGTTGAATCATGTGTCATAGCGCAGTTGGTAGTGCATCAGACTCCCAATTGTCAATCATAGGGTGTCATGGATTCGATCCCCGGCGGTGACACATATCTTTTCCGACAATTGTCTATCACTTAGGTAGCTAGAGGCTAGAAAAGGATGTAATGGTGGTGCTGGTGCGAGATATACAGAAAATTCATTTTTAGGTGCGCCAGCCGCCGCGATATGACTGAAATATTGTTGTAAACGGCGTTAAACCCCATTCAAGACAAAAAAGATATATGAATAGCAATCTTAAAACTCATAAAAAATGGATCTTTCGATTGTGCCATGCACGTCGTAATCGATTATTGACTATGATTGTCTAAGTACAAAAACAATTACTAACTATTTAAGATAATTTATTCTTTCGATCCTAGGTGTACAAGTGTTCAAAGTGAACTAGTGTGATTTCTATCTATCCGTCGGGTATTTGTGTCATCACTCCCTAACTGAGGCAATTTTATCGAGTTGGACAGAAACCGATCGTGGTCATCACCAAGAGATACTAGAAAAAAAAAGTAAACTTGAAATCAAAAGTTTTGTATGTCGATTTCAAATTTTAATTTCCTTCCCTAAAGCACTATCAGTACTTTGGCAGATACAAGGTATACATATAAGTCATTAACATTTTGCTGCGGGATTTCTTTGGAAGATTCTGAAACAAAATGCATTCTAGAATTGCGTTCTTTGTTTTTATACAATAAAATAACAGCGTAACCTTAAAGTTTTTTTTTTTAAATTCGCATATAAACTAGCATATTGGAAAAAACAGACAGGTTTATACGAACCAAAAACAACACGTCAGATCACAGACTTCCAGTTAATATATTTATTGCGTGAAACACAACATTGCGTGATAAAGAATTATTTAACGCTATATATTGATATAGATACAATTACCGCGACCTGGGTCGGAGTATTCTTATAAATTTATATTTATGTATGTTTGCTAACAGAGTCTATAAAGAACAACCCCAGATGTCTTCTTATTCAATTACTCTGTACTTCACGGGGGATGAACTATCACTTGTTTACAAACAACCTTTGAAATCACAACATTGGCGACTTTGTTTTTGTAACAGATCAACCCCTATTAGTCATCTATAAAGATAATCGCGGAGACAGGGTCATCTATAAAGTGTTCTCGAAGTATAATCGCGGAGACAGTCTTCTCCAGGGGAAACACTATCGCCGCCTGACTATATTTCGACAATGTTTCATAAGACTATCAACTATAGCAAACATTATCGACCCGTATCCAAAGATATTTAAGAGATGAAGAGATTATTTATTGTTTTCATGGAGGTATGAACCGAAAAACTAATCACACTTTTTGAATACACGAAGCGGATTCATACGTAAGTATGATTAGCTTTTACGATTCATACCTCCATGAAAACAAAAAATATTCTCTTCATTTCTTATGATTTAATAGCATCGAACAAAAGAGCAAACTCATTACAAATTTTGATACTTTTGCATGGAACTTGTTTGTGCGGAAGCATACAAAATGGCTGCGTGCACAAAATTTTATTCAAGTAGATATGAATATTTTTTCGACCAATCAGACCGTCCATTTTTGATAGACGAAAATATTAATCTATTGACAGAAACTATTAGCATTCACATCATTGAAATAAAATCTGAAAGTTTACGTTACAAGGAAAATATAGCGGCTAGTGTAAGACTAACTTTGGTTCCGAGTATGGTTAGTTCGATTTTCGGCATAAACATTTTTTTTTTCATTTTCCATTTCACCCACTTTGATTTTCTTCTCGTTTTCGTATACACGAGGTGCAAGATGTTTTTGAGTTGATTTTTCATGCGTGTTCATCCAGGTCGTAACTTGGTTATATGCTCCGTTGAAATAAGTCAGCGGAAAAAGCATTTAGACGCAGGGATAACATATATTACGTTGTATACTTTGTATAGATTTTAACCCCTTTCATGCATAACCCAGAACATTTCTGCTTGTACAGGAGGTACAGACTAAGATCAGCCTGCACACATGTTCAGTCTGACCTTAGTTTACATCACCTGTTTGGGCCCCTTTTAAGCCCTTATATGCGTTAACCCACTCCCACACAATGGAGTTTTTGTCGGCCCAAGAAAAAGGTTTGGAAAACAATTTGTTACAAGCAATTTCTTCATTATCTACATTGTTTTCTACCGAACTGGCAAAGTTTTTAAATTTTCATTACTTAAAATTAGTCGTCTGCAAAATCTTTGAATTTTGTCCATTCTAAATGTTGTCGTCTGACAATGGGTTAAGATATCTAGAATACGATTTTAGAATACAAATCCTAGAGTGACGTTTCTGGGTTTTATATTAAACTCTGTCTCGTGACAAAAAGAACTAATAAATCAAAACAGCGGTTGTCCTCCGATTAATTTACTATTCGAGAAATAAACACCGAGTGTTTCGTGTCAAAAATGTGTTCTATATTGTCCGGATAGTAAACTAATTAGAATATAAAATCAGGGCGAATTCTTCAGTAGCTAGAGAACAGTAACAGAGAAAACGTCCGAACCGCTTTTAAAATTTATTTCTTTTTATATCTCTTTGGGAATGTAGCAATTAAACAGTATAGTGATATAATACTGTTGGAACAAACGCAAAGAATATCGTGATTTATTTCAATGTCCTTGCAACTATCGCTTAATTTATATTATAAGTCTGTTGCAGTCTGTAAGAGCGGTCGGCAGATGGTATACCTTGGCCGGCATCGATGGATGATCCTACCCGAAATATTTTGACTTAGAGAAATAATCATGTATAGATCAAGTCGATTAAGCGATCGAGTGTCATTCGAGCAGGAAGTCGATTTGTAAAAAAGTAAAATGGTTGGTTTGTGATCAAAGCATCTTAACTAAAGATTGAATGAGCTGTAGTTACGACATTTAAGTCCCAAAACCAACATGCTTCACCTAAATATGTTGGAGTTTGAAGTCCATTTTCGGTCTAAATGAATGATTTGATTGGTTGATTTATTCTTTGATTGACAGCTTCAATTCGTGAGTTAATTTACCCGAGTTTTACCAGATTATCCCGACCTCTATCTGACCGTAGTTGTGTGGAAGTCGAGACGGTATTGAGAAGAGTGGGGAGCGGCCATAGCGCAGTGGTAGCGAGTAAGACTCAAGTTCAAAGAGCCTCGGATTCGATCCCAGGCCGCGGCGATTGACATTTCCGACGTTTATCTCCCAACAATATGCGGATAATCATAAACATAGCAGGATGAGCAGCTGGGTGCTCGAAAAGGACGTAGTGGTGTTAGAATTACCAGGTTTCCATGATAAGTTGCTCCTGTCACCACGATATGACAAAAATACTGTTAAAAGTGGCGTTAAATCCCATTCAATAAATCAATAGAGAATAGAATGGATGTTGAAATAAATATTCAAGTAGGAAAATTTGACCTGGAATCGGACTGTTTAATCACCGGGCTTGACGCTTAAATGAGTGATCGTGAATGATCGTGTAAGCCCGAGCTAATAGAAGAATAAATGTCGTGGTGATCGGGCTGATCAGATCGGCCTTAAAGTGACTACGGTCCAGTCGGTTCAAAAAACTAAGGTTGACACAGTAATAGTCTCTTTCAACGTCCCCTGTGTACAGTGAATTACATATATCTGGTCCGATGAACTGTAAGGACTTGCCGCCGCCATAGCGCAGTCGGTAGCGCATCAGACTCCTAATCTTCAATCATGGGATGTAATGGGTTCGATCTCCGGCGGCGGCACATATTCTTTCCAAGTTTTGTCTCCACCAATGGGTGAATAATCATAAACCTAAGTGGGAGAGCAGCTTGAGTGTAGGAAAGGATGTAGTGGTAGTACTGGTGTGCGAAATACCAGGAATCCATTGCTAGGTGCTCCAGCCGCCGCGATATGACTGAAATACTGTTAAAAACTGCGTTTAACACCATTCAATCAATCATTAAATGAACTATAAGACTGTATCTATAGTTGACCAATCGCTGGCCTCCACCCACTTACTCCTTTAGTCACACCCACAGACTCCAGCAGAAAGTCCCGCTTCGATGTAAAACAGCGTTATTTTGCACAATTCATAGCCAGTAGCATGTAATAAAACAATGATGTGGTTGGTTGGCGATCTAAACGTCGTAACTACAGCTTAAATAAGATGTAGTTACGACGTTTAAGTCCCAAAACCAACAACATCACGTATTGTTACAAAAATATCTTAACCAAAATTTAGGCCGAAGCTCATTTTCCGGCTAGATGAATAATTTGATAGGTCGACTGATTCCTTGATTGACAGCCGCGATTGGTCAATGAGTTGTTGCTGTTCGGGTGATAATAAAAAACCTTGTCGGAAGTGCGAAAAGCATCGACCCGGATCAGACTGCGCGAGTGTGCAGTATGGTGGGAGTCAAAACTTTTCGCTCCTGGTAGATTGTCTGATTTTTAGATTGCATATTCTAAGTCGTTTTATATTTATTTTCGGAACGCGATCACTAAATGACCTCTGCTTGGTCCAATCTCAGTTTGAAATATTTGTTGTTTTGAACATCCGACAGGTTCTTTTGGTTTAGGGGGTCAAATATTGGATACTGTCTACCCTGGACAGTCTAAGTTGAATGAGATCTTTTATGCATGTTTTAATTTCCATTATACCCCTTTTGGCGTGACGGCTCACTTACACCATACAATCATGTATTATGCAAGGGAAGCAATAACTCAAATCCCCGGTTACATGTTGGACCTGTTTAAAAAACAACAACATACAATAACGCAAACTCGACTGAGATTTTCTTGTTGCATAAAAACTGTATATCATCCCCTCGACATTAACTTTCCACCGTAACATGGAAACAAGAAAATTATTGCCGGTGTAACAAAACGCACCGTTGGTTAATCATTGATAAATATGTAAAGAGAGAAACTAAAGCAATTGAAAATCTCAGACACGATTCGAGTTACTAAAGTAGCTGAAAGATTTTAATTTCCATTATTGATTTGACTACCTATTCACAGATCGCCGCTGCCAATAAGAAAATCGATTGACCAATCAAATCAATCATTTAAGACCAGAAATGAAAATCCATACAGCAGTATTATTTGGTTTGGCGACTTAAACGTCGTAACTACAGCTTATTCAAGCTGTAGTTACGACGTTTAAGTTGCACACCAATCATTTGCTTTTTGATTTATACTTCTGATTAATCAAAATTACAAACTAGCGTGGGTATTTTTAGGTCTCAGTCGAACTGTCCTATTGGAGGTCAGTTGGCGTGTACATCAATCCGTTATTTAATCATTACCATAGATTACTCAATATGTAGTTACAATAGATTTCCTATAAACCGCCAATGATTTATTGTTTATAAGGCTGAAAATAATTACTCTTTAATTAAACTACATAGGACCGTTTACCTAAAAGATGCGAAAATATTGCCTTTTTTGCTTATAGCTGATTTTTCTGAGTTTAGAGGGGTCATTCTACTTTACTGAATATTTTCTCTTTAAATACTAACTGCACATAGCTTGTGCTGGATCCGATATTGTTACATATATTAATGGAAATTTCCAGATGGATCCCTTTTGTTTTACGTTTCATATGTAATATACAGAATAGGCCAGAGGCCACCCGATCTTCTTTTAGCCCACTCTTCAAAACTAATAAAAGCTCGATTTGACAGCGTAGATAACTAAGGCTCCTGATCAACAGCCACTAAATTTTTGCCTAGCGCGTGAAATACAGTTCTAGCGCGATCAAAAGGGCGAATATCTTAATACGCACGCATAACATAGAGAATATTGTGTTATTATAGCCATACAACAGCTTGTATTTGCTTCGAGCTGCAGAGAAAAAAATGATATTTCAGGATACCCTTTTATATACTAGTACCTTATTTTTAATTAGATGAATTCGATAAAATGAAATTTTACAATTGTTTCCATTCTCCCTTACCATTTTGATAACGTTTATTCGTATTAAGACGTCATCTGCAGAATGAAAATGGCGTCATTTTAGACTACCTTATTTGGAACCATATATGACATTTTCGGATTAGGATTTTTTGTTGACGTTTCCGATTTCGTTTGTGTAGAATGTATATATTTCAGTAGAAATATTTATAGGTACACAATAAGAAGGAATATTATAAATGTGGGATACACAAAAACAAATTATAGATTTACGTTATAAACCTATAAATATGTCTAGTAAAAGATGTACGTTCAACACATATAGATTCGGACACGTCGGAAAAAAATTGTATCTGACAGTGTCAAAAAGAGTCAAATACGGTTCTGTATAAGGTAGTCCAGGATGACGTCATTTTCGTTCTGTATATGACGTGATAATGCGAATAAATGTAATCAGAATGGTAAAAAATGAGGGAAATACTTGTAGAAATGCAGATTTCTTTTATTATTTGATCGAATTTATTTGAATAAGAAATCTAGATATAATGGAATGCTAAGTTACGATATAGATTCAACATCCTGGGTGTGATTCTCCCTGCAGAGGAAAACTTGAAATTTCAAAAGACCGAGCTCGAAGCAAATACGAGTTGTTGTATCGTTATCGCATTCCATTTGTATTACCTAGCTATATTCAGAACCGGGTATCATCTAACAAGGCCAATACCTTAACTTATCTTACAATAAACTTTCTAGTTAAGAATTCAACAATTCTAGCCAAGTTTTGTAAATATTTCTCAAAGAGGACCCTTCGCCTTCACGTATGAACAGCTTTGACGAGTTCAAGTCGTTTTAATGACGCGTTAACTTTTTCTGTTTTGCAAAATTTTAGACCTGTCCAATTTCAAAGGTTTTGCAGACGAAAATTTAAAGTGGGCTTAATTTGAAATAAAACCAGTCAGTAGAGCAGAAAATATTGTGGGAAAAGAAGAAATTGCTTGTTACAAGCAATTCCTTCTTATTCTACAATGTTTTCTAAATTACAAAACCACAATGACGCAAAAACAAGGGATTGAACAGGAAAATGTTAAAAGCTGTACGGCTCAGGGACCAATTTTCTCACTAAAAGGACTTTTTGTTTCTCAAACGCCAACAGTTTCCGTATGGGTCACAAACAAACTATGAAAAGCGTTGCCGAACACAACACGAAAATAAAATTCCAACATAAAATATTTTTAAATTTATTTTCGTTTACTATTTGGTAACGCTTTTCAAACCGGTCTTGTGACCTATTTTGAAATTATTCATAGATGGACCGGTAAACAACTCTTATGAAGATGTCAGGATTCCCTTTGGTGAGAAATTGAGTCCTTACGAAAACCATAGCACCATTCCTTAATCACAAATACGAATTTCTACTTGTCATGTGACCCGAAAAACAAAGCAAATGAGATAACTACAGTACGGCTGTTTGTTACCATGATGACGTCACAATTCATGTAATAACGTCATTTTCCAAATGGAGTTTTAACCCATTCCAACACAGCGTAATTTTAGAACGGTCCAAATTGAAAGAAGTTGTAGATGGCAATTCCAAATTGTTGAATTTTGTAAAATCATTGCAGCTCTGGGTAGAAAACGATGTGGAAAATGCAGAAATTACTTGTAAAAAGCAATTTCTGTATTTTTCATATTGTTTTCCAGAAATATTCTCATGATAGGCGTAAAAAGGAGGGGCTGTGTTGGAATGGGTTAAAGAATATTATTAATCTACGGACATTTCAATTTTTTCATATGCGAATTATCTAAATTTATTTCGTAATTAAGAAATATTATTTGGTATTTACGAAATAGTATATCGTATTCGCCAAATAATTTAGACAATTGGCATGTTACAAAAAAGTCCGGAATATTACTTTAGGTGTTCCGTAATTCCAAAAATTAGATAGAATATCAAATTCGTGTTTAAAAAGACCCAATTTAGTAAAACGTATTAAAACACATCAAAGCCTAGGGTTTTTTCTGCTTATAGAAACTCATTTGATAAACTTTATTTTGAATTACCACCCATAGCCTGTCTTCCAGGCTGTCAGTAAGTGTGGTTTTGAAAGTAAGTAAGATAGATCAATCATGTAAGTACATTACATTCCTTGAAACTACCTCCCTTACGTCTCACAATCTGACAGATCAGCAAAACAGAGAAAGATAACAGCTAGAGAAAAGAAACTTTTCAACTAAAATATAAGTATCCTTGAGACTGGGAGCGAGTCTACACCACACATTGAATGCTAATTATCTATTCGGTAGATCAAGCGTTTTTCCCCCCCAATTTTGATACCTCAATAAATCATAATAATGAAAAATAATAATTTCTTAAAATTCAATATCACCAAGGCATATATCTTAAATGATCTCAAATAAGCAAACATTTGACCCATTACCAGACGGATTTTTTAGACTGGTCCAAATTGAAAGGAGTTGCAGACGGCAATTTAAAGTCAATGAAAATTTAGTATTCTTTCAACTTTCTGGGTAGAAAACATTGTGTAAATGACTTTGCACAATGTTTTCCCCACTTGATTTTCTTGGGGGGCGTCCAAATCGTCATTGTTTGGGAATGGGTTAAACAAGTTGGGAAATTTGATAGAACTACGTATTTCATGCGTATGATGGCGAAATATCCTTCTTTATATTTTCATGGAGGTATGAACTATTTTTATCAGCCAATCAGAATTCTCAAGTTTGATTACGTGATTATGATGATATTATATCTAATTCGAATATACAGAGGTGTGGTGTCTCAAACCGGTAATCACTTGCAAAACACCGGTAACCACTGGCAAAACGTCGGTAACCTCTAGCAAAACACCGGTAACCACTGGCAAAACGCCGGTAACCACTGGCAAAACGTCGGTAACCACTGGCAAAACGTCGGTAACCACTGGCAAAACACCGGTAACCACTGGCAAAACGTCGGTAACCACTAGCAAAACACCGGTAACCACTGGCAAAACGTCGGTAACCTCTAGCAAAACACCGGTAACCACTGGCAAAACGCCGGTAACCACTAGCAAAACACCGGTAACCACTGGCAAAACGCCGGTAACCACTGGCAAAACACCGGTAACCATTAGCAAAACACCGGTAACCACTGGCAAAACGTCGGTAACCTCTAGCAAAACACCGGTAACCACTGGCAAAACACCGGTAACCACTAGCAAAACACCGGTAACCACTGGCAAAACGCCGGTAACCACTGGCAAAACACCGGTAACCACTAGCAAAACACCGGTAACCACTGGCAAAACACCGGTAACCACTGGTAAAACGCCGGTAACCACTGGCAAAACACCGGTAACCACTGGCAAAACACCGGTTACCACTGGCAAAACGCCGGTAACCACTGGCAAAACACCGGTAACCACTAGCAAAACGCCGGTAACCACTGGCAAAACGCCGGTAACCACTGGCAAAACGCCGGTAACCACTGGCAAAACACCGACAACCACTGGCAAAACACCGGTAACCACTGGCAAAACACCGGTAACCACTGGCAAAACGTCGGTAACCTCTAGCAAAACACCGGTAACCACTGGCAAAACGCCGGTAACCACTAGCAAAACACCGGTAACCACTGGCAAAACACCGACAACCACTGGCAAAACAATCAATCACGTTAGAACTTGACCGAATCCACTCCCATTGTAAACAAATGAATAAAAATTTACCAATGTAACCTTCATATTCGTTTAACTCTGGAACGATCACTTACAAATAATAACAGATTTCAATTCAGTCTAAAGGAAAGGCTCGATGAAATGATGTGAGATTTAATAGAAGAAAATGATCAGTGAAAATGATAAAATCTATACGTGTATTGCACTGAAAATGTTGGCACATTTTGGAAGGCTTTGAAATAAGAAGTTTCCTAGAATTGCGCTCTTGTTGGTATCCTATTCAATAACAATAAATCTTGACTCTCATATAAACTGGCATCTTGGATAAGACAGACAAATTTTTATGAGCCCATAACATTTAGTCGGATTGCAGACTTCCGGATAATGTATTTATTGCGTGTAAGACACTATTCCGTGATAATGAATCATTTTACGCCGTACATTTGCCGTGACCAGGGTCGGAATCATCTTATATATCTTTTAAGTTAAGAATAGAATAATCCGAGATGTAGATTTTTAAAGAAAATTATTGTCTCGCAATATGTGAACATAAATATCCTTTATTTCGGTCCCTGGCCCGGCGAATATCCTTTCCGACATATGTCTTCCACCAATAGGTGAATCAAAGTACTGAAAGTACTGTAAGCTAGCAAAGCATTTTTTTATGAAATCCTCTTGTTACAAGCAATTTCTTCAATCTCCACAATGTTTTCCAAAGCATTTTTCTTGAGATGCTCAAAGAAGGGAATTGAGTGGGAATGAGTTAGATATCATACTTTTGAAAGAGTGCACTACAATTTGAATAGAGTTTTTAATATTCTTAAAATACACCAGAACTACATTTTATAGTGTATGTATTCAACTGATTAGTGGTTAAGCCTCCAGCGGCAGTTTGCACTCGTTGAACTTTGTGATCACCTCAATTTTTTGTCTGTTAACTTAAGCTATCAAAGCTGACGCTTCGCTGGCTAACAATGGCAAAAGGAAAGCTGTGGTAGTACTAGTGTGAGAAATGCCAGATATCCATGGTTAGGTGGTCATGCCGACGCGGTATGACTGAAACACTGTAAAAAAGTGGCGTTAAAGCCCATCCAATCATTAAAAAAAATCCTTTACCTCGTCCAGGTTCATATAAGGTACAAAAAGGACAATATTCATAAACAGATTCAGCACTTCCGGCCAATACTTCCGGTCGATCTAACGAAAAACTAGAATATCTAGACTTTCAAATAGATCGATACGCTCATAAGATTCAAGAATCAGCATATATAATGCGTACATATATACACGGAAATGGTAAAATGGTAATTTCCTTTCGTATACCATTGACGGATCACTTGCCCTTCCTACTGATTCCGCTGGTCACGCCCCTCACTCCAAAAAGGAAGTTCCGCCTCGGTATTTAACAGAGTTATTTTTCAAAATTTATCGCCAGGAACATGCAACAAAAATAGAATCAGACAAAATCTTTGGTTGGTGACATAAACGTCTTAACTACGGCTTGTTACTTTTACGTTGCTAAACCAACAAAAAAGTTTCACATTAATGTCGGCCACTGTTTGAGTCCAAAGTTAATATTTAGTTTTCCTTCTATTAAAAACGATTGACCGAAAAAAAATTATTCCAACATCCACGAACAAAATTTTGAGAACGTACTTACATTTGTATGCTTTTGCACAAAATAGTTCCATAAAATGTATCACAATTTATTTTCTTTCCTTTCTCTCCGCTTCGCTCATTCAAATAGTGTAATTAGTTCGGTTTTTTTTTTTTGTTTTTGTTTTTTGTTGTTGTTATTATTTGTTTGTTTGTTTGTTTGTTTATTTGTTTGTTTGTTTGTTGTTGTTGTTGTTGTTGTTTCATACCTCCATGAAAACAAAAAAATTCTCTTCATCTCTAAAGTGATATATCGCCCATGTTATATAAAGAATATCCATCGAGTTTTATTCATTCCGAATTTGTAGGTCTTATAGCACGCCCGGTAATCTCGGGCACCATCTCTTTTCGGAGAACAGTGCAAAAAGGAGACAATGATCCTTCTGATATGGAGCCAAGGACCGGAACTGAACAGAAAAGGTAAATAAAACAGTGCACCTCGCGTAAATTTGATTTCCTATTAATCTATCATACATTTTCACAAAACGTCCAGAGTTTCATAACACATAGAAATGATTATATCATCCGTTGGCGGTGATAGATTTCAAAAATAATTCCGTTTGTGAATAGAAACTTGAATCAAAGTTTGGACATCGGACCCGATCAAACACGAAAATGCGTGTTGAAATTGTTCAAATCCATGTCATCAACAGTTCTGAAAGATTGAAGTGGCTAAGACTGTGAAATGAATGATAACGTGTTGATATAAAATTATGTTACCACAAAGAACTGCGTTTTCCTACCCCTCGTTTTCCTACCCCTTTTACTGATTTTCTTAGATGAGAAGGAGACCAGGTTCTCTCTGTCTGTCTCTCTCTGTCTGTCTGTCTGTCTGTCTCTCTCTGTGTCTCTCCCTGTCTCTGTCTGTCTGTCTCTGTCTCTCTCTCTGTCTCTCTCTGTCTGTCTGTCTGTCTGTCTGTCTGTCTCTCTCTCTCTCTCTCTCTCGCTCTCTCTCTCGCTCTCTCTCTCTCTCTCTTTCTCTCTCTCTTTTTCTCTTTCTCTTTTATCTTTTTATAGATAATTCGTTTGATGAATTCGATAATTTGTGACCACTCATTCAACACCACTATTCAAGTTTCGTATCAGAAAAGTTTTATCGCTTAAAACTGACAGTTCGAGAAACTTTTCCTAAAAGATCTTAGAACATTAATTCTAACAGAGACTGTGCAGCAAACACAATATTTTTTGCATATCTGTAATTGCTCATTTGGGTACAGAAGGAGCTTAATTACAGCATGTAATATGAGAGAAGAAACCTAATTGTTTCCGTTATTGGTATTCTTAATGGGTATTGTTGAAACAGAAGAAAACACCTTTACTTTAATTTTTCTAAGGTTCGATAAACTAGCACCCATACTAATGAAACAAATACAATTACAAATACAATAAAAATACAATACAAATAAAATACAATACTTATTCTTTAATTGCTTTCAAAAGCGCCAAACAAGAGCACGTTTTCTTTTTGTTTTCGATTACCAAGATTCGAGTGTTTGGACTGGCTGGTTTTTTATTTTTCATATTTCAATGAACAAAATCTCGAATATGCAACTATTTTGTAAGTTTGCACATAAAGTAGATCTAGAAAGTTTACTCATACAATATATATATATTTGCAGTGTTTTGCTTGATTGCATTAAAATATGAGGAAGTGTGGTCAACTTTTTTTTTTGGGGGGGGGGAGGGGTTATACCTCAATGGAAACAAAAGATAGTTTCTTCATTTCTAAACCCATTCCTACACAAGCCCTTCTTTTTTACGCCCCTCAAGAAAAAGCTTTGGAAAACATTGTGGAAAATGAAGAAATTGCTTGTATCAAGCAATTTCTTCATTATCCACAATGTTGTTTTTTTTATCACAAAGGACGAACATTTGTAAAATTCCGTCAACTTGAAATTGTCTTCTGCAGCTTCTTTTAATTTGGACCATTTTAATTTTTTGTCGTGTTGGAATAGGTTAGGATAACCTTCTCGTAAGTTTAAATCAAAATGACAGATCGCTGACCACGCCCACTGACATGGCAGTTCGACCGAGGTATTAAGCGATTTTTTTTCTTGTAAAATATGTAATCGGCGACGTAAAATAATCAGCAAAGTGTTCGTTTGCGATCTAAACGTCGTAGCTGCAGACTCAATTGGCTGAAGTTACAACGTTTCTTAAGTCGCCAAACCAAAGAAAATGCAAAAAAATCAAGATTCATTTGAGTCTAAATGAACGATTTTGGTCTGTGCGTCTGCCCTGGTCCATTCAGGATTAAACCGAGTCATAACCTAATTTATGACGAGTCCAGATTGGAAAGATTACGCGAAATTAATGTATTCCGAAGAATTTTATAATTATCAATTTTCAAAATATCAGTATATATAATGTTACTTTCTGGGAAGAAAACATTTTGTCACATGCACAACTTTGACAAATATTACAATTTTCATAGTCAATGTGGATATATCCAGCAAGTAAGAAAATAGGGGTCCATGAGGGCAGAAACTTGGCCAAAAGGGTCCCATATGTTTTACTGACTGGGTAGGGCTCAATAAATACCCCATGTTCCATCGGGTTGCGTTAAGAATTATAAAAATATCAAACCTACGATTTTTGTAATCTTCTTTAAAACCAGTTCTCTGAAAAAACCAGCCTTGCATCAAGGATGATAAAACGCTAGCTAACGACTGGTTCCTCGCTTAGAAATTGAACTTTGTGAAAAACGAATTGTGAAGAGAAAACGCTCTTTCATCATCCCGGGTGCATCTTCGCAAACCAAGGGTTCTAACTCCCCCTTGTTCCTCACGGTAAGGAACAAGATGCAGCCTTTGGTTCCATTTAGTTTATACGAATTCATTTTTGTTCGATTGCTATGAAAGATTCAAGCTTAAAGAGCAGCTCTCGAACACTCACCGGCAAACAGGATGTTTTCACGTCCCTCGGAGAGGGTCAGTTGTTTAAACCCTGTGTTACCCAATTTTACAGCTGGGTAGACTTGGGCTGGCTATAAAGTGTCTTGCCTTTAAACATAACCCTTTTGCGATTAGCTCGAACCCGTGTCCTTTAAGATCAAGAGTTAAGAATCTCTACCACTCGGCCCTCGAGATATTATTTACCTTACGTTAGCATGTGTTCTGTTATCTCGAAGCTGGGCTTGTGTTGGTGAATCTCCTATTGGTACTAGAAAACGTCGATGGCTAGGACAATATGGCCAATTGTCGTAATTGGACGACAACTCAATTAAGTGTAAGAGAGGCTGGAATTTTTCTACTAGTAATTATTATGTATTGACTCAAACGTCTTATGGGAGATCGTTTCAGATGTATATGGTTACAGGGAACTAATACAGTTTCCCGCCATCTGTCACATTTTGTCTAGGGATACTACGGTGATGTAAACAAAGATCAAAGTGACCTCTGATTGGTCCATATAATATCAAGACGAAATCTAACGATTTGATCCGATAAATTGATACTCTGTTAATAACTTAGGAACGAAAAGGATAACATTTTAATGTATTTCGCCTCTTGAGGGGCGGTTTCTATACCCTGGGGTATTTTTCGGAGAATGCAGTAAAACTAGCTGCGCGAAGAGGGTTATCTTAAAAATGACGACATAAGTCATTGATAAAAGGGATCATGCCTATCACAATTCAGTTATTTTGACGGATGAGTGATTGCTCTTGAATTTGATATATGGTTTGACTCCCTTGCAATTTTTGGGGATGAGCTATGTGCAATTTTCTTATAATGGTCGCCTACGGAAAACGGAATAGTTCCCTGTAACCTAAATGCAATAGATTAGGTAGATACGGTCGATCTACTTTTTGACCTTCAAATTATTTCTTCTTCCGGTTGATGTAATCTATCTTAACAAATTCTTTTTTAAATACCCAAGAAAAAAATGATAATTCAACGGGATGTCAAGCAAAAAGGGACCATTCGTCCCATAGTTACTGTCGATTAGCTGTTAAAAATACGCTGACGTCATAATTTTGCATTGTTTTGAAACCCTTTTCGTTCAAATTGTCGCCTTTCGGGACTCTCATTACTTCAAGTCAGGCAGAAAAAGTGTTTAATATAGAACAGAGACCTGGATAAAGCGAATTAGTCCAATTCTTAATATCACACGCGCCGTTCGGTAAGTATAGTGTACACGGACATGACTTTTACTAGGAACCGATGCAAAGGGTTATGTCCTTGTTTATAAAGGCCTATGGGTTCAAATGCATCTAAATACTTTTATGTCGAAGAGTAAAATCTATTTACGTGAAATGAAATGATTTATTTAAGAAAATTTACGGATAAAAATGTGGTATTCCGTCTAAAAGAATTAAAAAATGTGGCAAAACTGTAACAAGGATAAGGGTTTTTCGGGTTATTTCTTTAATCTAAATAATGTGAAAATAGATTTTGTGTATGAAATTCGGCAGCAGAATGTTCCTTGGTAATAAGAGAGTCCCGTTCGGAGTAGAAAATGTTATTTTGTCAATTTCTTGGTGAAATCCGACAACGACGGACGGAATACATTAACATTTCCTCCGTTGCCCGGTGTGAAGCGTTAATCACTTTATTACCCAATATTCATTTCACAAAATTACTTTAAAATTTAATTTGAAGTTTAATGCATATCTAAGACGTGTTTCCATGCAAGAAAAATGATTTTTGTAATATCTTTTTTAATTAGATAGCATCATTTTATCAGAAAGAATTCGGAAAAAATCCTCAATTGTTTTAAAGATAAGGGTTATTTTACTCTTAAATTCATCTGTGTATAATTCAAATAGTGAAATGCCCCAGTGGAATTTTCATTGTGTAAAGGAGAACACGATTCCGAGAAGAAAAACGTTGATTTCATTATTACTATGTGACGTTCGGCAGCTTTCTAGTGCGGGAACCCCAATTTTGCGCAATACGAGGGTAAAGGATTGACGCTTATCTGTCAAAAATCTATTCCACCTAACGCTTTTAGAATCACCGGGAAAAGGTAAAAAAATAATTTTGTGTGAGAAAATGATATTTTAAAGGAACATTTCCGATAAAAATTGGTCTATCAGTCTAAAAAGACGTAAGACGGGTACCCAAATTGTTTCAAAGATAAGGGTTATCTGCACTTTAAAATTCATTTGAAACTATTTCAATAGAAAGATATGACCTAAGAATGTTTATTACAAGCAGACAGACACAATCACGTGAACAAACCGCAGGTTTTAATAATACTTGGCTGCGTCGACCATGTTTATCGTGCGTACATGCATATTGCATCACCCGACCAGTGTGAAGGGTTCTGGCTTATCTGTGCCGAATCTATTCGACCAAACTCATTTAATTTTTATATATAAATTGCCAGTATATAAGTGTATAACTTTATACCTTATTTAAGAAATATTGTTGGAAAACAATTGTACCGGAGGCTATTAAATGCCTGGAATTAGTGAAATTCTGTTAAGGATAAGGGTTATGTTTAAGAAAAATCATAAAAAAATCGAAATACCGATTTCCTTGTAAATATCGATATCTAATCTGTTAAGAAGAAACTGATAAACGATAATTTGTATCACAATAAATTCTAAACTAATTTCACATTGCACTTTTTGAACGTTAAAGGCGTCTCTTCTGTTTAGGAAGAATTTTATATCTCATCTCATTTCTGTTATGAATTTCCGTTCACTGAGTAAAGGGTTGTGGCCATATCTCACTACACGTATTACGTAACCGACTGAAACTTGGGCATTTTTTCCGGAATAAGTGTATTTATGCTATGATGTAATAAAATGCAATAATAAAAAAATGTTTTATTACTTTTAGGTTACAGGGAACTAATACAGTTTCCCGCCATCTGTCACATTTTGTCTAGGGATACTACGGTGATGTAAACAAAGATCAAAGTGACCTCTGATTGGTCCATATAATATCAAGACGAAATCTAACGATTTGATCCGATAAATTGATACTCTGTTAATAACTTAGGAACGAAAAGGATAACATTTTAATGTATTTCGCCTCTTGAGGGGCGGTTTCTATACCCTGGGGTATTTTTCGGAGAATGCAGTAAAACTAGCTGCGCGAAGAGGGTTATCTTAAAAATGACGTCATAAGTCATTGATAAAAGGGATCATGCCATATCACAATTCAGTTATTTTGACGGATGAGTGATTGCTCTTGAATTTGATATATGGTTTGACTCCCTTGCAATTTTTGGGGATGAGCTATGTGCAATTTTCTTATAATGGTCGCCTACGGAAAACGGAATAGTTCCCTGTAACCTAAATGCAATAGATTAGGTAGATACGGTCGATCTACTTTTTGACCTTCAAATTATTTCTTCTTCCGGTTGATGTAATCTATCTTAACAAATTCTTTTTTAAATACCCAAGAAAAAAATGATAATTCAACGGGATGTCAAGCAAAAAGGGACCATTCGTCCCATAGTTACTGTCGATTAGCTGTTAAAAATACGCTGACGTCATAATTTTGCATTGTTTTGAAACCCTTTTCGTTCAAATTGTCGCCTTTCGGGACTCTCATTACTTCAAGTCAGGCAGAAAAAGTGTTTAATATAGAACAGAGACCTGGATAAAGCGAATTAGTCCAATTCTTAATATCACACGCGCCGTTCGGTAAGTATAGTGTACACGGACATGACTTTTACTAGGAACCGATGCAAAGGGTTATGTCCTTGTTTATAAAGGCCTATGGGTTCAAATGCATCTAAATACTTTTATGTCGAAGAGTAAAATCTATTTACGTGAAATGAAATGATTTATTTAAGAAAATTTACGGATAAAAATGTGGTATTCCGTCTAAAAGAATTAAAAAATGTGGCAAAACTGTAACAAGGATAAGGGTTTTTCGGGTTATTTCTTTAATCTAAATAATGTGAAAATAGATTTTGTGTATGAAATTCGGCAGCAGAATGTTCCTTGGTAATAAGAGAGTCCCGTTCGGAGTAGAAAATGTTATTTTGTCAATTTCTTGGTGAAATCCGACAACGACGGACGGAATACATTAACATTTCCTCCGTTGCCCGGTGTGAAGCGTTAATCACTTTATTACCCAATATTCATTTCACAAAATTACTTTAAAATTTAATTTGAAGTTTAATGCATATCTAAGACGTGTTTCCATGCAAGAAAAATGATTTTTGTAATATCTTTTTTAATTAGATAGCATCATTTTATCAGAAAGAATTCGGAAAAAATCCTCAATTGTTTTAAAGATAAGGGTTATTTTACTCTTAAATTCATCTGTGTATAATTCAAATAGTGAAATGCCCCAGTGGAATTTTCATTGTGTAAAGGAGAACACGATTCCGAGAAGAAAAACGTTGATTTCATTATTACTATGTGACGTTCGGCAGCTTTCTAGTGCGGGAACCCCAATTTTGCGCAATACGAGGGTAAAGGATTGACGCTTATCTGTCAAAAATCTATTCCACCTAACGCTTTTAGAATCACCGGGAAAAGGTAAAAAAATAATTTTGTGTGAGAAAATGATATTTTAAAGGAACATTTCCGATAAAAATTGGTCTATCAGTCTAAAAAGACGTAAGACGGGTACCCAAATTGTTTCAAAGATAAGGGTTATCTGCACTTTAAAATTCATTTGAAACTATTTCAATAGAAAGATATGACCTAAGAATGTTTATTACAAGCAGACAGACACAATCACGTGAACAAACCGCAGGTTTTAATAATACTTGGCTGCGTCGACCATGTTTATCGTGCGTACATGCATATTGCATCACCCGACCAGTGTGAAGGGTTCTGGCTTATCTGTGCCGAATCTATTCGACCAAACTCATTTAATTTTTATATATAAATTGCCAGTATATAAGTGTATAACTTTATACCTTATTTAAGAAATATTGTTGGAAAACAATTGTACCGGAGGCTATTAAATGCCTGGAATTAGTGAAATTCTGTTAAGGATAAGGGTTATGTTTAAGAAAAATCATAAAAAAATCGAAATACCGATTTCCTTGTAAATATCGATATCTAATCTGTTAAGAAGAAACTGATAAACGATAATTTGTATCACAATAAATTCTAAACTAATTTCACATTGCACTTTTTGAACGTTAAAGGCGTCTCTTCTGTTTAGGAAGAATTTTATATCTCATCTCATTTCTGTTATGAATTTCCGTTCACTGAGTAAAGGGTTGTGGCCATATCTCACTACACGTATTACGTAACCGACTGAAACTTGGGCATTTTTTCCGGAATAAGTGTATTTATGCTATGATGTAATAAAATGCAATAATAAAAAAATGTTTTATTACTTTTAGGTTACAGGGAACTAATACAGTTTCCCGCCATCTGTCACATTTTGTCTAGGGATACTACGGTGATGTAAACAAAGATCAAAGTGACCTCTGATTGGTCCATATAATATCAAGACGAAATCTAACGATTTGATCCGATAAATTGATACTCTGTTAATAACTTAGGAACGAAAAGGATAACATTTTAATGTATTTCGCCTCTTGAGGGGCGGTTTCTATACCCTGGGGTATTTTTCGGAGAATGCAGTAAAACTAGCTGCGCGAAGAGGGTTATCTTAAAAATGACGTCATAAGTCATTGATAAAAGGGATCATGCCATATCACAATTCAGTTATTTTGACGGATGAGTGATTGCTCTTGAATTTGATATATGGTTTGACTCCCTTGCAATTTTTGGGGATGAGCTATGTGCAATTTTCTTATAATGGTCGCCTACGGAAAACGGAATAGTTCCCTGTAACCTAAATGCAATAGATTAGGTAGATACGGTCGATCTACTTTTTGACCTTCAAATTATTTCTTCTTCCGGTTGATGTAATCTATCTTAACAAATTCTTTTTTAAATACCCAAGAAAAAAATGATAATTCAACGGGATGTCAAGCAAAAAGGGACCATTCGTCCCATAGTTACTGTCGATTAGCTGTTAAAAATACGCTGACGTCATAATTTTGCATTGTTTTGAAACCCTTTTCGTTCAAATTGTCGCCTTTCGGGACTCTCATTACTTCAAGTCAGGCAGAAAAAGTGTTTAATATAGAACAGAGACCTGGATAAAGCGAATTAGTCCAATTCTTAATATCACACGCGCCGTTCGGTAAGTATAGTGTACACGGACATGACTTTTACTAGGAACCGATGCAAAGGGTTATGTCCTTGTTTATAAAGGCCTATGGGTTCAAATGCATCTAAATACTTTTATGTCGAAGAGTAAAATCTATTTACGTGAAATGAAATGATTTATTTAAGAAAATTTACGGATAAAAATGTGGTATTCCGTCTAAAAGAATTAAAAAATGTGGCAAAACTGTAACAAGGATAAGGGTTTTTCGGGTTATTTCTTTAATCTAAATAATGTGAAAATAGATTTTGTGTATGAAATTCGGCAGCAGAATGTTCCTTGGTAATAAGAGAGTCCCGTTCGGAGTAGAAAATGTTATTTTGTCAATTTCTTGGTGAAATCCGACAACGACGGACGGAATACATTAACATTTCCTCCGTTGCCCGGTGTGAAGCGTTAATCACTTTATTACCCAATATTCATTTCACAAAATTACTTTAAAATTTAATTTGAAGTTTAATGCATATCTAAGACGTGTTTCCATGCAAGAAAAATGATTTTTGTAATATCTTTTTTAATTAGATAGCATCATTTTATCAGAAAGAATTCGGAAAAAATCCTCAATTGTTTTAAAGATAAGGGTTATTTTACTCTTAAATTCATCTGTGTATAATTCAAATAGTGAAATGCCCCAGTGGAATTTTCATTGTGTAAAGGAGAACACGATTCCGAGAAGAAAAACGTTGATTTCATTATTACTATGTGACGTTCGGCAGCTTTCTAGTGCGGGAACCCCAATTTTGCGCAATACGAGGGTAAAGGATTGACGCTTATCTGTCAAAAATCTATTCCACCTAACGCTTTTAGAATCACCGGGAAAAGGTAAAAAAATAATTTTGTGTGAGAAAATGATATTTTAAAGGAACATTTCCGATAAAAATTGGTCTATCAGTCTAAAAAGACGTAAGACGGGTACCCAAATTGTTTCAAAGATAAGGGTTATCTGCACTTTAAAATTCATTTGAAACTATTTCAATAGAAAGATATGACCTAAGAATGTTTATTACAAGCAGACAGACACAATCACGTGAACAAACCGCAGGTTTTAATAATACTTGGCTGCGTCGACCATGTTTATCGTGCGTACATGCATATTGCATCACCCGACCAGTGTGAAGGGTTCTGGCTTATCTGTGCCGAATCTATTCGACCAAACTCATTTAATTTTTATATATAAATTGCCAGTATATAAGTGTATAACTTTATACCTTATTTAAGAAATATTGTTGGAAAACAATTGTACCGGAGGCTATTAAATGCCTGGAATTAGTGAAATTCTGTTAAGGATAAGGGTTATGTTTAAGAAAAATCATAAAAAAATCGAAATACCGATTTCCTTGTAAATATCGATATCTAATCTGTTAAGAAGAAACTGATAAACGATAATTTGTATCACAATAAATTCTAAACTAATTTCACATTGCACTTTTTGAACGTTAAAGGCGTCTCTTCTGTTTAGGAAGAATTTTATATCTCATCTCATTTCTGTTATGAATTTCCGTTCACTGAGTAAAGGGTTGTGGCCATATCTCACTACACGTATTACGTAACCGACTGAAACTTGGGCATTTTTTCCGGAATAAGTGTATTTATGCTATGATGTAATAAAATGCAATAATAAAAAAATGTTTTATTACTTTTAGGTTACAGGGAACTAATACAGTTTCCCGCCATCTGTCACATTTTGTCTAGGGATACTACGGTGATGTAAACAAAGATCAAAGTGACCTCTGATTGGTCCATATAATATCAAGACGAAATCTAACGATTTGATCCGATAAATTGATACTCTGTTAATAACTTAGGAACGAAAAGGATAACATTTTAATGTATTTCGCCTCTTGAGGGGCGGTTTCTATACCCTGGGGTATTTTTCGGAGAATGCAGTAAAACTAGCTGCGCGAAGAGGGTTATCTTAAAAATGACGTCATAAGTCATTGATAAAAGGGATCATGCCATATCACAATTCAGTTATTTTGACGGATGAGTGATTGCTCTTGAATTTGATATATGGTTTGACTCCCTTGCAATTTTTGGGGATGAGCTATGTGCAATTTTCTTATAATGGTCGCCTACGGAAAACGGAATAGTTCCCTGTAACCTAAATGCAATAGATTAGGTAGATACGGTCGATCTACTTTTTGACCTTCAAATTATTTCTTCTTCCGGTTGATGTAATCTATCTTAACAAATTCTTTTTTAAATACCCAAGAAAAAAATGATAATTCAACGGGATGTCAAGCAAAAAGGGACCATTCGTCCCATAGTTACTGTCGATTAGCTGTTAAAAATACGCTGACGTCATAATTTTGCATTGTTTTGAAACCCTTTTCGTTCAAATTGTCGCCTTTCGGGACTCTCATTACTTCAAGTCAGGCAGAAAAAGTGTTTAATATAGAACAGAGACCTGGATAAAGCGAATTAGTCCAATTCTTAATATCACACGCGCCGTTCGGTAAGTATAGTGTACACGGACATGACTTTTACTAGGAACCGATGCAAAGGGTTATGTCCTTGTTTATAAAGGCCTATGGGTTCAAATGCATCTAAATACTTTTATGTCGAAGAGTAAAATCTATTTACGTGAAATGAAATGATTTATTTAAGAAAATTTACGGATAAAAATGTGGTATTCCGTCTAAAAGAATTAAAAAATGTGGCAAAACTGTAACAAGGATAAGGGTTTTTCGGGTTATTTCTTTAATCTAAATAATGTGAAAATAGATTTTGTGTATGAAATTCGGCAGCAGAATGTTCCTTGGTAATAAGAGAGTCCCGTTCGGAGTAGAAAATGTTATTTTGTCAATTTCTTGGTGAAATCCGACAACGACGGACGGAATACATTAACATTTCCTCCGTTGCCCGGTGTGAAGCGTTAATCACTTTATTACCCAATATTCATTTCACAAAATTACTTTAAAATTTAATTTGAAGTTTAATGCATATCTAAGACGTGTTTCCATGCAAGAAAAATGATTTTTGTAATATCTTTTTTAATTAGATAGCATCATTTTATCAGAAAGAATTCGGAAAAAATCCTCAATTGTTTTAAAGATAAGGGTTATTTTACTCTTAAATTCATCTGTGTATAATTCAAATAGTGAAATGCCCCAGTGGAATTTTCATTGTGTAAAGGAGAACACGATTCCGAGAAGAAAAACGTTGATTTCATTATTACTATGTGACGTTCGGCAGCTTTCTAGTGCGGGAACCCCAATTTTGCGCAATACGAGGGTAAAGGATTGACGCTTATCTGTCAAAAATCTATTCCACATAACGCTTTTAGAATCACCGGGAAAAGGTAAAAAAATAATTTTGTGTGAGAAAATGATATTTTAAAGGAACATTTCCGATAAAAATTGGTCTATCAGTCTAAAAAGACGTAAGACGGGTACCCAAATTGTTTCAAAGATAAGGGTTATCTGCACTTTAAAATTCATTTGAAACTATTTCAATAGAAAGATATGACCTAAGAATGTTTATTACAAGCAGACAGACACAATCACGTGAACAAACCGCAGGTTTTAATAATACTTGGCTGCGTCGACCATGTTTATCGTGCGTACATGCATATTGCATCACCCGACCAGTGTGAAGGGTTCTGGCTTATCTGTGCCGAATCTATTCGACCAAACTCATTTAATTTTTATATATAAATTGCCAGTATATAAGTGTATAACTTTATACCTTATTTAAGAAATATTGTTGGAAAACAATTGTACCGGAGGCTATTAAATGCCTGGAATTAGTGAAATTCTGTTAAGGATAAGGGTTATGTTTAAGAAAAATCATAAAAAAATCGAAATACCGATTTCCTTGTAAATATCGATATCTAATCTGTTAAGAAGAAACTGATAAACGATAATTTGTATCACAATAAATTCTAAACTAATTTCACATTGCACTTTTTGAACGTTAAAGGCGTCTCTTCTGTTTAGGAAGAATTTTATATCTCATCTCATTTCTGTTATGAATTTCCGTTCACTGAGTAAAGGGTTGTGGCCATATCTCACTACACGTATTACGTAACCGACTGAAACTTGGGCATTTTTTCCGGAATAAGTGTATTTATGCTATGATGTAATAAAATGCAATAATAAAAAAATGTTTTATTACTTTTAGGTTACAGGGAACTAATACAGTTTCCCGCCATCTGTCACATTTTGTCTAGGGATACTACGGTGATGTAAACAAAGATCAAAGTGACCTCTGATTGGTCCATATAATATCAAGACGAAATCTAACGATTTGATCCGATAAATTGATACTCTGTTAATAACTTAGGAACGAAAAGGATAACATTTTAATGTATTTCGCCTCTTGAGGGGCGGTTTCTATACCCTGGGGTATTTTTCGGAGAATGCAGTAAAACTAGCTGCGCGAAGAGGGTTATCTTAAAAATGACGTCATAAGTCATTGATAAAAGGGATCATGCCATATCACAATTCAGTTATTTTGACGGATGAGTGATTGCTCTTGAATTTGATATATGGTTTGACTCCCTTGCAATTTTTGGGGATGAGCTATGTGCAATTTTCTTATAATGGTCGCCTACGGAAAACGGAATAGTTCCCTGTAACCATATGACCTAATCATACACCAACGTAGACTGGTGAACCTGTCCCATCCACGCTGCTCTGCGTTTCGGATTGGGACAGGTTCGTCAGTCAAACACGTACATGGTCTCATCTGTACGTTCGTCAGATTGAAACGAGAACTATGAAGATATAGGATAACTTATTGTTATTGTAATAGGCGCCGTATATAAAGCGGCCCATATGTAACCTTTACTAGAAATCTGAAGTGTCAAATACTTCACTTTTACGAAGAGATAATATTCGCCGTATACAAAGCGGCCCATTTTCTACATTTACTCGAAATCTGAGGTGTCAAATACTTCACCTCTACAAAGAGGTGATAGTCGCCGTATATAAAATGGCCTATATTTAATCTTTTCTTGAAATCTGAAAAACTTCATCTTTACGAAGAGATAATAGTCGCCGTATATAAAGCGGCCTATATGAAATCTAAAATGTCAAATACTTCACCTTTACTAATAGATAATAGTCACCATATATGAAGCTTCACATAGGTAACCTTTACTAGAAATCTGAGATGTCAAATACTTCACCTTTACTAAAAGATAAGTATCGCCGTTTATAAAGCGGTCAGTGTGTAACCCATACTTGAAATTCTGAAGTGTTAAATACTTCACCTTTACTAAGAGATAGTAGACGCTGTATGTAAAGCGGCTCATATGTAACCTTTAGTTGAAAGCTGAAGTGTCAAATACTTCACCTCTACGAAGAAATAAGATTCGCTGTATCGACAGAGTCACACAGGTAACTTTTACAAATGAAACTGAACCGATAAATACGTTATCTTTACTCAGAGATATGCGTCGCCGTGTATGAACTTTCAAATAAATTAACTTTACCTAGAAATAAGCGACGTTGTATTTGTACTTTAAAGCAGGCAACATTTATTGCGAATAAAGCTTTGTCATATCTGAATTATTTGATAAGATTCTTTCATAATCTGTAGGAAAACAGTGCAGAAATGTCAAATTAGCCTGCGTCTTTTCTAGAAGGACTAACTTTAACATACGGTAGACTAAAACGAGCAGTTTCGATCACACATTGAAATGAGCAAGCGATGTCTTATCCATGAATACTGAATAATGACTTGTATTTTCCAATTCAAATTTCCCGAGAAAAGAGCCTCGATGACGGCAAGGGGTTACACAAGGAGATAATTGAACCTGTCCATTATCACTCAATCTTGTTGCTGAGAGAATTCGTATTAATGGATACGAACCCAGGAGAGCTTTTAAACCTTATCTTAATTAATCAGCCTTTGTTCTCTCACGTTCGATATTTTGTGTTAGAATTAAACAATAAATGAATCCAGCTAGTTCTATTTTTTCATGAATCAAGACGACATTTTATTCACTTTACGAGTATTTAGAATTGGACCAAAATTACCGCTCTTTGATCGGTTCGAAATATTCGAGGATGTTTACTATCAACTATTGAACTGCGTTATTTGATGTTATGTAAACTTCAGAAAGATATTGTAAATAATTTCAATATTTTATACGTGATTATGTTTTATTTCATAAAGTCACCGAGGTGTCAAATAGAATTTTATGTATATCTGAAATCAAAACAGACAACAAATGAGATTTATACGAGGGAGTCAGAAAATACCCGGACTTTGTCTCGTTGTCGAAAACCATTCAACATTTTACAAAAAAATCTACTCTTTTTCAAAATATTCTCCACCGACTTCTACGCACTTTTGCCATCTTCGTGGGAGCTTTTGTGTTCCGGCTATGAACCATGACGTATGTTTTTGGTACTGTGTAACAGCAGATATCAAAGCCGCCCTAGTCTTATTTTTTTTTTTTCCAGCAAGCAATTTCTGGAAACAAATAAAAGTCACAGGGGGTGTGATCTAGGTTATAAGGAGGGTGAGACAACAATTGCCATTTGTAGTAGTTGATAACCTCAACTGTAGCTGCGGCAGTTGGGAGGGGCGTTATCGTGAAGAAGGAGGACATTTTTCTATGCTGACCTGGGACGCATTTGCTTGAGATTTTTTCTGAGATTTTTCAGAATTACTTCAGAATAGTACTTGGCAGTGACAGTTTGACCTTTAGGTATGAAATAAGTAAGTATCAATCCTCGTGAATTCCAAAAGGCAACAAGCATGACTTTGCCATCCGAAGGAGACAGCTTAAACCTTTTAGGAGGCGGGGAACCATCTCGTTTTAATTGCTTTGACAGAGCTTTTGTCTCAGGTTCGGAATAATGAACCCACATCTCATCTTCAGTGATAATGTTCAAAAACTTATCTCATTCAGGGTTTAAAGGACTTGAATGTTCTTTCGCATTGGTTACTCTGGTTGCCTTTTGATCTGCGGACATCTGTCTAGGCACCCACCTGGCACTTACCTTACCTAGGTGTTCGTGTAAAATCTTGTGTGTCGATGCCTTACCGATGCTAAACTTGTTGGATAATTCCTCCAAAGTTACTCAACGATTTTTGTTGACAAAAGCTTTAACATTTGCTGCCATTGTTAGGGTCACCGCCTCAGCTGGCCGCCTGGCACAAATACTCGTTCTACCTTCACGAAACTGAGAAACCCAGTTGTAGAAGGTTAAACATGATACACATTTATCAGAAAATCTTTGTACACCTCTGGAAGATGTGGCAGGGCTTTTAACCTTCTGCAACCAGAAACTTAATTACAGAGCGTTGTTCTTTTAACAAAGAGACGATGATAGACGATACACCTATCATAAATATGAGTGAAAATACTATATGTTAAGGTTACAAGGAACTAATACAGTTTCCCGCCATCTGTCACATTTTGTCTAGGGATACTACGGTGATGTAAACAAAGATCAAAGTGACCTCTGATTGGTTCATAATATATCAAGACGAAATCTAACGGTTTGATCCGAAAAATTGATACTCTGTTAATAACTTAGGAACGAAAAGGATAACATTTTAATGTATTTCGCCTCTTGATGGGCGGTTTCTATACCCTGGGGTATTTTTCGGAGAATGAAGTAAAACTAGCTGCGCGAAGAGGGTTATCTTAAAAATGACGGCATAAGTCATTGATAAAAGGGATCATGTCATATCAGAATTCAGTTATTTTGGCGGATGAAATGATTGTTCTTGAATTTGACACATGGTTTGACCCCCTTGCAATTTCTGGGGATGAGCTATGTGCAATTTTCTTATAATGGTCGCCTATGGAAAATGGAATAGTTCCCTGTAACCTAAACACAAATATCATTGAAAATAGACTGGCCAGGTTATAGGCGAGTGAATGTAGTTTTTACCAATATATTATGTGTATATATAGCTTCACGAGAGGAGCATGTCCGGATATTTTCTGACCACCCTCGCATACAAACAAAACTTTTAGTCTCAATAACTCCTTGGCTCAAATACCCGGATGGGAAATGGCCTACATTGGTTTGGGTCGAATATAGAGTCGATATCAAACAGTCACGATCCAGATTTTTTCACGGCCCCGAAAGAGCGACACTGGCCTAAACCCATTGCTACCCGATTAAACAACTAGATAGACTTGGGCTGGCTATTAAGTGTCTTGTCTTGGAGCTCATCCCGGTGACGGTGGGGCTCAAACCAATGATCACGTTTCAAGCACCTATACCACTCGGACAGCATACCTTTCGGGGACTGCATTTATTTGTTTGTTTTAATTCGTTACCAGATGGCAAAATTTTAGACTGGTCCAAACTGATAGGAGTTGCATACGACAATTTCAAGTTAATAAATTTTATATTTTTTTCAACTTTCTGGGTAGAAACATTGCAATTCTTCATTTTGCACAATGTTTTTCTATTTGCTTTTCTTAAGGGGTGTCTAAAAGCGTAATTGTGTGGAATGGGTTAAAATACTATTCATTCATATAATGGATCTAGACATGTACTAGTCAATGTATACTGGGCCGCAACCATAGCGCTGTGGGTAGCGTTTCGAACTCCTAATCATGGGACATGAGATTCGATCCCCGGCCGGGACAAATATTCTTTACGACATTAATCTCCCAAAAATGGGTGGATAATTGTAAACCTACGTGAGATAAGCAGCTGAAGGCTCGGGAAGGATGTAGTGGTAGTACTGGTTTTAGAAAAACTGCAGGAAGCCGCCCGATATGACTAAAATACTGTTAATAGTAGCGTTAAATCCAATCATTCATTCAATCAATTGATATTTACGGGGAGTTAACACACAACCCTGTACAACATTTATTACTTTCAATTGACTTATCGCTTGCCCCACCCACTTACCCCTTTGGCCCCGCCCATTAACAGAAAGTTTTGCTACGATTTTTCACAGCATTATTTTGCAAAATTCATAGCCGGTAGCATGTGACAAACTAATGATATGCTTGGTTTGAGACTTAAGCGCCGTATCTACAGCTTCAATGAGCTGTGGTTACGACGTATAAGTCGCCAAACCAACAAAACAGCTTAAGAAAAATGACGGGCAATGCTGGAGTTCAAAGCTCAATTCCGGGTAGAATGAATTATTTGTTTTGTTGGTTTATACCTTGATTGACATCCACGATTGGTCAGTATTCAAGGCATATCGCGGCAGCTTGAGTAGTCCGAATGAATCATAGACTTTCTCTGTTATATATCAACTTATTGAGTAAGAATTTTAGGCGCCAATTGTGTTGGGTAAAAAGCTACAGCCAACTCAAGCTACACACCAAAAGCCGTAGCGAATGTTAATACTAGAAAATTGAAAACAATGAAATAGCAGTGAAAGCAATTTATTCATTGCCCTAAACGTAGTTCACAAAACGAAAAAGTAGGACAAACAACACACATGGATATACACTAACGTGATGGTCAATAGAAGCGAACTGATTCCCTTTTTAATTCACTTTTAAATGGAACTTCAATCTACAATACTAATGATACGGTAGGAAACTACCTTTTGGGGAAACGTGACGCGCATGCGCAAATATTGTTTCTAATCTTAGTAACAAACACTACTATTACATCTATCGATGGAGAGAGTGGACAATCATCGGGATCAACGGTTTTCTGGCCCCGCCCACTGACTTAGACAGGAAGCTCAACTTAGATGTCAAACGCGATTATTTTGCAAAGTTTATGGTCAGTAACAAACAACAAAAAGGTTAAATGGTTGGCGACCTAAAAGTCGTAACTACAGCTTATCCAAGCTGTAGTTACGACATCTTAGTCGCCAAACCGATTTAAATGTTTCACCAAAAATATAGTCCAGTGTTGGAATTTATTCTTTGATTGACAGCCGCGATTGGTTAACTACCAGCAAAATGATCACAATGTATCACTAAAATAGAGTTTTGATAAGAAATAACTGGTACAAAGCAAGATCAGTGTGTCTGATCTTGAGTGTTTAAACAAGATCACGAGTTATTAATTGGCAAATCGCAACTGTCAATCAAATAACCAGTCGACCAATGAATTTATTCATTGAGACTAGAAATGAGTTTTTAACTCCGAGATTGGCCGCCTTTTTCGTTAACCTTTTTGGTTGGTTTGGCAACTTAAAAGTCGTAACTACAGCTTTCAGAAGCAACTATTCTACTTTTTGTTACATGCTATTGGCCATTAATTTTGCAAAAAAAGCTTGGTTTAAAAATAACAGCGGGACTTCATGTCGGAGTCAATGGGTGTGACCAACTGAGTAATTAGGCGGGGCCAGCAATTGGTCAATTGAAGAAGCAAAAAACTGACTCGGTCTAAATATACAATTTGATTAGTCAATTCATTTTATTTATTTTCAGCATCGAACCACCTGTTCGGTCGCTTGTTTCTGAGAGAAGGTAAACCATTTGTCTTTTTATTTTAAAGAAACAACCCTTTAACCAAAAAGGGGCCATATCGGAAATTTGAAAGTATGAATTCGGATCAATCTGCGCGAACTATGAAAGCAGATTTTCTCAATTGGTGGACGATACTTTCTACCTGACAATAATTATTCGTTTTTTATATCAATTACTTTCTAATTTCTTTATTTATTCGTTCATTTTTTTTTTCGGGAGAGTGGCGGTATAGAACTAGAGATTTCTTTACTCAAATATCATTGTCACTGTAATGTCTTATAGTCTCTTTCTCGTGACATTCCACACTTATCTTATTTATTTATTTACTTGTTTATGCATTTAGTTATTTGTTTCTTTATTTTTATGAATTTATTTATTCATTCATTTATTTGTTTATTTATTCAAGAAGAAAATGTCATTTGCGTATAAATTAAATCTGCACTCTTTTTTAAATGGAAAACCCAAAACGCAGAACTCTTCCATTTAGGAAAGATTAACACAAATAAAACGGCAATAAGATCTGTTACTTTAATACGGTTAATAAAAAGGGCGACCTTTTTATTTCGTGTTTTATTTCCTGCACCAACCCTCCTTTTAGATTGAATCTATAAAAATGGAAATAAAGGGAAACTGCTTTTTGTATGCAGACTATAAAAAGAGTTGATTTAATCTTAGTTCCTTCTATCAAAATTCCTGCATCCTTGCTTGCTTAAGGTTTGTTTCATACCACCAAGAAAAAAAGAAATACGGAACGACTTTTCTATGAAAAACAAAACAAAACGAAACAAAAAAATATGAAGTGATTCCATAAAGAAATCTATTTTAGAAAAAAATATGATGTTTCATATTTGACATTTTTTTAAGACCCATATTTTTATACGATGGGATATGATTTATTTTGTACATTCATGGCTCCAAGAAAACACAATCAAAGTACTGAAAGTACTGTAGGTTATCAAAGCATAGTTTGGTAAGTAATCTTCTATGTCAAAAGTTATCATGGTGAATAAACGAGATTTAAGTAATCCAAGAGTGTACCCATTATGATTAAAACACCACAAAATCTTAGACTGGTTCAAATTGAAAGAAGTTGCAGACGATGATTCAAAGTTGGTGGAATTTAAATAATATATGCCTTGTAGGGTAGAAAACATTGTGGACATCGAAGATATTGCTTGTTATTGTCCACAATGTTTTCAAAAATTTTTATCTAAAGATTCGTAAAAAAGCTGGATTCAATGGGAATGAGTTAAATAGTATGCTTGTGGAGGAGTTCTCTACAATTTGAATGACCAATTTGCAATTTTCCTGAAACACCTAAGAACTACTTTTTACGGCGTAAGCATTCGATGGATTTGGTGGTTAAGCCCCCGCTGGGAGTTTGTACTCGTTGAACGTTGAGAAGACCTAAAGATTTTGTCTATTAACCTAAGCTATCAAAGCTGACGCTTTGCTAGCTAAAAGAACCGCTTCATCTTCAAACAGAATATGCAATGGCTTCAAACTAAATATAAGCCTAAACTTAGTGTCTGCATCTACGGAATGTCGCAAAGTACTTCATCGGTTGGCTAGCAAAATGTCGTAAATACAGCTTTACTAAAGCTGTATTTACGAAATGTTGCTCGCCCACCGAGGATTTGTGAATTTCTAACACGATGGTCGAGTTCACGGTATTCAATTTCTGTTAGTACTACTTGCGTTTATTCGTGGTAACAAACAAAAATCATTTGTAAATTATTTGCTTTCAAATAGCAATTGGTTCCCAAATCACGTCTACTTTTCTGTGAGGCTTTCCTAAGAACCAATATACATATAAATTGTCTTACAGAAGACAAAATGGTCTTTCTATACAACCAATTTCCTGGTGTCAAAGGGATGAAATCATCGAGGAAGAAAATAGTCCGAGCAGATCCTCAATTAAATCGGAAAAAAAATGTTAAGTAGTATCTGTAACGATCTTTAAGGATTCTTCACTGGCCGTCTTTGCGAGTTAGGGCCACACTTAACCATTGTCATATACTCGAACTTCTGCATACTAAGGGGCATCATTTCAACAAATTTTGATATTTCACAAGATGATTTTTGAAAGATTTTCTTCTTTGTTTCTATGTACATTGAGTTGAGCCGTAGCAGAGCCCTAATAAGACCTAATGTGGCATTATAATAACAACTTTAGGAGAGGGTCACAAGACAAGGTCACGTGCAATTTTGGAACGTCTAGGCCTTATGTCTTAACAAAAGAAATTGTTTTCTCTATTTTCGGGCTTCTGTTGCTATTGAAACCAGACACTTGACGAAACTAATCTTTTAAACAACTTTGGCAGATCTTCGCGCAATGAAAATCCCTGTCAACTTTAATTCATGTTGGTCAAGTGGTTTACGTGGAGCAGATTTTTAAAGATGATAAGCTCATTTTCAGCACTTCTTTCTCAGGTGAACTAAAATACAAACGAAATAATGATTCTTTTATCAATTGACTTCTTGAAAGGCAGAACTTACTGGGGTATATCTGGTAAGTTAGCGCTAGTAGGCCCGCCAGAATCTAGTTTTCAGTTGTAATTCTCACCTGTCACGCGAGAAAGGACCATCCGGAAATCCTATGTCCCATTCCCACAAAATGACGCTTTTTGACACTCCCTCAAGAAAAATGATTTCGAAATCATTGTTTAAAATGAAGATATTGCTTGTAACAAGCAACTTCTTCATTATATACAATGTTTTCTACCAAGAAAGTTAAAAAATCTAATATTTTATAAACTCTAATTTGTCTGCAAATCCTTTCAATAATGATGGGTCTAGAACTTTACTGTGGGTTAAAACATATCTGAAGCAGAGATCTGAGATGCGTTCTTTTCGTCGAGATATTTAACAATTCTTAAATCGGGATATTTAGCCCTGAACCATAAAATTCCTACTGATATTAGTTAGATATCCGATTAAAAAATCTCCAGACGTCTTAATAGAAAGAAGCCACAACAGCCCTGCGTTCGGGATGATAAAACGCCCTCTAACGATTTAAAAAAAGACCCCAACTTTGCACGATCACTTTTGTAAAAAAAACCGGGTTTCAAGAGGGAAACGCTCGTTGGTTTTACAAAGTGGAGATTACAGTATTGCAAAACGATCATTCTACGTTCTAAATTTCTGTCAAGGGCGATAAGTATCGACCCTGATCAGTCTGTGCAAATAGCGCAGTATGACGAGGATCGAAACTGTTCGCAATTTTTAGAGGGTCCCTTTTAAAATGTTGGCCAAATGAAGATAATTCAATATTTTTGTGTTTTCAAAAATTAAAGAATTGTTTGAATATTTGCTTCGTACCTAATGCTACGGTCACAAATCACTAAATGCCACCGGCCGGCGTGATAACTGCCAGTTTTCGTATAAATTCGGCCGGTGGCAGCCCGGCGGCAGGCAAGATCGGCAGGCGGCAGTTGGCATTTAGGACGCTTCTAGGTGGCAGTTATAATTTTAAGAAAAAGTTAAAATTGTAACTGCCATCGGTCGATTTTTTCCAATTTTGCAAGTCGCCCGGGCGCCGGCCTGGTGCATTTCGAAGTCGCGCGGTGGCTGTCAAGCGGCAGGCGGGCTGCAGCGCGATTTTTACTCGGTCTTGGTGCTAGAGGGCCTTCGAAAATCGGCCGGCGACCGGTAGGAAGTAACTGCCACTTTCCTTCACCCGGCCTGCCGCCGTTATGCCATTTACATGCCACCGTCCGATTTCAAAATATCTGCCGGCGGCAGGGCGGAGATCGAAAGGCAGCAGGGATGCGCCCGTTGGTGTTGGTAGGTGGCAGGACGGCGATCTACCGAGTGCAGACTTGGCCCCTGAATATAAATCCGCAAACATCCATCCGCTATACAAAATTGTAGTCATGGCGGTTCTAGTAGCTCCACAACGACTCAGAGACTTTCGAATCGCCGAATTGAGATGGAGACTCGGAAGAATTGAACGCAGACAACAGTTGCTGTTGACTTTCCTGATGCTGGAAGAAGAACAGCGTCAGATCATAAAAGAAACTGTTCTGTTCGAAGAAATCGCATATCTTCTCGTCGATCTGCTGGGCTCCCTTGCTGGTTTCCTTGTCGTTTTCCTCCTCTATGTCGGAAATATGCTCATCCTCACTGCTGTTGCTGTGTTCCTGCTGGGGATCGGGCTCTTGTCTTATGCGCTTGCGGGCTGGCGCCTTGCTCTTACCCTTTCCGCTGTATTTAGGGGGCATCTTCTTGACAATTTAAACTACTGAAAGTTTTAGATACTTTGAGAACAATGTTAACTTTTGAGAGCAATATAGATTTTTAATTCCTCGGAAACTAGAAAGCCGCCGTCAGATTATCGGGCGGGCGCCGGGCGGTGGTAGTTAGAACGCCCGATTGCCGGCCGGTTGCATGTGAAATATTGCCGGTGTCCGCCAGGTCGCCGGGCGGTGGCAGTTTAAAGCTGACGGTGGCCGGCCTGCCGCCTAACTGCCACCGGCCGACAACCTGATGACGGCACACGCACCTCGGAACTTAGAAACCGCCTGCCGCCGCCCGGGCCCCGTCAGGCGGCATTTTACTGGCAGTTATTCATGAGCACTCGCACCGATTTGTAAAAAATCGCCCGGCGGCATTCAAGTTTAGGAATCGGCCGATGTCTAAAAATCGCGCGGTGGCAGTTTCACATTGTGACCGTAGCATTAGTGAAAAAATGAGTACGGAATTATTCTTTATTCTTTGTCAAAATGTATTTCCTTACCGCTGCTTATTTAACATTTTGGTGGTATGTATCTAGATGATACAAAATAACAAGAAATGAAGATTAAAGCTTTTTTCCCTTTAAGAGATGAAGAGAATATTTTTTGTTTTCATGGAGGTATGGAACGAAAGAAACTAATCACACTGTATAAATACTCGAAGCGGATTCAAACATAAGTGTGATTAGATTTTTCGTTTCATACCTCCATGAAAACAAAATCAATATTCTTTCTATTTCTAATAATTTAATTACATAGAGCGAAAAGGCAAACATTTTACAAGTTTTGATACTCTTTCGTTTGGAACTATTTTGTGTGGAAACATTCGAAAAAGCTGCGTGCTCAAAATTTTGTTCGTGAAGGTATGAATAATAATTTTCGCCCAATCAGAACGCTCATTTTTGATAGACGAAACTAAAAATTAAATTATGTAAGCAATAAAATAAAAACCTGGTCACTTTTGAATGAAACCACTTCATACAGTGTGAATCAGTTTCTTACAATTTGGTTAGGTTTTCATTTTCACACAACAATGAAAACGAAAATATTCTTCATCTTTTATCAATTAACCCATTACCAAGCGACAAAATTAAAGACTGGTCAAAATCGAAAGAAGCTGCAGAAAATGAATAGAATTTGGTGAAATTTCAAAGATCTTTGTCTTTTGGGGTAGAAAACATTGTGGATAATGAAGAAATTGCTTGTGACAAGCAAATTCTTCATTTTCCACAATGTTTTCCAAACGTTATTTCTTGCAGGGGTAAAAAAGCGGGATTGTGTGGGAATGGGTTAACACGGGGAAAAGCGTATGTATGTTTTAATCTAGATTACCATTCACAGTCTTTTGTTCAAGAGACTCTAGTCAAAAACAATGGTTGCACTCGTGCATGAAACACTCAAAGCTTTTATTTAAAAGAATGTGTCATGTAGTCGACATGGAGTTATATAGTCTAGGGTGAGTAAATTTTCAATAAATAAGTTTTTAAATTCGAACAAGTCCTAAAATTAAAGTGAAAAATGATTTTTAACGGACTTCTATAATACAGAGTAATTGGTTGAAAACTCATATAAGTAAACGACAAAATCAAAGAACCGTCTAATCTAACATTTGGCTTGTCGAAGTTGAAGAAAATTGACATTCAAAGTGTGTCTAAAGTAAATGATCTGTTATCAGGAAAACTATATGACAAAGACAGAGAAAGAGAAAGAGAGACAGACAGACACAGAGAGAAAGAGAAGGAGAGACAGAGAAAGGGAGGAGAGACAGAGGGAAGCAGATGAGGGGGGAGAGACGGAGAGAGAAGGGGAGATAGAGGGAGAGACAGAGATAGAAGGAGGGGGAGAAGACGAGACAGAGGGAAGGAGATGAGGGGGAGAGAGATGGGGAGATAGAGAGAAGGACAGACGCGTAAAAGCTGTAGACGACATTTTCTAGTTGATATTAGAAATATATTGTTTTTCAGATACTTTACAAAAGATAGAAAACGATTTGATAAAGCGATGAAAATGTTGTAATTCTTTCAATTTTGCCTGAACATATTTCAGGGTAAGTCATCACAATTGACCAATCGTAGCTGTCAATAAGATAGCCAGTCGACAAATGATATCATTCATGGTGACCAGTATTCAATTTTGAACTCCAACATTGGCCGCCATTTTTGGTAACCTTTTGTGTAAGTTTAGCGACTTACACGTCGTAACTACATCTTTTTCAAGATGTAGTTACGGTGTTTGGGCCGCCAGCCAATTATTCTATTTTTGTTGAATGCCACTGGCCGTGTATTTTGTAAAATAACGCCGTTTAAATCGAAGCGGGACTTCCTGTTGGAGTCAATGGGCGTGGCCAATGGACTTAGTGGGTGGGTCCAGCGATTGGTCAATTTGATCACCGGCGGTTAAATGATGTATTGTAAGGTAACGAATTTGTTCATAAGTAGACTGTCCTAGACTGTCCTAGAAGCAGAACTATAAACAAAGAACTATACGTTATCTGAAAACGCACGTTTTGATTATGAAATGAAAAATCTAAGTTTAAAAAGAATAAAATAAGATAGTACGAACTTCGGTCATTGTATCTGCTTTGCAGTTTTGTTTTGTTACAGGTAGGCAAACTCGGTTACAAGCAGATATCATCATGGAACAGTTACTTCCCTTGATCCAGGATACCGACGATGTCGTAAAGCAGGCCTGCATAAAGACCCAAGGACACTATTCACAAGATGTGGCGTTACCGCGGTCTCGCTCCGTCATGGACGGTCATGACTTTCTCAACAATCATTTAACCCGTCTCACGATACGTGCCAGTATTCCACGGATGAAAGTCAGTGATCGTGATACTAAGAGTGGGACTACCTTAAATAGTACTATACAAGAAAATAAAGTCACCCAACTACCGTGTTTTACGTACGAACATGGCGAAGGTATTCCGAGGAATCTGCCAGGTCATTCGGAACTAATTCGAATTTTAATGGAGATTTCACAATCATCCACAGCACGTGACGATAATCTAGAAGGCATTGACTTGTCAGCCAACAATAAATGGTTGTCTCTATACACAGCGACCACGAATACAACTGGTGACCGGCCTAGAAGGAGGAGGTTTATACGAGTGTCTGTCTGTACGTTCTGTAGAGCGAAAGGGGGGAAACATAAAAAATGGTGCGTCAACTTTGTCGACAAATCAGTTGAAAACCCATTCAACAGTATGAAGAGATCGAAAACAGACATAAGTGAGTATTTTTCACGGGCCCGAGAGCCGTCCCCTATCCAGGTTGAGCCTAAACCCAAAGAATACAAACGGTTTCCTTTAAGATCCCAAGACTATCCAGATTATACGAATCTACATAAGCAAGTGTACGAGGAGGCCCTGTCAGCGTCACGGGCTAAATTGACAAATACACTTGTACGAACAAATAACATGTTTACATTGGAGAGACAGCTCACTGACCCGTTTATCTTCTCCTACATGAACCGTGTCGGGACTCGAAACACGACAAAAATTAAAGATGGAATGGTTCACATTTTTGGATCTAAGAATGTTGATTTCTCAAAGCGGTACGAACAATCTATCAAAAAGATTAAAGACCAGAAAACTTTAGGGAACGTGACGTGAATATAGTAATACCTTGATAAGGCAGCCATTCTAGGGACTATCCTAAAGTGGCTTTCTTACAGAGGTTGCTGTCTTATCAAGGTTCATTTATCAAACTTTAGTAGTGATATACATATATATCCGAGAGACATTCCTACAGTGGCTCTCCTACACGGGTGGTCGTATTATAAAGGTCCAAGTATCAGGTGAATCATTTTGTCTTGACCTTGATAGTGACAATCACCATAAGTTAGAATAAAACTAATTATGGCGTAACATCTTATTATGCAGATCTATCCCATGGACTTTCCTAAAGTGTCTGTCTTGAATAAGCTGTAGTTAAGACGTTTACGTTTACAAACGAACAAAACTGTTTCACACAAATGACGGCCGATGTTGGAGTTCAAAGCTCATATCCGGGCTGAACGAATGATCTGATTGGTCGACTTATTCCATGATTGACAGCCACGATTGGTCGTTTGATGGATCGTTGACCACGCTGACCGAACTCAAATAGAAAGTTTGGGTAAGATAGAAAAGGGCGTTATAATCCAATATTCATTGTTAATAGCTCGCAATGATAAATTAAAATGGTTCGTTGGCGACCTAGACGTCGTAACTACAGCTTATAAATATTTATGGTCAATAACTCCTAATGAAAAATTAAAATGGTTGGTTGTCGACCTAAACGTCGTAACTACTGCTTAAGTAAGCTGTAGTTACGATTTTCAAGACGCCAAACAATCAAAACTCTTCACATAATGTGGACTAATGTTGGAGTTCAAAGTTCACTTCCGGTCTAAATGATTATTATTCGATTGGATTGGTTTATAGATTGTTTGATTGACAGCGCGATTCGACAATTACATATACAACTGCCATACAATGGTTTATGTTTAATTGTTCATGCGTCACTCTTTTCGATGCTGATTTATATTTTGTATCATAGGCGGTTGGTCTTATATATGAGAAGTAAGTGATATATCGTGTTTTGTTATTTCGTGTTATGTTGTGTTATGTTATGTTATATTTACATGTTATCATGTTTCACCCTGAGGGACATACAAGGTTTGTAAAAAAAAATCCGATCGCCTAATCGAGTTGAATTTAAACTTAATATCACTTTACTTATGTAAGCAAATTTCACTAAAAATTCATACCACAACTGTTGAAAATGTAGGACAGTCATCGAATACATTACCCTTAGATTGTAAGACAACGTTTATTATCATTGGTTTCTGCAATCGTTTAAAGATCAGTTTAATCAAATCATGCCTGCTGGAGCATCCGCGATTGAATTTCTGTATGGTTGAAATGGCTTTGATATCGACAAAACTTAAAATTTCGAGTTCCTGTTTGGCCCATTTTATTTGAATAAAGCTCGAAGAATTCTGAATAGTTTCTGTGGAATAAGAAAAGGGTGTTCTTGACCAAACATCGTTCATGACCAATATGTACTGATTTTTTACTTTTATTGCAAAGGAAACAAAGTTTTAGACTAAATAAGGACTACATGCAAATTTAGACTCAGAATATTAGGCTGTTTGTCTGGAAAATATCGACTGAAATAATACAAAAAGACATTTTAAAAAAAAATGTTGTCTGGGATATTAAGTAGAGGACAAATCGTTCGTTGTCGACATAAATGTCGAAACAACAGCTTGAATAGGCTGTAATTACAACGTTTAAGTCACATCCCTCCCCCCAAATAAACGCTGAACATAAATGCCGGGGTTCCTCGGACAAATACAGCAGAACCGGTACTCGTAACTGAGCCAATATCAAATCACGTGATTATTTATATATGGTAGTATAATTTGATATTTAGTTTCGCCTATCAAAAACTGGCGTTCTATTTGGTCGAAAAAATCCTTACCTCCATGAACAAAATTTTGAGCAAGCAGCCATTTTGTATCCTTCCGCACAAAATAGTTCCATACAAGAAAGTATCGAAATTTGTAAAATTTTTGCTTTTTTCGCCCAGTTGCTATTAAATTGTAAAAAATGAATAGGATATTTTTTGTTTTCATGGAGGTATGAACCGAAAAACCTAATTACACTTATGTATGAATCCGCTTCGCGTATTCATACAGTGTGATTGGGGTTTTCGTTTCATACCTCCATGAAAACAAAAACAATTCTCTTCATCTCTTGAGAAAAGTTACTCGCAAGAATGCGTAACACCCGTTGGATAAGATTTGATAATATATATATTCAATTAGTTTGTTATCATATTTTATAGTTTGATGCAGACATCGTATATGTATATGTATTTCCCATCTCTCCTAAAGACGCCGTTTCTGCTTGTTTTCAGAGAACAATAAATATCTAAAAGTAGAAAATCATTCTTGAAACAAGATGGCAAAAATATAGACTGGTCCGAATTGAAGATAGTTCGAAGCTTGCGAATTTCTTTGTAAAAAAAAAATGGTACCAGAAAGGGGAAGAAAACAATGTGAGAAAAGGAGAAATCGCTTGTTCTAAGCAATTTCCCCTTTTCTCACGATGTTTTCCACAGCTTTATTTTCTACGAGCGTTAAAGTGTGGATTTCTTTTATAAAGATTATCACTCGTTTAGACACTCGTTGGTGGCTCTGGGCTTCACTAACTCAAATGAACGCTTACAATTTCGAACAATCGTACAAAGAAACAGTTTGGGTGGCTGCTATACTTCGTGGGCATCTGAATTTCACAGAATGATTGGTCGTGCATATTAATCTCAGAACGTACCGTAATGTGATAGGACGCTCGATTCCCCAAACTAGCACGAGGAACCGTGCAAATTACACGGAGCAAAACCACTATAATCATACACAGTCTACAACCATCGAAATTGTATAACTTTTTTTAACGAACCTTCTCTTTCGTTTCTTTTGTTTTATTGTTATCATAACTATTATGTTGTTGTTGTTGTTTTATTATTTTTTCTTTTATTTTATTATCTTATTTATTGATTTATTTAGTTATTTGTTGTTAATTGAAATTATAGGGGATTTAACTAATATGAATGCTTGATCCCCTCTGTCTCTCTCACGCTTGCAAAAACTAACATAATAGATCTAAAAAAATTACGACTGCTGTTTGTTTTTATTACGGTGCAGTAATTGAAGGTTATTGAGGCTTATTGAAGGTAAGTTATATTTCAACATTACTAGAAAAAGGAATAGGCTCAATCGATCAGTTTAACTATTTATCCTGTAGATCACTTCAGAAAAGCGTTTACATAATGTACACGGTGTCTGTATTGATTTACGGGTGAGAAAGTATTGATACTATTCAATTGACAGATCGGGGGCATATGATATGGTATTTGTTCGTCTGTCTGTCTGTTTGAAATCTTAAACCCATAGTTCCGTTCAATGTTACTCAAAGGCTGTCGACGATACTGTGCTCAGAATTGACAAATCGCTGGCCCCGTCCACTGACTCCCTAGGTCCCGTCCATTAACTCCGTGCGCGTGTTGCCATAAATGGTCATCGTTGGGATCTATTTGTGCTTCACAAAGACATCTTGTTCAACAATACACGTATTTACCACTATAAATGTTACCTGACTTGGAGCCAGAAGCGGGTAATACGACCATAGTTCTACTAAGGGCGGATTACGTTAAGAACTTGAAACATGTTGAGGGCAATGGCATCTCTGAAATAGATCTTCTTCCGTATATAATTTAATCAAATTGTAACTGCCCAAAAAGTGAATTATGTTTGGGTAATTCCTTCAAAAAAATGATAATAGTAATAACAACAACAACAAAAAAAAAAAAAAAACCCCGACGCCTACTCAAATTTCTAACAACATTGCCAATCACCCAGTGACGAATGATCACAGTACTAACAGCACTTTGATTATTTCTTTTATCTAACTCGTTATTTTAACCCTTTCCTGTTTTTTGAAATTTTAGACTGGTCTACATTCAAGTCATTTGTGTGGGAGTAATTGGCCAATCGCGTCTGTCAATCAAATAACTAGTCGACCAATGAAATCATTCATTTAGACTGGAAATTCAGTTTGAACTCCAACTATTGGCCGCCATTTTGGTGAATTATTTTTGTTGGTTTGGGGTCATAAAAGTGGTAACGACATATTATTCAAGCTGTAGTTACGACGTTTAGGTCACAAACCAGCAATTATACTTATTTACAACATTTTCTACTTGCCATAGATTTTGAAAAAATGCCGTTAAAAATCGAAGCGGAACTTCCTGTCGGAGTCAATGGGCGGGGGCCAGCGATTGGTCAATAGCAAAGGCGGCGAAACCATTTAATAAAAGAATATCCTACATTCCAGATTTTTCAGGGTTTCAACAATATTTGTGTATAAGCATAAAATATCCTTGTGTGATAATATGTGTCCGATGTCGAAGGCTTTGACGTAGATTGTCGCCCAAGAATATATAGATTCACGAACGAGTGGCGCTGAAAGCATGTGTCCCTATGAGGGCAACTATTTATGAATAGCAAGCATATCTTTGAACGAAACTTCTGTAACTTACTTACAGTTATTAATCAAATGACTGAAAGCACTGTAAGCTAGCAAATCATGGTTTTGTTCAGTAATCTTCTTCAGCAAAGGTTATCGTGATAAATAAACGAGGTTAAAGTAACCAAAGAGGTAACCAATTCCCACACAATCCCTCCTCTGTATGCCCCTAAGAGAATAATTCTGGAAAAAATGCGGAAAACGAAAAAAATACTTGAACACAATACTGAAAATTCTTGGTAAAAAACGGTTCGAAAAGCTGTCAATAAGAGAGAATCTGAATTATTTTGAATGTTGAGTCTGGAATATCTTTTTCGGGGTATGCCAGAATACTTTAAACACAAGGTTCCTTTAAAAAGATTATTATAATTACAAGTTAAGAAATTTCCAACGTAGAGTAAAGAGAAAATGTGTGTCCTGAGTTCGGAAAATCCGTTTTAAGCTAAATATAAAGACGCTTCAAATGATTGGATTATCTACTTTAAGGCGCTTTGTGTTCGTAAACCGTTCGAACATCTTGGACCGGACAAACCGGTGCAATATGCTAGTGGTATATTAGAAAGACGATTTTACCAACTATTTCAAACAGAATAAAACGACTTCTATCTTGCTTAAGATTAATGCAGATTAAATTATAGTGGAAAAACAGCTCTCGTCTCCCTATATATATATCTATCTATCTCTTTTCTGAATGAATGAGTATCTAGTCTAATCTGAAAAAGTCCAGTCTAATAAAATTCCATCGAGTTTTCTCCCTTCTTAAAATCAACTTCCGGTTTCAAACTTGTCACACTGGATTTACAAAGACTGGAAAACTTCAACAATGCCAGAACAAACAGAAGACACGCAAGAAACTAAAACATTCTCCCTTGAAGAAGTTAAAAAACACAATGATTCCAAATCCCCTTGGTTGGTCATCTATGATAAAGTATACGACGTAGCAAAATTTTTGGAGGAGGTAAGACCTTCCCTTTACGATATTGCTAGACGTTTTCATAACACTTGTACCATTCTTTCGCCTAAGTATATTGCCTTTTCTATACGGAAACTTTACAAAAAAATTTCGAGTAGCATGCATGAATTTGATCTGATGACTAAGAATGTTTTGGGTGACTAATCACAACCATTATTGCATTAGATCTACTTTATGACCTTTTGGATTATTCCATCTTCTTTCTCTTTACATTCTAGATATCTAAAGAGGGTCATACTAAAACAAGCCCTACAGAGATTTATAGCCCTACTGATGCCCTATGTAATTTGAACACGCCCTAAGAGTATATGAGCGATAATGGCAGGGCTCCCGCTGCCGATCACCAATTGGGCCAAATGCGACAAAATAAAAATTCTGGCCCCAAAATCGGCGAATTGGCGATTTTATTGGCAACAACTTTCAAAATAAGGCAAAGGGATGTTGAGTCCATTTAAACGATTTCCGACGCGCAACTTTATCATTCACACATCCGCTCATTTGTTTGGGAGACAAGTGACCATCAATATCCATTGCATATCAGGGCTCTGCAGAGTGGGCGACTCAGGCGAAAAAGTCGCCTGGTTTCATAAAACTTCGCCTGATTTGCTGATCAAAGCGAAGTCGAAGTCGCCTGGAATTTTCGGGAAGTCGCCTGGATACGATAGGTGATAACCAAATCTGGCCCAGTGGCTATAAAAGTAGGGGACAGTGTGAAATTATACAACTGTCCGTCGGAAGCCCTTTGATCTTTAATCAAGCGTGTATCGATACTGTAGTCGCGAGGCCAGCAGATTATCAGAAATAGGGGTATGTAGTCAGCATCCTTGCTTCTTTCACACCTATGCTGATTGATTTCGGCAATGCTGTGTATACTCTCGGCACTAGAAATCTTTATTTAAAATCCTTTCCCTTCTTAAAGGGCAAATCCATAGGGGTAACATAATTCAAATTTTCAAAATTCCATTAATAAACATGTACATTGATACTCATTGATTTTTCTTGAGATTGTTTCAAAAACACTTTATTGGAGTTTTTATTTTTACCTTTTCATTTTTACGGCATCGCTTATGTCCCTTACCTATTGGATACATATGCTTAACTCCCCTGAATTGTGACGTCATAGTAGAAGTTTATTAAAAATGGATGTAGAGTATGACAGCGATTTGAGCGATATTCCCGAAGAAGAAATGGATGTTTCTGGTACTTTAAGGCCATATGTGTACGAACCAGTTTGAAGGGCAATTGCTACGGAATCGGAGGATAGTGATGATTATATTCTTCGTCTTTTTTTTGCCCTGATTTTGACGATAATGTTCCTGAGGTGTCAACATGGTGAGTGATCAATATTTGCGGCGAATATTGCCCTTTATAAACATTAGAATCGTAAAAAAATTAACTTACTCCCTTTTTGAACGTTTGAATCTGACTTGAACAACGAATTTAAATGAAGATCCCAATGAAGTGACGTTTGCGAGTGAGACCCCTTTTGAATTATCCCTGGACTATTAACACTGTAACAAAAACTCCTCTGAATTTTCTTCTACCAAAAATTTACGATCAAACATCTCATTTGTAAATTTAAGACGAGAATAAGAAATTATGTGCATGACATTCCCAGTCTTATTGTCCAAATAGTGCATTAGATGATTATCTGGCTGTCATAAGAAACTTTCAGTCTGTAGCTATTTACTAGGTGCAAAGTGAAGTCTGATCGGACAGGATTATATGCAAATGTCTAACACTGGCTCAAATGGTTTTGGTTGCTTGAATCAGTACTACATTGTCCAATGTTTGAAAACAGTTCTTGGTATATGGTTTACAATTGTGCCCCCATCAGAAAAGTTACAGTAACGTTTGTTTACTCTCTGTAAATATGGACAGTAAATCATTCTCAAATATGAAAATTATAATAAATAATTCAATTTCACAGGTGCCAGTGCAAGATTTGTGTGAATATGCCAACTGTGACAGAATCCAAGTGCTGCAAGACAACAAACAGTATAGATGGGAAGGATGAAGCAGGATTGACACGCATAACAGATCACATTGCATTCCGGGTGAATTGTCTGAACATTCATGTATTGGGAGTTACCTACTATGACCATTCGTTACAGACAGGCCCACTTGAGGAAAACCAAAGAATTCATGAGTAAGTAAAATATTGTTTTGTTATGGTGCTAAATTATTTTTCATAAATGACCTACATTGTTTATAACCCTTTCCTGTTTTCTAAAAATTTAGACCCGTCCAATTTCAAAGGACTTGCAGACGAAAATTCAAAGTGGATTCTAGTTGAAAGTAAGCATTCAGTGGGATTTGAAATATTGTGGAAAAAGAAGAAATTGCTTGATATAAGCAATTTCTTCTTTTTCTACAATGTTTCTTATTCATAAATTTACAGGGATGTAAAATCAGGGATTGAACAGAAAAGGGTTAAGGCAAGGAAACTTACCCCATTACCACACAATCCAACGTTCTGACATACTGAAGCAATATAGTTTGCAAAAAAATAGTGGGAAAAAGGAGTAATTGCTTGTAACATGCAATTTGTCCTTATACAAAGTTTACTACCCCATTCAACACTTAAACTCTTAAAATTCAGTGATTTACCAATTGTCATCTGTCAAAGAATTTTTTTTTTACGATCAATTCATTCATTTAGACTTTGGACTGCAATTTTGGACATCTTTTAGGCATTTTCTTGGTTTGTGGACCTTGACATTGTAACTGCAGCTAATTCAGTCAGTAGTTACAATTTAGATCACCAACCAACCATCTTGGAAACACTGTAGAAAAAGAAGAAAATGCTTGTTACTTGATTCTGTTGTATGTAAGACAAAGCCTGTAAAGATCATCAACTTTATATTGTCATCTGCTACTTTTTGAATTTGGACCATTCCCAACTCTGTTGTCTATCATGAAGTTAAACATCACCAAAAAAATTTTGTTTTAAAAGCTAAGATCTCTTTACATTTTTTTATTCTAGGCTACACAGACACCTGGCCTCTAGACGATTGCGAAAGGAGCGAGGAAAGTGATTCCTTCACATGTGGTGACTGCTATCAGAGACATGATTCCCTCTGTGGACTATTGAAAGAAAGAAATTCTGGTTGTCAACCTTTCAATTCTTTAAATCCATTATAAACCATTTTATGATACACCTCAAGAAATGGCTTTGATTAAAATTGTTGAAAATTTGGAAATTTCTTGTTGCAACCATTTTCTTCATTTCCCACAATGTTTTCTGCCAAGGAAATGTTTTCTGTCATGTTATAAAAAAATTAAGATTAATTCATACATGACATTAATTATGACCTTTTCCAGTATCATCTTAGCTTATTTCCAAAGTCATAGTAAGTTGCAATAGAATAATAAGGACTTTAACAAGGAGTTATACAGTCCTTGGAAAAAACATAGATCACGGGTGAAAATCAAGGGTGCCATAAACATCACTAGTTTGTCTAACATGAAAGGATGGGATATGCATATATTATGTAATCATTTCCTGTATTGTTTAAAACACTAATTAAGACATGACCATGGCCTAAGTTTACCCTTTACCAAGCAATCAGTAGCTTGTCTTACCGCTAGTGACTATTGTGATCTTTGAAAAAAATTGAACTTAATGATAGCCACTATTTTCTGTTCAATTATCTGTACCTCCTTTTAACTCATTACAACTAAATCCTCTATTTTTACTCACAGTAGGAGAAAGTTGTGACAAATATTGGGGGAAAAGGAGAAATTGCTTGTGACTAGCAATAGCCAATTTTCTCAAATTTTTGAAGCCTATTTACAATAATTATTCAATTTTGGCACAAATTAAGTTGTCATCTGCAACCTCTTTCAATAAAAAAAAAAAAAAACACTTTTTTTAATTTGATCTTAAAATTTTTTGCCCAGTAATAACTCATTCATACGCAATCCTGTCCGTCTAAGCCCAACTTTAAAAAAAAAATTCAAAAAAGATTGTGGAAAATGAAGAAATCGCTTGGTACAAGCAATTTCTTCATTATCCACAATGTTTTCTACAAAGGCAAGCAAACGAAAAATCAGGAGCATTAGTTGATACCTTAAGATCTATTGTACTGGAGAAATATTGAAGGATCCTAATGGAATCTCTAGCCTGGAATTGCTGGGGTCCCTTCCAATTTTAAGGGATCCCGGAACACTGTTAGTGTCGACCCCTTAATGTGTCTAAATGGATGTTTTGGTAATAAAAAAAGGAAATACCTTCTAACACCCATGTAAAAGGAACATTTTGAAAATTTGTTGGAATTCTAGAAAAACAGTATGTTTATGAGGGAAATATGTTCATATCAATGATAAACACAGGTCTAAGTAGTTGATAACAGCAATTAAATTCAAAGCACCTCTCAAATTGGACTAGTCTAAAATTATGTCATTTTGGAATGGGATCAATGAAAAATGAGAGTATGACTAGAGGAGAAAATGGTGAGAATGAGGGGAAATGACTTATAATTATTAATTTCTCATTTTGCCACACAGTTTTCGTGAATATGTCAAAATTGACCAATGGCTGGCCCGCCCTTTACTTCATAGTCTCCGCTCATGAACTCCAACAGGAAGTTCCGCTTTGATTTTTAACAGCGTTCTTTTGCAAAATTTATGCCAAGTAGCATGTAACAAAAAAGTAAAATGGTTGGTTGATGACCTAAACGTGGTAACTACAGCTTGAAAAGGCTGTAGTTACAATGTTTAAGCCGCCAAATCAAAAATAATAAAAAATAAAGGTAAACAAAAAGTGCAACCAATGTCGGAGTTGATAAGCTCAGGTCAGGGCTGAATGAATTATTTGATAGGTCGGTATACTCCTCTATTTAAAGTCTCGTTTGGTCAATATATTGGAAGGACAATATCCGAGATGAACAAAATGGGAACCCTTTCAGTTCTGCTGTCTCACGAAAAATCGGTCCATAATGTGATTCGTTCATTGTTTTATATAATCCCAACCCCCACAATATATGGCCGAGATATCAATTTGTTCACCAAATTGATCTAACCGCTGTTGCAGCTTCTTCCTCGAAATTGCCCTAGCTGATGGTCGGCATGTCGGTTCTTCTTCCCGTCGGTTCTCCGAGATCAAGATTGTTGGCACGGCGTCAGGTTTCAATCGGAGTCGAAAGTTCTTAAAAACAACGTCATTTGCTAGTTTCGGGCTGATCAAAAACTTGAAATTAAAGTGTCTCACACAAAGCTTTGCATGACTCGGTGGCTCAAAATTTGTCACTGCTGTCCGCTATGAATTCACAACTTTTTTCTTTTAAAATCAATCGGAAACGTAAAAATGCTGATCCTCTGAGTCCCCGATTCAACATTACAACCGTAAGCGGCACAGATCGTCATTATTCTCCTTTAAAATCGATTTTTTACGTATTATCGCCTGTATTTAGTACAGCAACCATTGGACATGTAAAACAGATAGCTTCTACTATGACGTCACAAATGCAGGGGAGATAAGCGGTTTGGGGAATGTACAGGGGAAGTAAGCGATGCGCTGTTTTGGGGCAGTATTAAATCTTGACATTTCGAATTGGTTTTTGTACATGTGCACGGTCTGCAATCGCGAAAATATTGTTTGTGTGTTAAATTAACACCATATACTTGAAAAATAATGAATGAAAAGACAATATAAAAATTTCTTTGAATTTGACCTTTAAGTTTTAATTATTTCTGTAAATTAAGTTATCATCAGTCTACGAGATTTGTTGCTTACTTTCACATAATGAGATTAATGGCCGACATATACGGACGCCGTGTCATTTACCAGAAGTCAAAATATTTTAAAAATTTGAAACCTTGATGAAAAATAATTCTGCGAAAAATCTACGGAGAGTAAATTCATCTTTCATTAGAATCCTTCAATTTGAGTTATCTGCTTTAATTGTAACAAGTGACAAGTGAAGAAAATTATGGCAAACAATTTAAAGGCTTCTACGGTCTTTTCCTGAGATTTTTGTTATGATAAATTCTATCCAAAAACTAAATTTCACTTACTTGTGTTGGTAATAATTCCCTTAAATAACATGCAATTTTATAAAATGGAGCAAATTATCCTGTGTTAACTTTAAACCTCTGCATGTACAGGTTTTGTGTACTGAACAGTAACCCTTACCCTTTACACACTATAACTGACTTAATCACAGAGGACCTATTTTGACCAATTAATGACAATTCTTATCCATTTATATGTTATCAGGTAAAGTGCACAGACTTTAACTCATTACCACACAATCCCCCATTTTGACATCTTGAAAATGTTTTTATGGGAAACTGTGGAAAAAGGAGGAAATGTTTGCAGCAAGCAATTTATCCTTTCCACACATGTTTCTACCCTCTTTGGCACCTTCATTCTTATTTAAGTTCACTGTGAAATGTCTTATTTAGCTTCTTTTAATTTGTACCAGTCTGAATTTTTTCTTCTGGTAATAGTTTGATTAAATACATGTTGTTACAACAAAATCTTTTCTCATTTTCTGCTTCAAATAGAAACACTACTCATTTCATTCAGACTGCCTATACACTATTTGCATTTTTTTATTAGTTGACTTTTTTTTATCATATATGAATCTATTATGAAATATTAAAAAAAAATATTCAGAATCAAACTCTTGAATTCTAAAACCAAAAAAAGAAAAATACAAAAGTATTTGTTCACAGGAATAAGATCTTTATTGAGGACTGAAAGGATAAGCAGTATTTTCTATGTTTATTGCATGATACATAATATAAAATGCAACTACTTGGTTGTAAAGCTATTTTATTTTCTGATAGAAATGAGGAATACGCGCAAAAACTTAATTTTTAACACGATTCACTTCTCCTGAAAGTCTCACCACTTCTCCCCATTTTGAAAAACTTCTCCCAATTCTCAGACTAGTGAGAAGTGACTTCTCCCCAAATTCTGGGAGTCTGCAGAGCCCTGCATATCTGTGTCAATCAAGACAGATTAGTTACGCATCGCTGACCTAATTGATTCTAACATCACTCGAGTTATTGGGATTTTCCGAAGCCCGCCGGGAACCATCATGTAAACCAAGATGGCGGAAATTCACATCGCTTGGGCTAAAAAATTGACGATATTTATTCCTCGATCACTTTTTGAGATTCATTAGAGTGCCGAATAAAAACCAAAGACAACATTTTGCTTATCTATTGATGATTTTAGTATCAAAGTCAACTGAATTTTCGAGAAATGAGAAATATCGGACATTAGTAATCAAAGTACTGCGGACATTAGTAATCAAAGTACTGTGGGTTACCAAAAATTTGACCTGTCGTCCAGCATAACTCTAGGTGTTCTTGAAATTTTATTATCAAATGACAATCCTCTCATTTTGTACCTATTGACCCTTTCCCAATTTATTCATTATAATATATTATAGATAACAGGTTATTTGTTTTCCATATAATAGTTTTCTTTCATTCACCTATTCATACTGGCTCCACTTTTGTGCCCAATTGGCACCAAGTGGCCCAAAATTTTTGCCATTGGCGATTTCATTGGCGCAAGAATAAAATTTCCCAGGGGGAGCCCTGTAATGGTGTATAATTTTTAGTAAATATGATTGAAATTAACATTTTTCTTTATATTTCAAAATATTTTCCGAGAATTTATCTTATTTTTGATGATTTTGATGTTTACAATTGCCTAAACCTGACCGGAAGTAACTTGGGAAACCTCTTACCGTTTAATGAGATACCCCTCAAAAATACAGTCAAATTTATATTGTAATACTTATCCCCGTAGTTAAAAAAGGAATCAGTTTAATGTATTAAAATTTTTCAGATTTATCTTCAAGTTTAAAATGATTTTTTGAGTCAGAATTGTAAAGACAAGGGAGGCAACTCAATTTAGCATAGGCTAGAAGCCTATAGGATGGGAGATTTAGTTACCAAATAATAAAATTGGAAAGATGTTGCCTTGCTGAAGATAATTCAAAGCTTGTTCAAATTTCAAGTGCCTGATAATGTAGACAATGTGAGAAAAGTAGAAATTATTTATTACCAATGAGACGGGCAAAATGACGAGCCAAAAAATAAAGTATACATGTTCCTACTAAGTTTGCCGCAACTTAAAACAAATTTATCCTTCTTCTATTGTGTTTTGTGTTGGAAATTAATTAGTTGCCTTAAAAGTCATTGTTTGATGTTCTGGTGAAACCTTTAACCAATTCATCTAATTACGACCCGGAAAGGAATAGGCTTTAAAAAAGATTGTGGTAAATTAAGGAAATGCTTGTAACTAGATTTTTCTTCTTTTCCCTTAATGTTTACCATCCAGATTTAATTGTTAAATTCCACAATATCAATTATTTATTTATTTATTTGATTTCATTTCATTTCAACCACACAATCTCTTATTTTTGCAACACTGAAGAATGTTGGAAAACATTGCGAAAAATGCTTGTAACAAAAGCTTAACGTCGAATACCGTATTTCATAAAAAGGACTTTCCAGTTAATTTTGATTGCTAATAAAGAGTTGCTTCCCTTGCATTGCTTTTAAGAGATCCCTTTTGTATCTTGAAAGTCATTTCTACAGTGAATTTATACCAAAATAAAGATAAAATCAAAATATGAATACTTTGTCTCTCAAAATTACTAATATGTAGACATGTATTTGCTTATGAATTTGTTGGGCCATCAATTAAACGATGGGGCGTTTCGTCAAGTACTTCCGGTCAATTTATGTGATTTTATAAACATCAGTATCATCAGAAATAAGCAAAATTCAAAGAATCCTTTTAGAAGTATGAAGAAAAATGTTATTTTCAATTCTTTTTACTAACAATTATTTACTATTATAGCTCCTATACTCGTAGGGCGTGTACAATTTCCATAGGGCGTCTGTAGGGCTATAAATCTCTGTGGGGCTTGTTTTAGTGTGACCGTCTAAACATGGAATCTTAATGACCCTAGATTGTCTTGTGATACAACAAAGGATCCTATCTATCTATATATACTGCCCAACTCCCCTTTCGGGTATTACTGGCAAGTGATCTTAGATACCTTTATGATGAATATTCTCAAAAGGCCCTCATGGTTCTTCGTCTCAACTGGCCTTTAACAATTTTACAAATTTCCTTGTTTTTAAGCTGAATGAAGTGTGAAGGTATCTTACAAAATTCTGTTACTCTAGCAGGGTTCTCCCCAGGCCCTTATGGCGTATCGGCCCCGATAGCCTTCATAAATTAAGAAAGGTTGCCGATACATCTTCAGATCGCCGATACGGCTTAATTTCCAGCTGAAGAAAGGGTCAATCAAACCATTAAATTGGTTACAGAAGCGTGGACATGACAAGTTCTTTATTGTGTTGTATACCACATATTACATATCTCTATTGATAAGACCCTTACACTCTTACTAATTGGTGATTATTGACTTATTCTCACATTTCTAAATTGGTACCGCGCTCTCAGGATGGTGGGTACCAATATGTAAACAGTGATTTCAAAATGGCTACCCAGTTGCGGAAAACTGTCACTCCGGCTGAGTTTGGCTGAGTAAAAGAAGAAGATAATGCAATATGGTGTGAAAACTATCAAACTAAAGCCATGATGGTTTAAAATCTTATTCTGATGGAAAGCTTAATTTGGTCAGTTTATTTCATGCATAGATTGATGAAAACATGAACTGCCGCCGTCATAGCGCAGTTGGTAGCGCGCCTTACTGTCAATCTAGAGGTCCCGGGTTCGATCCCGACCGCGGCACTCGTCCTTTCCGACTATTTGTCTCACACCAATGAGTCAATAATCGTAGACCTATGTGGGATAGCAGCTGGAGGCTAGGAAAGGATGTAATAGTAGTACTGGTGTGAGAAATACCAGGATTCCATAAAGGTGCTCCAGCCGCAGTGATATAACTGAAAGATTGTTGAAAGCGACATAAAACCCCATTCAAACAAACAAAATATGCACTTTTCGCAATCTTGCTTATGAGAATTTGCCAAAGTTAATAAAGACAGACAGCGGATAGAAGTCATCCTAGTCAACTTAGCTCTTGTTTTCAACCCATTTTATAATAACATACATGTATCTTTTGGATTAACTCCATTTTTTATCAAACATTGTGGGTATTATCTCACACATACATACCCTGGTTTTTTTTCAACCTATTTAATTCAATAAATTTGGTTTAAGAGTTAGATCAAAATTAATAATCATAATTCTAGTACTCAAGCAATGATATCTCACTCCCTCATGTTTTTACAAGAAAAGATACACTCATGAAAATCAAAGTGCTGAAAGCACTTCAAGAAATGAATGCCCAAGACCAATTTTTTTTTTTTTTTTTAATCAAAAGTAATGTTTTAATAATTATTCAGAATAAAAAAAGATAATGCACTCTGCAATATTTTGTAAAACAGAAACCTCTTTTGAAATCAAAGTGCTAAAATCACTAAAGGAAGAGAAGAGTAGGTGAATTCTCCACGTTGCTCTCACCATTCTCTGAGAGGTCTCCCACCACATATATATTTTGTAAAATTTAACTCTTCAAAGTGAAACAAGAAATTTTGTATAAACATTGCTCTGCTAATAGAAATAAATTTGTTTACCTAGATTACGTAGGAAATGGTAGAAAAGAATATTCTACAAGCAATATTTATTTCTTTTCATTTTTCTGTGAGGGTCAGAGTATAATCGTGGGTTGGGTATGAAAATTTATTGTCACTAATTTTGTGAATACTCCCTGAAATTGAAACCTAATATTTTGGAAATTCCTTAAAATATGTCCTTACTGTGAGAACTGCCAATAATATTCTTAAATACAAATTGACCCATTACCACCAAGTCTGGGTGACAATCCCTTTGGATACAAATAATTCTCACTATTTTCATTTAAATCTTGATGGAAAAAAGCTACCAATTAACCCATCCCAAAACAATGACGCTTTCTGAAGAAAAACAATTGGGGGCACATTGTGGAAAATTTCTTCATTTTCCACAATGTTTTCCATCAAGAAAGTTGAAAGAATCTAAGATTTCTTAAACCTTAAATTATCATCTGCAACTCTTTTAATTTGGACTAGTCTAAAATTTTGCTGTGTGATAATGGGTTAAAAAGCTATCAAGTAATACACCTGTCTGTTTTAAGAATTTATGACAACTAAAAGTAAAAACTTTAAAAGGTAATGTCTATCATGGCCTAAATGTCATAATTATCTTTTTGTGAAGTTTTACTAGAGTATTGATTTATTCTTTTTCAGCATCCAGGAGGAGAAGAAGTATTGTTAGAAAAGGCAGGTGAGAAAAGCTTCTGCAGTTAACCCATTCCCAGATGATAAAATTTTAGACGGGTCCAAATTCAAAGAATTTGCAGATGGCAACTTTCAGTGATTGAAATTTTAGAATATTTGTCTTTTTTGGTAGAAAGCAGTGCAAGTAATCAAGAAATAGCTTGTCATAAGCAATTTCTTGATATCCCTTAATGTTTTGCCAAATTGTTTTCTTGAAATACACCAGCTGCCATGATATAACTGAAATACTGTTGATAAAAAATTTAAACTCATAAAATCGATCAATGGGTTAAATCTGGATTATTTATCAATATTGTTATAACCCTCCCCCTAGTATATTGGAGTCAGCTTGTCAGTCGGTTGGTCTGTAGCTTTTTTCTTGTCAGCTTATTTTCTCCTAAACTACTGACTGGATTTGATGCAAATTTCACTCAAGGCCTTTAACCCATTACCACATGATAAAATTTTAGACCAGATTAAATTAAATGAGGTTGCACACAACAATTCTAAGGGGGTGAAATCTTTATGTTCTTTGTCTTTTGAGGTAGAAAACATAATGGATAAGGAAGAAATTGCTTGCTACAAGCAATTTCTTCATTTTCCACCATGTTTTCAAAAGCTTTTATAATGAGGGAAAAATGTTTTTGTGTGGGAATGGGTTAATTTATGTAAGCTGAGTCGTTCTTAAAAAAGTTTTATAACCTCGGGCTCTGATTGTACAATGAAATAAAATATTCATTGAATACTTGTTTAACATTACAGGTGGACAAAAATTTAGACAGGTCTTGTTTGAGGAAGTTGCAAATGACAATTTGATGGAATTTTGAAATTCTTTGTCGACTGGGGAAGAAGCAATTTCTGCATTATCCACAATATTTACCAATTCTTTTTTTCTTGGGGCTTAAAGAATGAGTAAATAAATTGGCTATGTAGCAACTACTAACTTGACCCATTCACACACAATGATGCTTTTTGATGTCCCTCAAGAAAAACAGGGGGGAAAACATTGTGTAAAATGAAGAAATTGCTTGTCATAAGCAATTTCTTCATTTTCCACAATGTTTTCTACAGAGAAATTCGAAATAATCTAAAAATTCATAAACTGATATTGTATGTAAATGTTGCTTTATTCAGGTGATGATGCTACTGACGCTTTTGAAGATGTTGGACATTCCACAGATGCCCGGGAACTAATGCAAGACTATCTTATAGGAGAAATTCAAGATGTAAATTTATATATTAACCCTTGTCATGCTGAATAAAATCCTATTCAGATTCAGATAAAAACCAAAGGGATGAAAGCACTGGTGATACTTGTTGTTCAGCTGTCAATACTTCTTTTGAAAATTAATTTCATAAACAACTCTGGTTTCTAAAGGACTGACAGGAGGTGTAGACCAAGATCAGACTTCTTGAATGAAGTCTTTGCCTATACATCCTGCTATAACCAGAATATTCCGGGTTCAGCATGACAAGGGTTAAGCCGTTACCTACCGGTATTTATAAGTTTTTTAACTGGTCCAAATTAGAAGAACTTGTAGATGACAGCTTAAAGTTGATGAAATTTTGAAAATCAATGTCTTTTTACGTAGAAAACATTGTGGGAAAAGAAGAAATTGTTTTTTAACATGAAACTTCTTGATTTTCTACACTGTTTTCCAAAGCTACTTTTTGAGGGTCATAATAAAGGAGGAATTTTGTGGGAATGGTTAACTTTTCCAAAAGCTGACCATTTAACCCGTTCCCATACAGTGACACTTTTTGACACCCTCAAAAAACAATTGAGAAAACAATTTGTAAAATGAAGAAATTGCTTGACGCAAGCAATTTCTTCATTTTCATAATGTTTTCAACCTTGAACGTTGAAAAATCTAAATTCTAATTGTCTCAATTGTCGCCCACAACTCTTTTCAATTTAGAGCAGTCCAGAATTTTGTTGTGTGGACATGGGTTAAAGAGCTGGCCATTAATTTTTTTGGAAGAAAGATGATAGTTTTAGTAAGTATCTCAGAATTTATTTACATTGAATCTCTTTCAAAATTGATTTTATTCTACACTGCAAACCCAGGTCCCTGCTTAAGAAATTATGAAAACCCTTTGCTATTGTAAAGTCAGAGTTTGCTTAGCACATGTATAGACAAACTCTGTAAAGGATATATCGAGTTGAATGAAAAAACTTTACAATTTTTGTTTGCCATTTCATGTATAGTTCCTGATGTCCCTATGATATTATACTTGAAAAAAAATGTGGAAAAAGAAGAAATTGCTTGTAACAAGCAAGACTTCTTTCCTGCAATATTTTCTTCCACGCCGGATGGTCGCTTTTTTGTATGCTACCCTTTTGAAATTGGAGAAGACTAATTTTGAAAACAGAAATGGATTAAGTATAACACATGTTTTCAGAATCCTGTTATTGGATACAAAACATTCTTTTGCATGGACAAACCAACGATGTCATCAAAAGACACTTCATTGGATATGGACTTTGAAATTCAAAATGTTGACAATAACTGTAGACAATGTGGTTATTGGTTAACCTGTTACCAGACAAAAGAATTTCATATTGATTCATAGATGTTGCAGGCAACCATTTGAAGATGACATAATTTCACGTAACTTTGTCATTCTGGGGGGGGGGGGTTAAACAATTTTGAAAAATGAAGAATTGCTTTTAATAAGAAATTTTTCATTTTCCACATTGCTTACCTGAACTATTTTCTTGGGCGCGTAAAAAGTGAGGACTGTGGAAATGGGTTAAGTCATTAATAGCTCAATATGAAATAGCTTAGCAAGCAGGGGTCGACACTAACAGTGTCCTGGGATCCCGAGAATCCCTGAAAATTGGAAGGGACCCCAGCAAACACATGCAGGGAATTCCATCAGGATCCTTCAATATTTTCCCAGTACAATAGATCTTAATGTATCAACTAATGCTCATGATTTTTTGAATACTTGTTTTATAGCTCACCTGAGCATGTAGTGCTCGAGTGAGCTTTTGTGATCCCCTTTTGTCCGGCGTTCGTCCGGCGTCCGTCCAGCATGCGTCGTCCGTCAACAATTTCTTTAAACGACATCTCCTCCTAAACCACTGGGCCAATTTGAACCAAATTTGGCAGAAATGTTCCTAAGGTGGTCCCCTCCAAAAATAGCTAAAAGAATTGAAATCTGTTAAAAACTCTGGTTGCAATGGCAACAAAAGTGAAATTTTAAAATAATCTTTAAAAATCTTCTCTTGACCCAGAAGGCATAGAGCCTTGATATTTTGCATGAAGCATCAGTATATTGACCTCTTTCAAAAAAGCTAAAATCATCATCCTCGGGTCCCCAGGGGCAGAGCCCCAGGGGGGTGGGGTTTATATAGAAATAAAGAACGATTTTTAAATGACATCTCCTCTCTGACCACAGGGCAGATTTGAACCAAATTTTGCAGAAATGTTGCTTAGGTTGTCCCCTTCTAAAATAGCTAAAAAAATTGAAATCCGTTTCAAACTCTGGTTGCCATGGCAACAAAAGTGAAATTTTAAAATAATCTTTAAAAACCTTCTCCTCCTGACCCAGAAGGTGTAGAGCCTTGATATTTTGCATGGAGCATCAGTATATTGACCTCTTTCAAAATAGCTAAAATCATGATCCTCGGGTCCCCAGGGGTTGAGCCAAAGGGGGGGGGGGTTATTTAGAAATAAAGAACAATTTTTTAAATGAAATCTCCTCCCAATTCACAGGGCCAATTTGAACCAAATTTTGACAGAAATGTTCCTTAGGTGGTACTTGTTAAAATTAGCTAAAAGAATTGAAATCTGTGAAAAACTCCGGTTGCCATGGCAACAAAAGTGAAATTTCAAAATAATCTTTAAGAATTTTCTTCTCCTGACCCAGAAGGCGTAGAGCCTTGATATTTTGCATGAAGCATCAGTATATTGATCTCTTACAAATAGCTAAAATCATGATCCTAGGGTCTCCAACAGCGGATCCAGGGGGGGGGGGGGGCTATAGGCATGAAGCATCAGTTCACATACTTCTTTCTTATTTCTGAAATTATAACCCATGGAAAAAGTTTTTTCCTTCTTTCAAATCAGCACTTAAGCCTTGGAATTTGTAATTTAGACTTTTGGATCCCCAGGCTCATAGTTTTTATATGTAATTGTGGCCCACTTGTTTCATAATACCAACCTTAACATGAAATTAGACTGTTGAAAGAAAAAGAGCCTTTATCTCAGGTGAGCGCCCCAGGGCCAACAGCCCTCTTGTTCCAGAAAACATTGTGGATAATGAAGAAATTGCTTGTAACAAGCAATTTCTTCATTTTCCACAATGCTTTCCAAAGCTTTCTGTTCAAGTTGGGCTTAGAAGGGCAGGATTGCTTGTTTCAAGCATTTTCTTCAATGTCCTTAATGTTTTCTACTCTAGAAGGAAAACAACCAGTTTGAAACTGTTGTATGTAACTTCTTTCAAAGTGGTCAAGCCTAAAATTTTGTCCTGTGGTAATGGGTTAATTTGGCTTAAATTTGGTTATAATATCTTGTCTGTTTATATTGCAGTCTGACAAACAGAACAGAAAAGTACAGGTAAGATAAATTTTGTGTAATTTTAGTTGTAACTTTACTTATCTTGAATAGTAAAAGTCATATTTGAAACATTCCTATTAAGATTGTAAGGCCTCAGCCATATTGCAGTTGGTGGTGAGTCAGACACTTAATCATAAGGTCCAGAGTTCGATCCGCAGTCACAGCAAATTTAAATATTCTTCAGACATTTATCTCCCACCAATGGGTTGAAAATCCTAAACCTTAGTGAGATGAGCAGCTTGGGGCTCTAACAAATGTAGTGGTAGTACTGATGTGAAATATGACTGAAATACTGTTAAAAGTGACGTTAAAACAAATACAAACAAACAAAATTCAGCTTGTACCTGATTTTGATAAGATTTGAGGCAACAAGAAAAAATGTCTATTTAACCCATTCCCCCTCAGTGACGCTTTTAGACACCTCCAAGAAAAAAAGCTATGGAAAACATTGTGGGAAATGAAGAAATTGCTTGTTACAAGCGTTTTTTTCATTTTCTACAACGTTTTCTACACAGAAAGTGGATAAAGCCCAAAATTTCATTAACTTTAAATTGTCGTCTGCAACTTTTTGCAATTTTGGCCAGTCTAAAATTTTGCCGTCTCGTAATGGGTTAAGAATACTTGTGTATTTAACATACTCTGCCAACTTATCAGTTGAGTGAAGGCATATTTCATAATGTTGTCTTTCTATACATTTGTCATCTTTAGCTCTCCTGGCCGAATACCAGAAGGGCTTCAGCCATGGCATGTTTCCTGTCTGGTGTCAACCGTCTGTCCGTTAAGACCCTCAAGAAGAAGACTGTTGAAAACATTGTGGAAAATATCTTCATTATCTACAATGGTTTCTATCCAAGAAGAAAAACAATTTAAAATTCCATCAACTTCAAATTGTTGTCTGCAGCTTCTTTCAATTTTGACAAGTCTAAAACTTTGTTGTGTGGGAAATGGTTGAAAAAGGATCAAGTATCATGGGAAATGGCACGTTAAAGGAATTTCATTTGAAAATTCTTGTCAACACAATAGAGTCCACAGTTTTCATTTGATATTCATCATACTATCACAGAAGATGGATTCTTATGAAAATGGGTAAGATCTGTAAAGTCTGACAGGAAAAGGGGCATTCTGAGAACATGATTGAAATATCCTTGTTAACACAATAAAGTCTGCAATTTCTATTGGATTCTCTTTGAAGGTGCATGGAAAAATTGTGGCAATGAAAACACAGGAAAAGGAGCCTTATAGATTTTCACTCAAAACAGAATAATAGAAAAGTTTTGACTTACTGATCAATCTGTGACTTACTGGAGGAGTGTTGACTTACTGTTTTTACACACACACACATGTATTTATTCATATTTTCTTTGTAAACAAGCAAATTCTTCATTGTCCACAATGTCAATGTTTTTTACAATAATAGACAAAAAGTTTCTAAAATTCACCAACATAAAGTTGTCTACTGCAACTTCTTTCATTTGGATCAGTCTAAGATGTTGCCTTCTTGTAGTGGACTAAAGCATGTTTTTTACCTTTTTCAGGAAAGAACAACTATATCAGCACCAATAGATAGTAATTCTGGGTAAGTTTGTGTTCAATTAGAGTTTGGCTTTTAACCCTTTACTGTTTTTAAAAATTTTAGATCTCTCCAAATTCAAAGGTTTTGCAGATGACAATTTAAAGTAGATTTTATTTGAATATATGATTAATTAGTAAGGTAGAAAATATTATGAAAAAAAGAAGAAATTGCTTGTTACAAACAATTTCTTCTTTTTTCATGATGTTTTCTCAAGTATAAAACCACAGGAATGTAAAAACCAGAAAAGTTTAAACATTCCTGCTACTGTTAAGAATGGGCCGTAGGCATAGCGCAGTGGTAGTGCGTCAGACTCTCCATCATGAGGTCCAGGGGTCAATCCCAAGTCACATATCCATTCTGACAAATTGTCTCTTACCAATGGATGGACAATCATAAACCTAAGTTGGATCAGCAGCCAGAGGCTTAGGAAGGATGAAGTGGTAGTACTGGTGTGAAAATTATTGGGAATCCATTCTTAGGTGCTCCAGCTGCTGTGATTTGACTGAAATATTATTAAAAATGGTGTTGAACCCCATTCAAACAAACAAGCCAACTTAAAATGTATGACACAAGTAGAGGATGTAAAGAACGCCCTTCCAGTCACAAAGTATGATTTGATTGGGCAAAGATTTTTTTTTCAATTATTTATTATCAATATTGTCTTAATTATATTCATTTTTTTTAATTAACAGAGGTTGGACAGGATGGCTTATACCCCTTGGAATAGCAATAGCAGCTGCGTTACTTTATAGGTTTGTGATTGCCCCAGGAAGTGTATAATGATGGAGCCCAGGAAGTGTTTAATGATGGAGAAAACAGCGTTAGACTAAAAGCTTGTGACCAATTTTTTCTGTAACCAGATTCTTTTTTCTGTTATCTTTCATGAATTGTACAAATTGTATCATCTCATGTTAAAGCTGTGGAGACAGTCAGCTCTCAAATCAGTTATTGCTGGCCCTTTATCAGATGACAAAATTTTAGACAATTCCTCATTTAAGAAGTTGTATGCAATTATTAAAACTGGGTAGAATGTCAACGGGGAGACAAATAAGCAATCTTTTCCTTTTGCTGAAGCATTCAGTACTTTTTTTAAGTAATCTTTCTCTAACATGTCATTATGCAAGATTGTGACATATTAAGTGAAGAATAAGTCAATTTAATTTTAATTCGTATACATAATGGAACATTTCATTTACTAATTTACCTCAATATCTTGGCTCACAAAAAAGCTTAATTTGTTGCATCAGTATTCATGCATACACAAACAAACGGTCTGCTGCAATTGAAAAACACAAATCAATGGAAGAAAAGAAATGGTTATAATAATCATGGTAACCAGAAATGTCTTTTTGATATTCATCTGCACATGCATATTAAGAATCATTAATTTAGCAACTATTTTAACCCATTACACACAATCAAACTTTTTGATTCGGCTCAAGAAAAACAATTGGGAAAACATTGTGTAGAATGAAGAAATTGCTGGCAACAAGCAATTTCTTCATTTTCCATAATGGTTTCTATCCAGAAATTTGAAAAAAAAATCTAAAATCTCATCAACTTTAGTTTGAACTGCATCACCTTACAATTTGGACCCCGCTAAAATTTTGCGGTCTGGTAAAGTGTTGACATTGTTGTCTGCTGAGTACCTGTTCTACTGTTCTTCTGTAATCTTATTTAAGAAATGAAGAGAATATTTTTTGTTTTGATGGAGGTATGAACCCAAAAACCTAATCACACTGTATGAATATGCGAAGCTCTTTTTCAGCCAGTCATGATTATACTTTATGACTTAGTTTAATTGTAGGTGCAAGGTTTTTTTTTTTAATTTTTGAGATTAAAGACAGTGCAACAATAATACGAGCCATTAACAACATTTCATCAATTTCACATGTGGGTAAAGCCCAACATTGAACTGTACAGATGTCTAAATGTATATTGTGAAAAAGCAACAATTTGCCATTGTGGGAAAGTAGAAATAGTATACAACTAGTAGTTTCTCTGTTACTGGTAATTTCTGCATTTTGAAACAAAATGAATATAAAAATTCCATTTGCGATATTAAGTATTCATCTGCCTTTCTTAAGTTTAAAGAGCCATGTTAATTACAGTAAAATGATTTGTATATTTTTGAGTTTTGTCTCTTGGGTTTCATGTTATAATTAGAAATAATGGTCAAATTAATAAGAAAGAGCCTGTAGGGAATCTTGCCAATAATATAACCCTTTCCAGTCAATCACTGGATTTTACATCCCTGTGTTTTTATACTTGAGTAAACATTGTAGATAAAGAAGAAATTGCTTATTCTTTCCCATAATACTTTTAACCCTACTGAATGATTATTTTTCAAATACGATTGTCTTTGAATTGTCGTTGGCAAACCTTTGAAATTTTAACAGGTCTACTAAAATTTTGAAATACTGTAAAGGGTTAATATTTGTATAAAGTGCACACACTGGGCATACTGGACTGCCAAATAATACTGTAAGAACTTTTCTGATAGTTACACACCAAAGAAATATAGGTTTGGAAAACATTATGAGAAAAGAAGAAACTGCTTATCATACGCAATTTTCTTTTCTCACAATATTTAAACCTCACTTGGTCCTTATTTTTTCCAATTACTACATTCAAATTGGTTTTCCAAAACTCTTTTCATGAGTGTCGTAAGCTAATATTTAAGGTCGTTAAAGGTAAAATGAAATTAACAAATAGGACTTTTTTTCTTCATTATTTTGAGCACCTTTTCCTGTGTTTTCTGACAGATCCTCACAATTTGCAGAAGGAATCTTCCTTTTGACTCTTCAACTCTCTTCAGTATGGACCAGTCTAAGATTTTTTTGTTTGAGAATATGTTAAAGAAATTTTTAACAAGAAGCTATTGACAGAGTGCATGGTGCTGACCATGATTGGTCTGTTTACCCATTCCCAAACGACAAAAATTTAGACTGGTCCAAATTGAAAGAAGTTGCAGACCACAAGTTCAGTTGGATGGAATTTTTATTTTTTTGTCTTTTTTCTATTGAAAAATTGTAGATAATCAAGAAATTGCTTGTATCCAGCAATTTCTTCATTTTTCACAATGTTTTCCAAAGCTTTTTTACTTGGCGCGTTAAAAGAAAGGCTTGGGTGGAAATGGGTAAAGGTGCATTATAAGGCTGATCTGAATCTTAACTTAGATTGTTGGAAATGTCACATACAGACTCACACGTCCTGGTAACATTGATTGTGGTCCTGTTTTACGGTGAAATGATTGTAAAGACTAGATTTTATTTGTATATTTATACATGCTATATTTGTGTCATATCTGTAAGTTTGTGTACGAAATAGTTCAAAATAAATCATGGCTCGATATCCAAGAGAGCTGTATACATGTGATACAAGTGGTATTTGATTTATATGCCCCCATCATGTAATGCTTATTGGCAAATAGAGTTGCCTCACTCCGTTTGTGAGTGAGTGTGTGGATAGATGTGTGTTATTGTGGGTTTCTGAGTGTCTTGTCCAAAGTATATCTTCTACATTAATGAATTTTGAAAAAAAAAACTGATACATTTTGAAATTACTAAGCACTTTGCCACACTAAGCTCTTAACCCATTCCCACACAAGCCCTCCTTTTTACGCCCCTCAACAAAAAAAAGCATAGGAAAACATTGTGGACATTGAAGAAATTGCTTGTTGCAAGCAATTTCTTCAATGTGCAAAATGTTTTCTACCCTAGAAGACAAAGAATTGTAGAATTTCATCACCTTAAAATTGTCGTGTGCATCTTCTCTCAATTTGGACCAGTATAAAATTTTCTTGTGTGGGAATGGGTTAAAGAGTTCTAAAGTTCTGTTAGATACTCCCAAGCTCATGGTCACAACCGAAGATCATGTGACAAGCAATTATGCAGGGGCATCCCTTTCTTTGACCCATTTCTAGTCTAAATTTGAACTTTTTATCCAATCAGTGGATTGCGACTGACATTCAACAATCTACTGACTGATCAAATGGTTCTTGTAGACTAGAGGTGATCTTTTATCTCCGACATTTACGTATCTTTATTGCCATCAGGAACTGACTGTGATATGACTGGAACTGACTGTGATACTGCACCCGAAAGAATCTAGGAACCCGACGACGACATAAAATATGTATCGTTGTACTTGAATTGATCAATAAACTTAGTACTAAATAATAAAATAGTACTATTTTGAAAAAGTAAATCCATTCACGAAACTAACCGCGGAAAAACCAGAATCACTAATATGCATAGTGATTAAGGGTGACTTTGACTGGTACCATATATTTTACTGGTACCAATGTCGTCTTTGAAAAAGCCGAACAGAGCCGTGTTTATAACAAGTGACACAGAGCTGCATGTAAGATGCATTTTGCGTAAAAACGTTTTCAAAATTATTTACTTGAAACTTCGAACGTATGAGCTAGTCAAACTATCAAGGAAGATAACTATATATTTCCTTTTGTGTGAATTATGCCCCTTTTGTGACGTGATTTTTCATTCTCTATCATCTACAGATAAGCTTTGCATCCCAATGCTGTGCTCTCATTTTAAGCCATTACCAGGCAACAATATCTTAGGCTATTCCAAATCAAAAAATATTGCAGATGATTATTTCAAGGTGGTGAAATTTCAAAAAGTCCGTCTTTAGGATAGACAATGAAGAAATTTTCTTTCAAGCTAATTCTTTGTTGTTCACAAAAATTATTTTATACCCCCGCATCGATAAGATTGGAGGTAAATTGCTTTACCAATGTGAGTCCGTCTGTCTGTATTTTGCTACTATGGTAACACAGCTCATGATACATTGCTCGTATTTCGACATAGGTTTCTAACATTGTTAAGCTTGATTGGCAACCGTTTGTTGTAAGGTCAAGGTACTCCATTTACCAATTCCCACACAATCCCTCCATTTTACGCCTCAAGAAAATAGTTCTGGAAAACAATGTTGAAAATGAAGAAATTGCTTGTTGCAAGCAATTTCTGCATTTTCCAATTTGTTTTCTACCCAGAGGAGATTTTGGGAATTTCAACGATTTGAAATTGTCGTCTGCAACCTCGTTCAATTTGAACCGATCTAAAATTTGACTGTTTGGGAATTGGTTAAGATCAATGTCACTTTTCATGGTTAACTTAACTCGCAAACATTTCTGCTGTTATTGAAAGGCTTTTGAAGGTTCATGGGTCGTTTTTGAGACATAGGTTCTTTATATTGATTGGCATAAGTTGGTTGTAAGATTAAAGTCACCGTCAAGGCCAAGGTAACTTATTAAGGTCACATTTCTTAAAAAAGGCTGTTACGGGGCATGGTATTCACCAACACACCATTTCCTTTAGGATCATGGAGAAAATTGGAATGAATGGAAATAGATTGCTGGTCATTTTCAGCTTCTTTACAATTTCGTCGTCTGTGAAAGTTTTGGATTACAGCTCAAAACTATCGAGAATGATAGTTCGTGAGCAGCATGTGAACCAAAAAAGACAACAAAATACAACGTGTATTAACATAGTTATATAATTATGTTTTTTTTATGTGATTTATAGTTGTAGAGATTTATACTTTCAAACAAAATTTTGCAGCATGAGTAAAGATGTACGTTTATTTTTTGCATTGGAGGCTAGTCGATTTTTTTACTTATTACTCGTTAATAAGATCAATTCATTGATAAATAAATGCAAACCAAAAATCACTTTATGATTTTAGTTGAATGCCCGGAGGTTCTGTCTAGACAAGTTATCATGTAAGTTTATAATACATCACTGTCAGTCTTGGTCATACGCTCAACAGCTTCAAACTACGACAGACCGCTGGTGAATTTCATATATTCACATTTCAGACCTCATACATATTTACCCATTACCAAAAAGCAAAATTTTAGACACGCCCCAATTTAAAGACAACAATTTATGTTCGTTGCAGACGACAATTAAAAGTAAGTGCTATTTGATAGGTCATAAACCTACGGAGTAGGAAATATTAAGATTAAAGAAGAAATTGGTTTTAACAAGCAATTTTTTCTTTCCCACATTTGTTTTCTCAATTATTGAATTACAAGAACGTTAAAACCAGGGATTGTACAGGAAAGGGTTAAGATCTTCACACAGTAAAAGGTTTCGACAAATATAAGCCAGCCTGCGAGTGTGGAAAGGTTTTACACTTTTCGCACATCAAAAGAGTTCATTTCTTTGACCAATTTTTTTACTTTACAATAATTGACCAATCGTGACTGTCAATCAAATAACCAGTCGACCAATGAAATTATTCATTTAGATCAAAAATGAGTTTGGATTTTCGTAATGGGTTGTCCTCTTTGTTAAGCTGTTTGTTGGTTTGGCGTATTTACGACGTTTAGTTCGCCAAACAACTGTTCACTTTTTGTTTCATGCTGCTTGCCACAGATTGGCATAATTACGCCTTTAAAATCGAATTTGGACTTCCTGTTGGAGTCACTTTGCGTGGCCAACTGAGTCAGTGGGCGGGGCCAAGGATTGGTCAATTCGTTGTTGATCTTTGCAACTGACGGATCACTGTCCACGCCCACTGAGCTCCGACAGGAAGTTCCACATCGATATTAAAACGGCGTTATATTGAAAAAAAGCATGGTCAGTAACAAAAAAGTATAATCGTCCGTTGAAAACCCATAGGTCGTAACTACAGCTTAAATAAGCTGTAATTACGAGGTTTAAGTCACCAAACCAACAAAGATACTATACATAAATGTTGGAGTTCAAATGAATGATTTGATTCGTCGACTGATTGACAATCGCGATCCGTAAATAAAATAGCCACACACTGTACGGTAGACACTAAATGTCGACAGTGCTTACACGAACTAAACGTCCATCCATCAAGAAATAAACATCTACATGTAATCTTCTTGTTATAGTAGAAATACATGTTAACCCATTACCAGACGATAAAATCGTAGACTGGTTTAATTTGAAAGGAATTACAGACGATAATTCAAATATTATGAAATGTTATATTTTTCCAATTTCTGGGTAGAAAACCTTGAGGAAAATGAAGAAATTGCTTGTTGCAAGCAATTCCTTTGTTTTTACACAATTTTTTTTCGAGGGGCGTCAAAAAACGTCATTGTGTGGGAATGGGTTAAACAAGGGGCCCGGCGTGACGGTGCTATCTATCGAATACGTAAAAGAATCGGGTGGCGCTCTCAGTAGTTTCGTCATTGTATCCTTGCACTATCTCCCGTAACATGGGAGCTTCGCTTATAGGGGCATATGCTGTGACATGGGCGATAAACGAAATTACACATTATTCGTAGGAACACCCCCCCCCCAAAAAAAAAGCATGAAAGTATGTTTGGTAGCAGATTTTATTATAATTATTAGATTTAGCACATGTTGTGTTATTGACGTAAGCTGGCCACGCCCACTAACCTCCGAAATTCTAGTTCGACAGAGATTGCAAACGAGGTCGAAATGCATAATTTATGGTCAGGCACATAAAGTAAATAACAATTCGTTGTTTTGCTATCTAAATGTCGTAACTACAACTTGAATAAGGTGTAGTTACCACTTTTTATTCGCCGTTAACCCTTTCCTTTTTTGCAAAATTTTAGACCTGTAAAAATTCAAAGGTTTTGGAGACGAAAATTTAAAGCAGATTTAATTTGAAAAATAACCATATAGATCATATTGTGGAAAAGGAAGAAAGTGCTCGTTACAAACAATCTCTGCTTTTTCAAAATGTTTTCTCATCTATAAAATCAAAGGGACGCAAAAACCAGGAATTGAACAGGAAAGAGTTAACCGAATAATACATCTATTTGAACTTGATATTGGATTTCAAATTTCACCTCATTTCTAAATTCAAAGATTTGGCTGGACAATTGATTTTTTTATTCAAAGCGGCGACGTTTCACTTGCTAGGTCACGAGTTTCACAAACTTGGAACTTAGTTTAGCTAGATCATAATAAGTCAAATTGAATCCAATCTTTGTTAGTTCACTTTCTCGTCACAATCCCGTATGATATACTCCAGTAGATTTATTTTTCGAGGATAAATACGGTTTGGATTTAGATACTTTTAGCGTCTCGCTGTCGTAATTTAGCTGAAATAGAGAAAATAAACGGAATATTATGTTAAAATTATGATACAAAACCTTGTATTGCATTCGAGTCGCGCAGGAAAAATGGTACATTTAGATCCATTTGCTGAAAGCCAGTGGGCTATTGTCATAGCTTGGTGTCCGTCTTGCGCCAGTCCAGTCCGTCCGTCCGTAAACTTTTCTGTAAAATCCTCGACTCAGAAAGTACTGAACAGAATTCAACCAAACTTCACAGGTGTGATCCTTCGGTGAGCTTTATGCCCATACATGGTTTAATGTAAACTCTTAATGCATTTAGTTTACATCTGGCTTATTAAATGAATTTAACCATTTCTTGTTTTTTCAAAATTTTAGACAAGTCCAATTTGAAAGAAGTTGCAGACGACAATTAAAAGTGACTGTAATTTGAAAAGTAATCCACCTACAGGATAGAAAATATTATGAGAAAAGAAGAAATAGCTTTATAAAAGCAATTTGTTCTTTTTCCCACGATGTTTTCTCAAGTATATAATCACAGGGACTTAAAAACCAGGGATTAAACAGGGAAGAGTAAAACGGTACCAGAAAAAAGCTCTGGAAACTATTTTGGACAAAATGAAATTGCTTGTACGTAGCAATTTCTTCATCATTCACATTGTTTTCTACCCCCCCCCCAAAATAAAAAAAAACTATCAACTTTAACCCCTTCCTGTTTCTTTTGTTTGTTTGTTTGTTTGTTTGTTTTTTTTTTCTTCAAATTTTAGTCCTGTCCAAATTCAAAGATATTGTAGACAACAATTTAAAGTCGATTTTATTGGAAAAATAATCATTCAATATGGTAGAAAATATTGCGGAAAAAAAAAGAAATTGCATGTTACAAGCAATTTCTTCTTTTTCCACAATGTTTTCTCATGTATAAAAACATCGCGACGTAAAAACCAGGGATTGAACAGGAAAGGGTTAAATTGTCGTCTGCAACTTCTTTCAGTTTGGACCTTTCTAAAGTTATGTCGTTGGACATCGGGTTGGAGAGACGTATTCATATGTTTAAACTTATATATACATGTATATATACTATGATTGTACAACTTTTGTCACGTCATTTGTCATCCAACTAGTTACTTAAAGGACTCACACGAGCTAGGACGAGGCAAGTGGAATGATAAGGCTGAAATATTAAAATCCGCGCATTTCCTCGTGCAAAAAAACACCCTTCAAAAGAAATGCATTATTTTTACAGACATGTAAGTCTAACTGCTTGCCTTGATTGTCCGATCTTTTTTCTTCTGCCTCTGTCTCAAACACGCTAGTATCAGTATAATGATGATGGTCAACCCTACGATACCACAGCCTACAGCTATACCGGATATGGCTGCTGTAGACAGGCACAAGGGCAGGGCCTCATCTGATTGGTCATCACAGCTGCTGGTACCGTCACATGTTAGCGCCCGCTGTATACACCGCCCGGAACTGGCACACTGGAATTGGTCCCCTGTACATGGACCTGGAAAAAGGACAGATGGCATCTTACCAAATACTGCAATACTGCATTCCTGTGCCAGTTACATTTGTAATAACTTGAAAAGTTGTGTTGCAGGTTAAAACAAGCCAGACGAGAGCATGGTGAGTAATATGGATTGCTTACACGTATATCAACGCAAATTTAGTCAGTTCTAAGAAAAGTGCTATAAATAGATCTATCATGCGAAATGCGAAATTATTAGCTTTATTTTTTAAAACGGCACAACGGCGGCATGATATAAACTTGGCGGCATAATATTTTGCACCAAATGGCATATGCTACGCACGGAGTATAATTATAAACTGCACAACCTACCGACTGGATAAATATGCAAACTATAAATCAATTTATTTCTACTTACTTATGCGGTTGCTTTTTAAGGGACAAATGCTATTTAGTTCTAATGGATGAAGTCTGTATACAGACAATATCCTTGCAAATGATGAAGTTTATGATAAGATTACGAAAGGCCGTTAGTGACTTTATGAGTTCACATTTTACACTTCTAACTTCAAACAATTTAACTTTGATATGTAAAATTTAAAGTGTGAAGTGGGAGATCTTAAAAATTTCATTAACTCATACATGATAAGTCAAAGTTGTGTAGTGTGATTAAGTAAAGGTGAAAATCGAGCGTGTGAAGTCGGAAGTGTAAAGTGGGAAGTGACAGACCAGACCTTACTCTTCCCAGTCCCTTCTTCGCCCTTCGACTTCACCCTTCCGAATTTACACTTGTGACTGAACATTTCACACTTCCTATTTAATTATTCAGACTTCACACTTCTGACTTCACAACTCTTCCGACTTCAAACTTCATACTTAACACTTTCGATTATGCACGTCCAACTGCACTTTTAAGGCTTCACATTATCTTGTTTTTATGTAAGAAATTTCAAGACTTACCAGTTCACACTTCACACCACACTCCATTGTTAACATGTCTGCAGTTTGAAGAGTGAAGGGTGAACTTATGAAGTCACCACCTGTCTTTCATACAAGATGTCTTATGTTTATACCTTCACTGTAAACTGTGAGGGTCATCTGTACCCCAGTACCGGACACCATATCCCGGTCACTCATTAACCATAGTTGAATATAAGTGAATGTTTATACCTTCACTGTAAACTGTGAGGGACATCTGTACCCCAGTACCGGACACCATATCCCGGTCACTCACTAACCGCCAGTAAAGAAGTATAAATGTTTATACCTTCACTGTAAGCTGTGAGGGACATCTGTACCCCAGTACCCGACACCATATCTCGGTCACTCATAAACCGCCAGCAAAAGTATGTAAATACTCTAAGCGGTAAAGGACACCTGTTCCCCAGTACCGGACACCATATCCCGGTCATTCATTAACGATAATTAAAGAAGTGTAAATGTTTATACCTTCACTGTAAGCTGTGAGGGTCATCTGAACCCCAGTACCGGACACCATATCACGGTCACTCATAAACCGTATTATCAAATATCTGTCTGTTGTTGTGAATGTCTTCTGGTCCGGCGGGCCACAAACTCGGTTAGGTAAACCTTTCAGTAACGAAGAAATATTCCATGATACGTTCATCTATGGCTTTGTTGAATTAATCATTAAAAGAATCAAACGACCGAACAAATAAATCATTTAGACCGGAAGTGACCTTTGAACTCAGACATTGGCTTAATGTGATGCAGTTTTGTTGTTTCGGTCGCCAACCAACCATTATAACACATTTTTGAATACTTACAAGCCATAAATCTTCCGTTTTGATATCGAAAATAACTTCTTATCGCAGGCAGTAAGAATGATTGGATGTGGTTTAACGCCACTTATAACAGTATTTCAGTCATATCGCTGCGGCTGGAGAATTTAACAATGGATTCCTGGTATTTCTCAAATCACGAAGTCAGTGAGCGATCTGTTCAGTGATGATTTTAAGGCACCAACCTGAATGCGATCCAGGGTTGAAAGTTTAACATACCAGCGTACAGCTTAGGTAGTCGAATTCTTCAAGCAAAGACCTCAAGGAAAAGTTAGAATATAACTACTCCCACCACTTGGTAGTTTAACATGCAACTTAGGTAGTCGAATTCTTCTAACAAAAATCTCAAGGAAAAGATAGAATAGTACTACTTTTACCACTTGGTTATTTAACATACAACTTAGGTTGTCGAATTGTTCGCCACCTAACGACAGACAAGAAATATCACTGTGCTTGTTTCGATTTTCCAGGTTATTTCTTTTTTACGACAAAGTAATAGAGCTTTTTTTTTTCAGAAAAAAATACGTCTCTAGTACATAAGGTTTACCATCGAAATACATTCATGATAAATTGCTTATAATAAGTACGAGAAAAAATACAGAAAATCTAAAATAAATTTCTAATCACGAAGATGGAATATGGGATGGTGCTGAATATATTTAAAACATTATGTTAAAGAATAGCAATAAAACATTTAATATTTCAAGAATGAAAAATAGATTATTTTCTTTTACCCAGAACCATCTTATAAAATATTCCTTTTTTACGTTTTCCTAATTCAACAGGTTAATTCAATGAATCGTGTTTGGTTTAAATAACAATATCTACTCACATATGTATGCCTTTATTTTTTCTTCAGAATCGATTTTGTCAACAAGTTTGTAGTTTCTTTCATTCCAGGGATATTCCACTTGGTTCTAGTTTCAATCAAAAGATTGTGAGCTGATAGTGTTAATTTAGTTAGGGCGATTGTAAATGTTAAAACCCACAAAGTTTTAAATACAAAGTAAAGACCAACCTTGTACATTTCTTGATTGACCGGACGGACCGTCAAGTAGCTGTATATAGTCTCCAGATTGACACATCAGATCTGGTAACCCTTTGATGTCAAACCGCTGGAAACGCACGTGCAGTTTTTTACTTGGTGGTGCCTGCACACGCATCGTACACTGCATTCCATCTGGGTACTTCGGAGATTTGGTTAGCTTTAGTTTTACAGCTTCAATACTTCCGAAGTCGAGGGCCAGAGTCTGGCTGCAGTGGTCCTCTACATAATCTGGTTAATAAAACAAAAGATTTGTGGTACCTACGATATAATCTGTTTTTAGAGGCTCGGTGCTTCAGGTGACAGACTCGTAATCTTTGAGAAAGTAAGGGTTGCGGACACGAAACCCGACTACGCCGCTGGTCACGTGGGTATGTCGTTAGGTCAAACATTTCAGAGCCCCAGTCTAGAACTGGTGATGCCCAGGAAAGCATGAATAAGTGAACTTCGAAGTGACATTCCTGAATAATTTAATTTTCAGCCTCGTTTATCAAAAACGGGCATTCTGATTGGTCAAAAAAATTACTCATAACTCCAAAATTTTGAGCGCTTCCTCACAAAATATTCCTATATAAAAGGTATCAAACTTTGTAAAGTTTTTTTTTTATTTTTGTTTTTTCGCTCGATGCTATTAAATGATAACATTTTTTTCATGGAGTTATGAACCGAAAACCTAATCACACTTATGTATGAATCCGCTTCGCGTATTCATACAGTGTGATTAGTTTTTTCGGTTCATGCCTCCATGAAAACAAAAAAAAATATTCTTTTCATCTCTTAAAAGATTATTCAAACGGCATTAAACCACAAACAAACAAATAAAAAAAAACTGTCTTCGTGGAGTTTAGCTTTCAACAGTTACATAAGGCACACTGTAGAATTTCTTTTTCTTTAGCTAAATCCTGGTTTATCCGAAAACTATTAAGATGGTCCATTTTTAAAACAACATTGATAAAATGACAAAACTTGTAGTATAACGACAAATGACCGATCGCGGTGGCAATCCAAGAATCTATCGACCAATCAAATGATTTGTTTAGACCGGAAGTGAACGTTGAACTCAAACGTTGGTACACATTTATGTGAAGTATTTTTGTTGGTTTGACGACCTAGTCAAGCTTTAGCTACGTCGCTTAATTATTTTACTATTTGTTACATGTTACTGATATTTCTTACAAAATACCGACGTTTGATGTCTGAGTGGAACTTTTTGCTGGAGTCACTAGGCGTGCCTGTCGGAGTCGGTAGGCGGGGCAAGCGATCCGTCAATTGTATAATTTAGCTGGACCGCCTTTTTTCGCGCGATTCATTCTGCTCGGATATCGTAGACTAACTGGGGAAGAACTTTATAGAATTTCGGATTGTAGAATGTCCCTCCCAACTTACTATGTACTAGAGAAGAGCCTTTCTGTGGTTGTATAGAATTTCAGATTGTAGAATGTCCTGTACAACTTTCTATGTACCGTATTTATTTATTGCTTTATTTCTGCGTGGTTCAAATTCTGCGGCTTTAAAAAAGAAAAGAAAAGAAAAAAAAAACAGGGGTGGGGGTACATTCCTGCGTAACATTTTTTCTGCTGCCATTTACCTTGCCAGAAGAAGGATTATATTTCTGTGCTATCAAATAACAATAATAATTATAATAAGAAAGATAAAGTGCCATGAATTTGGAAATTAAAGTCTAGTGAAGTTGAATTCGATTTGCTTACTCTATGAATGAGAGGACTGACTAGCCCAAAACTTCGCTGGTAAAGGATAATCCAAAATTATCTGTAAACTCGTTATTGGAAAGAATGTCATTATAAAGGTAAGCGTGAAAAGAAGGACAGTTATTAGTCAACTTGTTATGCTGGTGTTGAGCGAACAAAATGTCGTAACTATAGCTGAAATAAAGCTTTATTCATGCCATTTTGGTCGGCAAACAACCACACGATGTACATCTACACGAGTCTATACAGAACCCATTTTTAACAAAATCAACAGCAACAACCTCTACGCTTAGCGATAATTTTTCGAATTTAATTCTGCGGTGCCGTCTCTGACCACAGAAAAAGCAATGAAAATCCCCGCAGAAATTATGTACTATACGGTATTCCTTTTTTTTTTTTTTAAATATATCTACTCCTATGACCCCTGCTGGATCTCATTTCTTTTCAAAATAATTAACCAATCGCAGCTGTCAATCAAGGAATAATCCGACCTATCAAATAATTTATTTAGCCCGGACCTGAGCTTATCAGCTCCGACATTAGCCGCCTTTTTTATAACTTTATTGTTGGTTTGGCGACTTAAACGTCGTAACTACAACTTATTCAAGCTGTAGTTACGACGTTTAGGTCAAAAACCAACTATTTAACTTTTTGGTTACATGCTACTGACAACAATTTTTGCAAAATAGCACCTTTAATAATCGAAGCGGAACTTCCTGTCGGAGTTAATTGGCGGAGCTTATGGAGTCAGTGGGCGGGGCCACGGATTAGTCAATTGCAATGCAAAATTCCAGGACGGTCCCTTTTCGAACGACGGACAATACGTGTAATATGCCCTAGGAAAGATAACAAGTTCACTAAGAGAATTAAAGTGGCCATTGAGACGGTTGTTTCCGAAATAGCTACTCCTTTATTGTAAAGGACTATCTTACAGGTTGCCATCCCCACCAGAGTAGGGATATCGAGACAAATCAGTTCCTCGAATATAAGTAGAACGTTTGCCGTCCTCGGTACGACAAGATGACAGGAAACATGCGTTAAAAGATACAACACCAGTTGCCACTTATTTCCTCATATGTTCATGAGGACCAGAACCCTTGTAGGCTCTTAAACTTTTTAGCTAGCAAAACGTGAGCTTTGATAGCTTTAGTTAACAGACATAATTTTGAGGTCGCCTCAAAGTTCAACGAGTGCAAACTGCCACTGAAGGCTGACCCATTAAATCCGTTTAATGCCTACGCGATAAAAAGTAGTTCTTATATATTTGAGAAATATTGCAAACTCTGCCTGCAAGTTCATCTCCTAGGTATTTTAGCTAGTTTGGGCATATCGTGATCAAAACGACTCTGATCAGAGTCTCTAGAGAGGTTGCAGACGATAATTTCAAAGTGTTGAAAATTCTACAATATTTATCTCTCTGGGTAGAAAACAATGCGGAAAATGAAGAAATTGTTTGTGACAAGCAATTTCTTCATTTTCCAAATTGTTTTCTAATACTGTTTCTTTCAGGAGCCTAAAAATGAATGATTGTGTGGGAATGGGTTAACTCCTTGATTACTTTAATCTCGTTTCTTTATGATAACGTTTGACAAAGAAGATTGCCGAACAAAACAACGCTTTTCTAGCTTACAGTACTGTTCAGTACTTTGATTAATACATTGTCTTTAAGGTGTTTGTTTCGGGGAGGGGGGAGTATCAGTTGTATTTACGTGATTTGTGACATTCTGTTATAATGTATGCTACATTTATTTAACTTGAATATGGCCTTCTCGAAATTTAATGAATTGCTCTCAACTCCAACCGACCTCCGGCATAACAACTAGACTGAGATATCAAACGATATCATTTTGTATACGATATATAGTCAGAGACAAGAAATAAAATGCAAATCGTTTCAGGACGAACGAAACGCCGCAACTACAGCTTGAAAAGCTGTAGTTACGACGTATTATTCGTCTACAGACGGGATTCTTTTACGAAGTCGGAGATCAATATTTTACTTTCACCGGTCTAAAATAAACGATTTGATTGGTCAATCGATTTTTCGATTGACAGCGGCGATCCGTACATTGTGAGGTAGGTTTCGATTATGGAATGGTAGGCCTAAAAACCTGATGAGTGTAGCTAATTGACGAATCGCCTGGGCCAGCCAATCATAGGGAGTAGACTTCCAATTAACGGATCGCGGTTGTTTATTAAAGGATCAATTTACCAATTAAAATCGTTCAATTAGACCGGAGGTTAACTTTGAACTCCGACATTGGGCTGACATTAGTGTTTGGCGATTGAAATGTCTGAACTACATGTTCTTCAAGCTACTGGTACGACGTTTAAGGCGCCAACCAACCATCTCATAACATGAAAAATGTTACTGGCCACGAATTTTGAAATATAACTGCGTTTAATATCAATGTGAAACTTTCAGTCGGAGCTCAGTGGGCGTGGTAGTGATCCGTAAATTGACGGATCGCTTGCCCCGCCCCCTATCTCCGAAATGACAGATGGACTTAGGTAATTAACGGTATGATTTTTGGTAGATACGCGCTCAGATACATCAAATGAAAAACTAGATCGTTGGTTGGCGTTTTAAACGTCGTAATTGCAGTCCAAAAAAGTTGAAGTTACGACGTTTTACTTGCCAAGTCAACAAAAGCGATTGACGTACATGCGGGAGATCAAAGTTCACCAATTTTGCCACAGTTTTTGCAAACTAACGCCGTTTAAAATCGAAAGAAACTTCCCATTCGAGTCAAAGGGCGGGACCAACGGAGAAAGTTGGATGGGACCAGCGATTGGTCAATTGCAACACTGCTTGCCACGCCCACTGACGTTTGAAATCTCATGCCGGCTTATATATCCTATTTTTGGTATAGTCTGACAAATTGTTTGTTTACGACTTAAACGTCTTAACTCCAGCTTATTCAAGCTGTAGTTACGACATTTAAGTCGCAAACAAAAGCAATCGTTGAGATGAAATACCAATAATACCATTCAACGATGAATTTTAGGTCTTTTTGAACTTTTTGATTGGCTTAGCGATATTTTAATTGACAGCTCGGAAATTCGTCAATTTTAAGGACCTCGTCAACCGTTCCAAACGAGCGCAATGTTTCAACTGTTCAGAGCTACAATCGTTAGCTTTGGTTTGGTGATGGTTTGCTATGGTGGAAACCATCCAACCTATTTTACCGGACATAAACAAGTGGAAGGGAACTCGTCAGTAGGTAAGACTTATTTTAATATAACAATGCTGTTGCTAATACATGTATATCTAAATTGACTCATTTATGACTCTTAATTGACAAATCGTGGCTGCCATTCAATAAATGAATCGACCAATCAAACCATTCCCTTAGACCGGGAGTGAAGTTTGAACTCCCAGATTGGCCACCATGTAGGTGAATCATTTTTGTTAATTTGGTGACTTAATCAAACTGTAGTAACGGCGTTCGGGTGGCCAACCAACCATTCTACTTTTTAACTCAAGTGCTCAAGTGAGCTATTGTGGTCACCTTTCGTCCGGCGTCCGTCCGTCGTGCGTCGTCCGTCAACAATTTCTTTAAACGACATCTCCTCCCAAACCACTAAAGCCAATTTGAACCAAATTTGGCAGAAATGTTTCTTAGGTGGTCCCCTTTAAAAATAGCTAAAAGAATCGAAATCTTTTAAAAACTCTGGTTGCAATGGTAACAAAAGTGAAATTTCAAAATAATCTTTAAAAATCTTCTCCTCCTGACCCAGAAGGTGTATAGCCTTGATATTTTGCATGAAGTATCAGTATATTGATCTCTAAAAAATAGCTAAAATCATGATCCTCGGGTCTCCAGGGGCGGAGCCGGGGGGGTGGGTGTTATAGGCATGAAGTATCGGTTCACAGACTTCTTAGTTATTTCTGAAATTATAACCTATGGATCCAGAGGTAGGAAAAAGTTTTTTCCTTCTTTCAAATTAACACTAAAGCCTTGGAATTTGTAATTTAGACTTTTGGATCTCCAGGTTCATAGTCTTTATATGTTAGTGTGACCCACTTGTATCATAGTACTAACCTTAACATGAAATTAGACTGTTGAAAGAAAAAGAGACTTTATCTCAGGTGAGCGCCCAAGGGCCAACGGCCCTCTTGTTTTTACATGCGACTGGCCATTAATTTTGAAAAATACCGCCGTTTAAGTGGAACTACTAGTCGGATTCTATTGGCGGGGCCAACGGAGTAAGTGGGCGGGGCAGGCGATTTGTCGATTAAAGAAGAGAAATCGCATCATTTCTTATATACCTATAAAAGATATGGATTAAAATCTGGCTATTAATACAACTCGACAGAAAAAAATCCGTTTCGGCGTGTACAAAAACCGTACAAAAACCGTACTCGTCGAGTACCGTTTAACACGGACTACTTTTTTTGGAAAGTTGGTTATTTCTTAATCATTCAAGAAAATTTTCTTAATGTCATACCAAAAAAGGTATATAATAAAAGGAATATTACCATAGTGTGTTTTTCTATTTGTTGTTATCGTGTTCTCGAATCGTGTGTAGGTATTTTTTATTCGGTCTCATCCTATAAAAAGTACCTACACACGATTCTCGAACACAATAACAAAAAATAGAAATCGACGCTGTTGTAACATTGCCTATCTATCCTCACTTATTGTAACTAGTCTTTAAATTATTATGACTACTTCGTTGGTATTTAATTCCATATATTTCTCTTAAGCTCTTCCGTTGATTATCGATTCTATAGATGATTTATGACATGATAAATTCTCTAAAAATTGACCAATCGTTGGCCCCGCCCACTTACTCCTTTGGTCGCGCCCATTGACTCCAACAGGAAGTTCCACTTCATCTTAAACAACGTTATTTTGCAAACTTTGTGGCCAGTAGTATGTTGCAAAAAGTAGAATGGCTGGTACAGTCGCCATAACAACAAAAAAGTTTCACACAAATGGCGGCCAATGTTAGAGTTCAAATCTTAATTCCGGGCAGAATGAATGATTTGATTGGTCGATATATTCCTTAATTGCTGGATTATTGAGATTTATCGGTGGATTATCGCCTGATAACTTCACCGAAAAACCAGTGAAGTTACCAAAATTATCTCTCATTTTTCATGTATTATTTATCTATTTATTGTGTAGAGTTAGCCCTGTTTTCGGTCATTTTGCACTACTGAATATATCTCGGCGAGACTAAAGTCGCGATGACGTCATCAGAGGTGCGTTCTTTTCGTCGAGAATCTTATGATTTTTATTTAGATTTTTAAGATAAAGCGTTATTAAGATTAAGACTTTTAAGACGCTAAATAAGAATCTTAAGGATTCTAAATGAGGAATTTAAGCGTACTCAGCTTTGACTTAAACGAGTAGCATTGACGACGTCAAATATTTTCTCAGATTAAGAAAATTTGTTCTTTAACACACGTATCAAAATCGTATTTAACAGGATTTTTCATCTCTCCGAAAAGAACGCACCTCAGGCTACCTTGTAAATCGCGCGCAAAGTGACGTATTTTGAGAAATGTGTCCCCAAAACCGGTTTATTTTGTCTCTTGTAATATAGAAACAGAAAATTCGTTTGTTTGTTTGGTTTGTTTGTTTTGGGTGTTTTCAATGTGTGTGTGTGTGTGTGTGTGTGTGTGTGTGTGTGTGTGTGTGTGTGTGTGTGTGTGTGTGTGTGTGTGTGTGTGTGTGTGTGTGTGTGTGTGTGTGTGTGTGTGTGTGTGTGTGTGTGTGTGTGTGTGTGTGTGTGTGTGTGTGTGTGTGTGTGTGTGTGTGTGTGTGTGTGTGTGTGTGTGTGTGTGTGTGTGTGTGTGTGTGTGTGTGTGTGTGTGTGTGTGTGTGTGTACGAACAATTAAAAATCTTTCATTTCGTGAACAACTAAAATATGAAAGTGATCGAAAAAAAAACCAACCACTATATTTTCACGAATTGAAAATGGTGATGTCCGTGGTCGACAGGTAGAGCGTCGGCCTCCCGGTCAAGAGGTCTCGAGTTCAATTCCCGGGAGCGACTTTCAATCTTGGTTCTTTCATTGGCCCACACATTCGGCGCTAGTTCTGGTATATTCTCCAGGAAGCACAGTCGAGAGGGATTAATCAAAGTTGGAAGAACTTGTTTCACAATTGATGTAAAATAAATAATTTTAAACTAAACGAATTAAAAATGATTTCGATATTAGGCGAAAACAAAAGAAAAAATGACAAAATATGATTATTTTTTTTTATCTTTTTCGGAAAAAAATCACTTGGCGCGATCACATTTTCACTAATGCGCGACCCTGTGATTTTTCCTGCTGAAACGACACTCAGCAGCGCTAAATAACCTTTCCCATTTTTTTTAAATTTTTGACTGGTCCAAATCCAGAGGTTATAAAAAACAATGAAAATTGGGAGCAATTTGACATGAAACATCCCGATGTGATAGAAAATATTGTGGGAAAAAGAAGAAATTGCTTGTTACAAGCAATTTCTTCTTTTTCCACAATGTTTTCTCAAGTATTAAATCGCAGGGACGTAAAATCCCGAGTTTGTTCAGGAAATGGATAAAGGAGAGCAGGGTAAGATCAACCAAAGCAGTGAGATTGTCATTTTAAACATTTCGTTGTTTTATCATGAAATTATCAAGTGATAATTCACGGATAAATCCCGATAAAAACAGGAAAACATTGATTCTTTTTCACCCCAATGAAAGATGAATCTACTTTACACTGAAAGAAGCAATTATCCTCTATTTCTTACAGAAATGCAGTTCTCAATAGCCTTTTCAACTTTCATGAGCACCAACACTCATTTGAAAATAAACCAAACAGTGATCTTTGACCAGCTGTTACTCAACGATAGACACGGTTACGACCCAGCAACAGGCATCTTCAGGGCACCAATAGATGGCGTCTACATGTTCGAATTTTCATTTGGTAACGATTCTCTTGACCCATTACCAGACGACAAGCTTGTTTTACTGGTCCACATTGAAAGAAGTTGCAGACGACATTTCAAGATGTCATAGAACAAAAAAGTGCCAAATAGTGTATAACATTGTGAGAAAAGAAGAAATTGCTTATTAAAAGTAATTTTTTCCATAAAGTTTTTTATGGTCATATTGCTTGAAGGCGTCTAAGGTCTAAATGTTAGTAATGGATTAAAAGATGTCTAATTTGTCATTCTAAATAGGACTATTTGAAATTCAATAAAAAAAATGATAGATTGCCGCTGTCAAAAGATCGAATGAAAAATTCGGGACGTATTGCTTAACAGTTGTCCGTCTATTAAAACTTTACTCATAGATAGATTCAATATAACTCAAAGATACTATGAACGTATATGTATTCAAGAGTGAATAATTTTATGTACCAAGAGTGAATAAAAGATTTTGTATTGTATTGTATTCTATTCAGTCTGTCATTATGAGTTTTATATCTTATACCGACTCTTCTGAGGCCACAGCGTTTTACTTACATCTTTTTTCAACAATATTTTCTTCAAAATTGATACTTTAGGAGCTGAAAACAACGGATTGTTTATTGTAAAAAAAAAAAACAATTTGACAAATTCTGATAAAGCCATCTTTTCCCACCACATCGCAATGCATATTGCTCTAAGAAATTACTTCATGGGCTGATTCGGATTGTGCTGGATTAAAAGAAACATATATATTGTTTACTTGAATTATTTCTAAATAGTCTAAAACATGTGGTACTCACAGGGAACAGTGTTCTAATATTTATCTAACGTGAAATTTCAACAGTGAAGACAACAACAACATTTCTCAATTATGCATTGGTGAACGATTACAGTGCTGACAGAACTTTAATTTTCTTTTCAGTTGTTCCACCAAAGCAATATTTTGGCTGTTACCTACTCGTCGACGAAGGAGTTATTTCTAGCGTATTGATAGATGCTTTCAACACAAGATCCTATGTTCAGGGGGGAAATTCAGCCATCGCTAGAGTGTCAAAGGGACAACAGGTTAGAGTACAGAACCGACTGCAAGATACCACAATTATGAGTAGCTTGTTAATGGGCTATTCAGCATTCTCGGGTTTCTTACTTTATGTTGCTTAAAACGAACATTTAAACTATATTTTGTTATTTCGAAGTTAAATTAGTATTTATAGTTTGACTTTCATTTCCAATTTCTTGACTGCTTAAATGACGGACCACGGCTTTCATTCATTGGCCAATAATCGCGACTGTCAGTCAAATAGTCGACCAATGAAATCATTCATTTGAAACCAAACCCCTACATTGGCTGCAATAATTTTTTGCTGGTTTGGCAACTTAAACGGCGCAAATAAACCTTTTTCAAGCTATAGTTACGACGTTTAGGTCGCCAATCAACTATTATTACATTTTTGTTACATACTGCTTGCTATATACTTTGCAAAATAACGCCGTATAAAATCGAAGCGGGATTTCCTGTCGGAGTCACTGGGCGTGGCGAATGGAGTAAGTGGGCCGGCGATTGGCCAATTAATTGCGGCCGAAAGTGAACTTTGAACTCAAACATTGGCCTACATTTATATTTAGCTTTTGTTGTTTTTGTTTTGAGACTCAAATGTCGAAGCAACAGCTTATTTAAGCTGTAGTTACGACCTTTAGGTCCCCAACCAAAGACTTGCCTTTGAATTTATTATTAGCTCAGTAAAACTGGAAGGTCAAAGTTCAGTGGGCATGGCCAGCGATCCGTTATTTGAAAATCGTATTAGTATTTGCTCATTGTTGAATAGATTGTACGAGGGAGTATCAAAAAGTGCCGAGATGAATACCATGACATTTTGATGTTTCATCCATGTGCAACTTTTAGATAGATCACACACTTATCTAATAGGCCTCAAATAATATGTAGAAATATTGATTGATTGAATTGGGTTTTACGCCTCTTTTAACAGTATTTCAGTCATATCGCGGCGACTGGAGCACCTACCAATGGATTCCTTGTATTTCTCACACCAGTACTAACGCTACATCATTTCCTAGCCTCCAGCTGCTATCCCACTTTGGTTTACGATTATCCACCTATTGGCGAGAGAAAAATGTCGGAAAGAATATTTTCCGCCGCCGGGGATCGAAACAATGACATCCCGTGATTGAAGATTAGCAGTCTGGCGCGCTACCGACTGCGCTAGTTGAAATAAATATGTTAAAGAATCGTTGCTAACTGGATCGAGTGGCTAATTCTCGGGACACTCTATGACTTTAAGACACTGAATCGTATGTCCAATAATTTAACCCATTCCTGTTTTTACGCCTCAGAAAACATTGTAGAAAAAGAAGAAATTGCTTGTTCCACAATATTTCCTACCCTACTGAAAGGTTATTTTCCCAATTAAATCCACTTTGGATTTTCGTCTGCAATACCTTTGAATTTGCATGGACAAGTCTAAAATTCTGCAAAACAGGAAAAGGTTAAAGTATATCGTAATAAACTCGAAATACTCGCCACCATGGAGTTTACCATATGCATGTATTTGGTTTATTGATTGATTGAATGGGGTTTAACACAACTTTTAATAGTATAAATAGTGGTGGCTGAAACACCTAACCATGAATTCCTGGTATTTCTCACACCACCACTAGATCCTTTTCGAGTCCCCATCTGCTCGTCCCACTTTTGTTTAAGATTATCCACCCACTGGTGGGAGACAAATGTATGATATTTGGCGCAGCCGTGAATCGAACCCGGGACCCAATGACTAGGATGACTACGCGCTACCACTGCGCTATGGCTGCGGCAATACATGTTTTTGGTGCACAAAGTATTCTTTTATGCCTTCTGATTGATTGTCGAAAATTATCGGTTGATTGGTACATGATATTACCTCCCTGCGGCAACAGCGCAGTAAGTAGTGCGTCGGACTCTCAATAATCAGGTCAGGGTTCGATATCCGGTCGCGGCAAATATCCTTTTCGACATTTGCCTCCCTCCAATGGGTTGATAATCCCACCTATATGGATGGAGACTCGGAACGAATGTAGTGGTAATACAGGTTATTGGCTCGCTCGAGCAGCCGCGATATGACTGAAATACTGTTAAAAGTGGCGTTGTTCCCAATTCAAATTCCAAATTTTATCGATTTTTTTTTTTTTTGGGGGGGGGGGGGAGAAACTCACTGTTTTTGAAGTCTTCGTTCATTTCGCGGTACTGAAAGTCATATAAGCGGGTATTAAAACCCTTATGACGTCATAAAGTTAACGTATAAGTCACGTGTGGAACAAAACGCGCTGTTGGAAATTTCGTCCAAAAGAAAAATTATATTAATTCTTTTTTCTTTATTTATTTAAGAAATAGAATAACCGTTAAATATTTCATTTAAGAGATGGAGAGAATTGTTTTAGCTTTCATGGAGGTGTGAAACTAAACAGCTAATTGCACTTTGATTTTTTCGTTTCATTCCTCCACGAAAACAAGAAGTATATTTTCTCTTCATTTCTTACAATTTAAAACAGTAAATATCTTACAAATTTTGATACATTTTTATTGAACCATTTTGTGCGCAAGCCTTCAAAATAGCTGCGTTCTCAAAAGTGCGTTCATGGAGGTATAAACATTTTTTGGTAAATCAAAACGCGCATTTTTTAAAGACTTAACCCATTCCAACACAGCAAAATTTTAGACTGGTCCAAATTGAGACAAGCTGCAGACAACAATTTCAAATTGATGGAATTTTGAATTTTTTCATCTTTTTGGATAGAAAGCATTGTGGATAATGAAGAAATTGCTTGATACAAGCAATTTCTTCATTTTCCACAATGTTTTCCTAAGTTTTTTTCTTGAGGGGTGTAAAAAGGAGGGATTGAGTTGGAATGAGTTAAATAACAATTATCCTCTTCACCTCAATTGTCATGCATGTAAGAAAGCTAGAGTACAGTACAATTCAAAACATGTTTTCTATCTTGCCAAAAGTGTCTTATATATCTAACGGACATTTAATTCATCTTTTAACAAAATTTCATCCTTTTCTATTCTTAACTTATAAAAGAAATATAATCTTGAAAACTGTCCTGTCGGCCCTCAAGAAATTTAGTATTGCTTCTGCAGTTATCGTTCATCATTCAAAAAACAGTGTACAACAAAAAAAAGGAAAATTGTTTTTTTTTTTTTTTTCAATTTTCCTCGTCCATCTTTGCTTAAAACAATTATACTTTCGGATACTTATTTGATGCAAATTCCAGTCCAGAATTTTGAAATTTAAGCTTAATCTATATCATGGCTCTCAAGTTTATGATTTTTTTTCTTAAGGGGCCAATTTAGCATCTAGTTCTGTTTTAGTAAAGTTTGGTATAGGTGGTTCCCATTGCACCGGAAAGCAAATATCCTGTGAATAACTAAGGTCCCCAAAGGTCACTTAGATTTCTTATGGGGTCACGCACGATAACATAGGCAGGCTCGTTAATTCAGATTTGGAGTTATATCGTGAACAACCAAATCTTAATTTTCAGTGAATGAAAGATAAATTGAAGCCGAACAATTACCATCTGTTTGTACCATTGTAAAAAGTACCAGCAATGATATATAAGGAATATAATACTATTCTTTAGATTCAAAACCTTGAATTAGATTCGAGCTGTGTGGGGAAACTCAAGGTTAGGACGTGAAATTTAATATTTCCATGCACAGTGAAAATACGATAGGCTTTTATATCATTACTAATCATGATATTCCATCCAATTTTGACAAAAAATAATCGCCTTAAAATCAACATTTTAATACTACAAACGTCATTTTCGACGGGACGTCATATTCAGGGAAAATGACGTAATCTAGCCTCAACCGTATCAGTGCAACTCTGATACTTTTTTTTTTTGCTGTCGCGCGCGACTCTTTCCTTACAAGGCAAATCGGTAGTCATATAGTGTCACCCCTATTCAAAGGGCGCGTAAGTTTGTCCTTGAGCGCAAAGTCGTGACAGTAATTCTCGAATCCCTTCTCTTTGCTGCCTGACAGAGGATGCCATTCCGACCCCCCCCCTTTTTTTATGCCCCTCAAGAAAAGACTTTGCAAAACACCTACTGAAGAAAACTGCTTGAGAAAACATTTTGAAAAATAAAAATATACTTCTAACTAACAGCTTCTTTATTTCCCACAATGTTTTTTCTACCAAGAAAAGACTTAGATTTTTTTTCTGAAAAATTCAGCAGCTTTAAATTGTCATCTGAAACTTCTGTAAATATGTTGCGCTCTGAAAGTCGTCTGGTATTCGTTAAGAAAATTTTACAGCTTCAAAATGGTTATGTGGTCTTTAACACATGTCATGCTGAATACAATCCATTGTATTAAAATCAACGGACTGAAAGCACTAGTTTTTTTTTTTTTATCGAAATGTCTTTAGAAAATCAATTTCATAAACGACTCAGACTTGAAAACGACAAGCAGGGAGCATAGACAAAGATCAGACTGCACTACGTCCACTCTTCCTGCAAAAACAGGACTATTCCGGGTTCGGTTATGACAAGAGTTACAAGAATAATTGCAGGTACTCACATTCAGGGAGACAGTAATTCCGGCTAATTAACCCCAAAATAACGAAAATCACAGCTGTAACGTCCACCCACATTTTCATTCAAGCTAGTATGCCTTGCCTATAACAGCTTGACCTGAGATACCCGCGGGGGTCAATAGGTACATGATATTTTGATGTCATCATTAACTAATTATTTGTGATTCACTGTCAAATGACAGGTTACAGATGGTTTAGACTCTCCCAATTAACCCGTTAACCCATTACCAGACGAGCAAAATTTTAGACTGGTGCAAATTGAAAGGAGTTGCAGACGACATTTAATGTTTATGTAATCCTTAGACTCTATCAACTTTCTGGGTAGAAATCATTGTGGAAAATGAAGAAATTGCTTGTTGAAATAATTCTCTGCATTTTCCACAATGTGTACCCGTTTTTTCTTTCTTTTTTTTTTTTTTTTTTTTTTTCTTTTCTTTTGAAGGGCGTCAATAAGCGTCATTGTGTGGGAATGGGTTAAAAAAAAACTACAACTTTTTAGACAAGAAATTGCAAACGACATTTCAAAGTGCGCTGAAAAATCCAAGAAAGGGTAGAAACCATTGTACGAAAGGAGAAATAATTCACAAAGTTTTCTTGGAAATATTTCATCAACGCGTCAAAAGGCGACATTTTGTGGTAATGGATTATATACAGGTGCAGCGGAGACATTAAGAACGGGTTTAGATCAACCGCCAATTTTATTCTTCTTAACTCACCATTGTAAAACATGTTTGTATATTTTTCACGGAACCAACTAAGTAATGTAAATGATAGACCGATGGTCGTTTTCAATAAAAAAAAATCGATATACCATTTTTTTTCTTCTTCTTCTTTTAAAGCGGCTCTTGCACATATTACGAAAGAAAGAATTCGCTCTCAATTTTCAAATTTCTGTATGAAACAAAAATACTAATCACAATGTTTGATTACGCGAAAATATGACAAATTGGGAAACTGCAAAACAAATTTCTGTTAAAACAAAGATTAAAAGTTTTATATAAATTAAGTGAGAATTCTCAAATAACTTAACCCTTTCCTGGTTAATCCCTGGTTTTTACGTCCCTGTGATTTTATAATTTAGAAAACATTTTGGAAAAAGAAGAAATTGCTTGTAACAAGCAATTTCTTCTCGTCCACAATATTTTCTACCCTACTAAACGGTTATTCTTTTTTTTAAAAAAAAATCAACTTTAAATTTACATCTGCAAAACCTTTGAATTTGGATGAGTCTAAAATTTTGCAAAACAGGAAAGGGGTAAGTTTACAATCTAAACAATATTTGATATATTTCATAGGCATGTGATTTAAGCAACCATTTTTTGAGATTCCACTTTTTTTTTTGGTCGTCCCAATGAGTGGTCGCTTACTACAAGATTTACTGTATTAGTTAATCAGAGAAACTATGTTGTTAGGTTACTCGGTTTCAGAATTCGAGATTCTGGGTTCGTTGCTGACATAACAAACAAAGTGACCGACTTTCAGGTGAGATGTCCGGTGTGCTATAACCTAAACGTGTTAACCCATTACCAGACGACAAAATTGTACACTGGTCAAAACTGAAAGAAGTTGTGGGGAAAAGGAAGCAATTTCTCCTTTTCCAAGATGCTTTCTCAAGTATTAGATCACAGCGACGTAAAAGCCTGGGTTTGTACAAGAAAGAGTTAACCCCCTTTGTCTATGACGCAGCTTACAATGTAAAAAAACGAACATTATTCGCAAGGTCATGTGACTAGAAACATTCTGTGACAATTTCATTCTAATTCGTCCATAAATGTAGAAGGAGATGTTTAACAAGATGTGGGCGTACGAACAAATGGACGGACGTCTTCACGACTGAGATATTAACCGATGGTTTTCTTTTGCAAAGTTTATGGTCAGCAACCTTTAACAAAAATAAAATGCTTGGTTGGTTGGCGACCTAAACGTCGTAACTACACCCTTTAGCTACGACGATCAAGTCGACAGACCAACAAAAAATGTATGGCATATATATATGATGTCAAAACTCACTTCTGGTAATAAATTAATGACTTGATTGATTAATCAGGATTTTTTTTCCATTCGTCTGTTGGTATTATTCCCCAGCAAATCCAATATTCGTGATATTTTTTCCATTCAAAATTAGAAATCGTGTTAAGTCAATAGTTTGTGTGTTTGGACAGGTTTTTTACGGGTGAATAATTGAGTCAATATTGGGAAAAAAATAGTATCAATCAACTACATGATCAAGAGGAATTCTATCATATAAAAAATATGGAATTCTTAATCCGAAAGAAGTATAAATCTTTTACTCTCAAAATCTTCTTTAACAATGATCCCTGTATCGACGGTTTTCGAAATTAATTGTAAAATCCACAGGCATTACAATTAGTTCGACTAAGTATCCATATACTAAAATAAGGCAGGGAATGGAACAGGGGTGTCTAGGATTAACCACCCCCACCACCAACCCAAAACATATATAAATTATTGAAAGGGAGATAAGTAAAGCCGCTGATTTTACAAATTTCCAAATTTCCTCCTAGTTACCCTCCTACCCATGCACGCTTTGACATGTTTCCAAGAAAGCCCCCCCCCCTCCTCTTCTATTTCGAGCGTTTACAAGTTAGCCCCCCCCCCTATCTATACATGCTACCAAGTTAGAATCCCATTTTTACATGTTAGTCCTTCTCTTGCCATATTTCAAAGTAAATACCATCCACCCATCCACCCACCCCCACACATTTCATATGATAGGCATCCCAATCTCGAAATGTCTCAGATACCTTTGGAAAATGAAAGTATCATGTCACTAAAAAAATCCATCAACCAATCAAATCATTCATTTTATATCGGAAGTGAACGTTGAACTCCAACATTGGCCGACATTCAAGTGAAGCATTTTTATTGGTTTGGCGACCTTAACGTCGTAAGTACAGCTTATACGCCTCGTTCAAGCTGTATTTACGGCGTTTAGGCAATCTGATTAAAATCAGATCAACCACAATAGCCCATTGCTACGTCCCTACGTAAAACGGAGAGATAGCGTAGTGATTACGTAGAGATGATTTCAATGAGATTGGGCGTTTACGTCGCCAAACAACTATTTTACTTTTTTGATACTCGTTACTGTGGGATGTGGGATAGCAGCTGGAGGCTAGGAAAGGATGTAATGGTAGTACTGGTGTGAGAAATACCAGGATTCCATTGTTAGGTGCTCCAGCCGCCGCGATATAACTGAAAGATTGTTGAAAGCGGCGTAAAACCCCATTCAAACAAGCAAACAAACAAATCTGACCTCCGATAAGGCTGGCCGTGTGAGATATTAAACGGTGTGGGGTTTTGTGTGTGTGTTTTTTTTTTTTTTTTTTTTGTTTTGTTTGTTTTTTTTTGCAAAGTTTATGGTCAGCAACCTATAACAAATTTAAATAAAATAAAATGCTTGGTTGGTTGGCGAACTTAACGTCGTAACTACACCTTGAATAAATTTTAGCTACGACGATCAAGTCAACAGACCAACAATAAAATGTTAGGTATATATATAAGATGTCAAAACTCACTTCTGGTAATAACTTAATGACTTGAAGCTAAGTTGAACTTGAAGTAAGTACAGCTTATACGCCTCGTTCAAGCTGTAATTACGGCGTTTAGGCAATCTGATTAAAATCAGATCCACCACAATAGCCCATTGCTACGTCCCTACGTAACGGAGAGATAGCGTAGTGGTTTCGTAGATATGATTTTAGTGAGATTGGGCGTTTAGATCGCCAGGCAACCATTTTACTTTTTTGATACTCGTTACTGGCCATAGATGATGCAAAGTTACGCCGTTTTAATGTCTAAGTGGAATTTCCTGTTGGTGTTCAGTGGGCGGAGCCAGTGACCAGTAAAAAAATACACAAAATGATAAGATATTTTTAGCGACGAAGGAAAGAAACTTTACTGACAACGTTTTCGTTCCCCTCTCATACAAGTGTTACTAATTCATCAGTATTTTTCATGACGTCTGCTGACACTCTAGAATTTTGCTCAAAACTTCTTTCAATTTAACCCATTGGCAGACGACAACATTTTAGACTGGTCGAATTTCAAACAAGTTGCAGACGACAATTTTTAGTCAGTAAAAAAAGAAAAATAAAGATTCGTCTTTCGGGGTACAAAACGTTGTGGATAATGAAGAAATTGCTTCTCACAAGCAATTTCTTCGCTTTCCACAATCTTTTCAAACTATATTCTTGAGGGGCGTAAAAATGAGAAATTGTGGGGGAATGGGTAAATAAGCAGAAAGAAACTATGAATGAATGTCGGAAAGGGAAAAGGGATAGAGTTAAGAGTCAAAATATCCTTACCACAATATTGATCGAATACATGACTATGATTCTACCACCCGTAAAAATTCTATTGGCTTTCATGTATTGCTGTACTTTTACAATATTTGGAATCTCTCTGCTAGTATTGCTGCTTCGTGTGGAAATAATCTCGGTGTGCGAACAGAAGTCGATCAGTTTCTCGGAAATTATCAAATATTTATGTGGGATTCATTTCAGGTGTTTACATATTTCAGTACGTATTTTATTGTTAGATTTTGTTGTAATTGTTTGTGTTATTTGAGATTCCTCGACTATTGTTAGAATATTGTTGGTGTTGTCGTCGTCACCTGCAGTTTGCCACCTATTGTTATTTGGAAAATCCCAGCTTTCACTTAAATCCATTACAAACCAATCTCTTATTCTCGTCCCCAAGAATAAACAGAACAGAACAGAACAGAACATATATTTTAAGAATAAAGCGTAGAAAAACAGTGTGGCAAATTATGATACCGCTCGTAACAAGCAAACACTTAATCATGAATCAAAGCTTTTTTCCCCTAAGAATCAAAGATTTTTTTTTTTTGCGAATTTCACTGACTTAAATGGTCGTCTGCACATCTTCGTTCAATTTGGACCAGTCTAAAATATTACCGTCCGGTAATGGGTTAAGAAAATTTATTCAGAAAGTCAGCATTGTTGTACCACTGAAAAGTTCATTCATATTCGGCGTATATAACAAAGGCAATATATCTTAACCCATTACCAGACGGCAAAATTTCCGACTGGTCTAATTTAAAGAAATTACAGACGACAGTTTTAAGTTGGTAGAATTTAAAAAAAATCCATGTCTTGTGGGATTAATAACATTGAGGAAAATAAGAAAAAATGCTTAATGCAAGTATTTTCTTAATTTTCCACAATGTTTTCCATCGCTTTCTTCTTGAAGCGCATAAAAAGGCGGGATTGTTTGAGAATAGGCTAACGAGAGCAATGGTTTAGTACATGCTTACAGCGAAGCTCCGTATATAAATATTACGGAAAATGACATACACACTTATCGATCGTGAACAACCAAAACATCGTTAGTACAGTTACGACGTTTTGGTTGCCAATCGACGATATATGCTAACCATCACGCAACAAAGCACGGTCCGGAAAAACGATAAGCAGCCTGACCAGCATCGACAAGATCGGTTTTTCTGTTTGTTGTTGTTGTTGTTTTATTCGTAAATTTATTCTCACTATGAAATAACTTTATAGCTGTTCCTCTTTTTGTCTAACTGAACCATTAAATAGCATGAGCTCTATCCAGCCCCCCCCCCCCTTTTCAAAAATGTATTTGACCCATCAAATTAAAAAAAAAAACTTTTAGAAAATCTTTGAGAGAAATCTTTCAAAAAAGGTTGGTATCCAGTTGAAAGCAGTTTCTTCATTTTACACAATATTTTCCGAATTTGTTTCTCAGGGTGGGGGTCAAAAAGCGTCACAGTGTTGGAATGGGTTAAATAAGACTGGAATAAAATAATGTGTGATCGATGTCATTTGAACAGTCCAAATCATTTGTTCAATCTTTACACAATTATTATACTCTAGGGCTCAGTTATTGGAAAACGGTTGGGTTTATTGTTCTGGTTTATGGCCCAATTGTGGGTGTTATTATATATTATTTGAAAGGACTTTTAAGTGAGTTCTATCTTAATCACGGACAACGTCATAAAGACGGTGCCAACAAACATTATATTCATTCAATACATGTTATAGGATTGAGATAGTGGTAATAACCTTAGTGAAGGCGTGTTAAACGTTTAAAAGGATACTTTCTCAATCATGGGTTCGATCCCCGGCGAGGGCACATATCCTTTCCGACATTTGTCTTTCACTTATGGGTTGATACTCGTAAAGTTAAGTGGGACAGCAGCTGGAGGATAGGAAAAGGTGTACTGGTGGTACTGGTGCGAGATACACCAGGAATACATTGTTAGGTGATCCAGTCGCCGCGATATGACTGAAAAATTGTAACAAAAGCGGCGTTTATCCCCATTCAAACAAATAAACGAAAACGAACTTAATTATTTTCTACGGAAAATGTTTCATTCGGAAAATGTTACACTAGTCAAATATGGATTTTTTTCAAACGACAACGTTGCATCATATAAACAGATTCAGACATGTCAAGTTCTTTCAAACTTGTCATGCTATTCCTTTCCCGTATTTTTTGACATTTTAGATTGGTCCAAATTGAAACAGGTTGCAAAAGACAATAAAAAATTAGATGCAATTTGAAATGAAATGATTCTGTGTGATAGAAAATATTGTGGGAAAAGAAGAAATTGCTTGTTACAAGCAATTTATTCTTTTTCACAATGTTTTCTCAGGTATGAAATCACAACAACGTAAAATCCCGGGTTTATACAGGAAAGGGTTATCAGAGTCTTGTATAGACTGTTGTTGTTGTTAAATCCTATATCATTTCAAGTAACCTCCTCGGGGTCTCTAATGGGTTTACTTATAAACTGTTCATGCGTGGCAAATAATTGACCAATCGCTGCCCACGCCCAAGTGACCTCCAACAGGTCAGTTGAGATAGTTGCATGATTTATGATCGGAAAAATGAATCAGAGAGCGGGTCGTTCGTTGACGACCTAAAAGGCGTAACTACAACTGGAACAAGGTATTGTTACGGCATTTAAGCCACCAAAGCAGAAACACTGGTCGACAAAAATGATCGAGATCAATTTCATTTCCGATCTAAATGAATGATTTGGCTGGTCAATCGAGTTTTTTTATCGACATCGCCCACCCGTCAATTTAGTTAACCCATTCTTATATGGTTCCGCGTTTAAAACACAACCAAAATGAAATCATCAAAACATTGTAGCAAATGAAGAAATTGCTTCTTACAAGCAATTTCTTCATTAACCACAATGTTTTCTACACAAAAATTCAAAAAGTTCTAAAATTTCGTCTGTTAAAAATTGCCAGTCTAAAATTGTGTCGTCTTGTAGTAGATTAATGAAGGCCATATTTATGGAGTAAAGATATCAGGGTCGTCATAAGTGTTAATAATTATATATGGGGGATTATAGATTAAAGAAAATTTACCATTTGTAACCCCTTTACATTTATGTTATAACTCGGACTTTTTTGTTCGTTTTCAAGGAATGCGTACTCGTTAGCCATTTACATGTTTTGTTTTCTTTTCTTTTTTCATCGAACAGAGAATGTTTCAGAATTGGCTCGTGGATTACATATTCGACCATAGCAATGCCTATAAATTCATTTTTGTGTCTTTATTGAAAAGAGGATATATTTGAATGCATTACGTTACAAGATTTGACAAAGGATTGACATCTCTTAGCCCATGGGATTAGAAGTTCTTTTTTTCTCTACTTTCAGGTAATCTTTCAAGTTTTTACATGTTTGATTTTAATACCTACATGTAAGCGCAGTGATGTATAAATGAACAAAAATGATAGCATTATAAGGGAAATACACGGGACTATCACACCCTCGGAAATGGTGAGTTTTTTTTTTAATTCTGAAAAAGAAAGATAATGAATATCACCAATGTAAAAGTTATCATTATTATCATAATTATTTAGTCACCATTATCATTGTTATTTTACTATTATTGTTATTACTAAACATCATTATTAAGTTTTTTACTTCTACCATAATGCCATCATTATTATGACTTTTTTACTTCTATCTTACTACCATTATACTTATGATTATTATTATCATCAGTATCATAATCATTATTATCATTGATAGTTGTGATAGTAGTAATAGTATTGTTTGTATGTCAAAGTGGTATTTTGTTTGCTCCAATAAAGTAAACAAATATCTTCGTGTCTTTTCGAAATGATACCTGTGTGCTATGTTATCACTGTATTCGGCCTGCTTTTCCCTTGCAGTCTGATCAGAGTGTTTACTGTGCGCTCTCTAGTTATGTACTGACGTATGGTTTCATTTAACAACCGTTTTAACCCATTCCCACACAATGGCGACTTTTGTATCCAAATAGCAAAAGGCTAAAAAACAATGTGGAAAATGAAGAAATTGCTTGTTACAAGCAATTTCTTCATTTTCCAGAATGTTTTCTACCCCAAAAGTAAAGAAAACACAAAAAAACACTAAACTTTGTCGTCTGCAACATCATTGGATTTGGAATAGTCAAATAGTTTGTTGTTTGGGAATAGGTGGAACTATTCTTAAACACCCCTCTGTAGGTATCCAGGCTGTATTGCGTCTTTGCTTTTTGCAATGACGGATCGCCGGAAACGCCCACCGACCTTCAAACTGGCCCCCGTTCGACTTCAATATCAAACGACGTAGTTCGTAAAATATATGGTAGAAAATTCTTGGTTGTCGACCCTAATGTCGTAACTACAGGTTGAATAAGACGTAAACTGTAGTTACCTAGTTTATATCGCCAAAGAATCACTGAAAGCTTGATACAAATACCGGTCGAAACGAATTATTAGATTGGACAATCGATTTTTGATTGTCATCGGGGCCCCGTCATCTGAGGAAAATATCATCCACTGGCTCGAAAATCCAGCACATAAACTTAAAAAGGGACAAAGTGAAAGACATATAAAGACTAACCATTTCCGGCGTAGGACATGATTGACGGGTCTCTGGTCCCGCCCACTATCTCTGCTGACAACGTCCACTCACTCCGACAAGAAGTTCCACTTCGCTATTAAACTGTCGTTATTTTTACAGAAATTATGGCTTGCAACATATGACAGAAAAGTAAGATGATTGGTTGGTGACGTTAACGTCGTAACTATAGCTTGAATAAGCTGTAATTACGACGTTTAAGTCACCAAACCAACAAAAACGTTTTACATAAATGGCGGCCAATACTGGAGTTCAAAGTTAATGTCGCTATACATGAGAGCTTTGTTTGACAGGTTACTTGATTGTCAGATTATTATTTATTATCTTGATTACAATTATTTATATTATACAGTAAATCTTGTATAAAGCGACTATAGGACGACCAAAAAGTCGTCGCTTCAGAGAATGGTTGCTTAACACATTTTTTTAGGAATATATGAAGGATTGATTCGACTGTAGACAAAATTTAATACAGGGTCCTAGCGAAATCCTGTGTTGTTGGAACTCATTAGAATCGTCTCAATGAGACGATTCTAACGAGTTCCAACAACATAGGATTATGTAGGACATGTTTTAACAAATGCGACTACTTTTTTATGAGACCTTTTGATTTTAAAAAGAGGACTTTGATTGCGGTCGCTTGGCAGAAATGGTCGCTAAAAAGAGGTGGTCGCTCGAACAATATTTACTGTAGTTCAATACAGTTGTCGTACGTGACGAGAGAAAATGTGTGTAATTTTATCAACACGTCGCGCTTGTACACGCACACTATCATAATATCTGTACGGACTGGTCTTATCTCATAACCCTTTCGCATTTTTTTTTTTTTTTTATTCTAGACTAGTCCATATTGAAAGAGGTTACAGACGGCAATGAAAATTGGATGCAATTTGAAATGAAGCCATCTTATGTGGTAAAAACATTGTGGGGAAAAGGAGAAATCGCTTGTTACAAGCGATTTCTCCTCTTTACACAATGTTTTCATGAATTTAATCACAGCGACGTAAAATCCCGGGTTTGTGCCGAAAAGGGTTACCACGGCGGACAAGTAGAATCCATGACAGAGGTTTGACCCCCCTTTTTTTGGAGGGGGGGGGGGCACCTAATATCCAATCACCTGCTTTGTTTACGATGATTTGTTTTTCGTTGATAACTTATCATCTACTCGGTTTTCAGATTTCGAGTTGGCCCCAGTGATACTGTATGAAGCGTGTGGAAGGACGTTGGGATCGATTGGACGGCGAGTAGGAGACTCGTACAGCCAGCCATGATTATTATTGAAGGTACTGTACGGTTTATAGATCTAGCATTGATTTTAAACCTTTATTAGAACGAAAATCTTTAACCCATTACTTGATGACAACATTTTAGACCGGTCTGATTTGGAAGAAGGTTTAGACAACATTCCAATTCGTTCTAAAATTAAAAATAAGAGAACAATTTGGTACAAACATCGTGAGAAAACAAGAAATGACTTATTACAAGCAATTTCTCCTTTTCCCACAATGTTATCCAAAATTGAATTTCTTCAGTAAGTGTCATTTTTAGGTAATGGGTTAAACTTGTCTAAAATTAAGCAGGATTTTAACCCATTACTTCATATTTTCCCGTTTGACACGACCCAGAAAACACTTCTACGTGAAACAAGGAGTGCGGGGTGGAGGTGAATCGCGTGTGACTAGTGATTTCTCATGATCTCCATATTTTCTACCCCCTATACATAGCTCTCTTTTTTTTCGGGGGGGGGGGCAGTATTTATTGACAAATCGCTGCCTTCGCCCATTGACTCTGATAGAAAGTTCAACTTCGATTTTAACGGCGGGTTTTGTTGGTTTTTTTGCTGTATTCCAACCTCATTTTGGAAATTTGGTATGGAACAATATGGTTCCAGTTAACTCTGACCTTTACTGTTTGATCTTCAGTTGAATACGGTAGACTTTTTGAATAATTTAGTACCAACTCATACATGTTTTACTTGGCCAAGCAGAGGTCTAGATAAGAGGGAGGTTACAGCATGCTTAAATGCTTATTTCACAACTGAACCCTACGTTATGGGTACTCATTTGAATCGTCTCATCGAGGGTCTTTGGAAGTAATTGCAAAATATTTAAATCTAAAATACGAATTGCGCCTTCGATCTGAATCCCTGGTCAATATTACGTAATGTGTGGTAAACTTATATATTCTGCCATCACGGAAGCTAGATTGGTTGTATAAGTGTTGTAACTGCTTTCATCTATTTTTGAGTTCTAATTTTTGTTTGCTGTTTTTGGCCATTTATAACCCAAGCACTACACCTATTCCTCACACCGGCACGAATTTGAATAGATATACAAATAGATAATTCACGGATCGCGTCTGTCAATAAAAAAATTGATAGACCAATCAGATCATACATTTAGAATGAAAACGAACTTTGACCTCCGATATCTAACGTCGTTTATGTGAAGCATTTTGTTGGTTTGGCGACCTAAAAAAACCCGTAAATACAGAATATTCAAGCTGTAGTTGTGACGTTAAAGGCTTCATCCAACCAGTGCATTATTGTTACATGTAACTGGCCAAAAAACCGTCGTTAAATAATTATCTAAGTCGATCTTCCTTTAAGAGCTTAGTGGGCGTGTCAGCGATCCGTCGATTCAAGCCTATACCTGACATTTCCAACAATTTCGCATGTGCGTGACTCACACTCATTTAGCACCCTGGGCAGCCATTCGGGGCAATTAGAGCATTCGCTGATTGTTTAAAGAAGCTTTGGGTCAGTATCTATCTACAGAGCGCAGAGTGAAGACTCTGATCAGACTGTGCGGATGCACGGGCTGATCTGAGTCTTTACTTGGCGCACATATGTAATGGTTGGAAATGTCAAGCATGTGCTCATATATAAATATATAAAAGAATTATGAAAAAAAAGATATCACAATGTCATGACAGCATCTAGCTGCTAATATGTTCTTTCATTTGCATCCGTAAGTATGAGGCCAAGCCAGCTTAACTCAGTCGGCAACGCGCCGTGCCCTCAGTCCTTGGGTCAAGTGTTCGAACCCTGGCCCAGGCATCATTTTCCGAAATTTCACAAACGTCATCGCTAGATGCGTCGTTTGTCTCTCACCAGATTTACACATAATAAATAGCTCATCAGCTGCTGACTCTGATCGGATGTTGTGGTTGTACAATTTACAATCGTGAATGTCAATCAAATATCCAGTTGACCAATGAAATCAATCATTTAGACCAGAAATGAGTTTTGAACTCCGACATTGGCCGCCATTTTTGTTGACCTTTTTAGTTGATTTGGCGACTTAAATGTCGTAAATACAGCTTATGTCTTTTGTTGCATGCTACTGGGCATAAGTCATGCAAAATAACACCGTTTATGATCGGAGAGGGACTTCCTGTCAAAGTCGGCCAACGGAGTAAGTAGGCGTGGCCAGCGATTGGTCAGTTGTCAGAAACGACATGAACCCGCCACGTTATAAGTGACATTCTGTTGAAATTGGCATTTAAACTCCATACATACAATAAATTATTGATATAGATCATATGATAGTGTCTGATTCGAAACATCGTCGATGGCTACCCAAACCATCGTAATTACAGCTTCGATAAGCTGTAGTTACAAGGATTTGGCCGCTCAACAGCGTCATCGGAGGTGTCATGGATCATGGAATCGTTAATTATCATATTGATATGTCAGATATTGCAAGATATTCAAAGTAACAGTCCGGTACTGTTGATACTGCTGTGGACTGTAAATTAATCAACCTATTATAAAAAGACAAAATTTTAGACAGGTTTGAATTTGAAGAAGTTCTAGACAACAATTCGAAGTATGTTGAACTTGATAAATAAGTGCAAACCAGGGTCGAAAACGATGAGAGAAAAGAAGAAACTGTTTCTGACAGGCTATTTCTCCATTCCTCACAAAGTTTTCGAACACTTTTTTTTTGAGCACGTAAAATGCGAGATCGTGTCGGAATGGGTTAAAGATCGTTGTAAAGACGAAAATTCAATATACAAATCACGTCTTCAAAATATAACGACAAGAAGACAAATAAACTTCTTATCTAGAAATGTACTTGTCAAGAAGAGGGTCTGGCTAATATCATGTTTGTCTCGTTTTATATATTGTCAATAGCCCAAAAACTCGTAACTAAACATATATAAACCTGTAGCTACAAGGTTTTGGATAGACTGTCATAAAATTACACATACTCACTATGATAAAGTAGAAAGGGTATAGGAAACAAGGAAGTTCGCGTTTAAAACTGTTCATAGTATTGGTCATAAATACTTTTTCTGTGAAAGGGGATCGTGATTATTTGAACAGCAAACCCCGCAAAAGCAAATACAACGTACACAAATACACCCTACATCACCACACCACCACCAAATCCACCACACGCACACACGCACACACACACGCATACATACCTCAGCCATACACCCCACACCACCAACCCCCCCCACACACACACACTACGCACACACCTCTACCACATCGTACATACATCCCGCACCAACACACAACCAACAACCCCCCCACACACACACTACACACACACCGATACCAACCTCACACATACACCCAACACCACCACGCCACCCACAAGCCCACCCACGCTCACCCCTACACCACCAACAAACAAACATCACGCACACACATGCACCATCCACACATATACACAACGCACCCACCCATACCACACATACACCTACACCACAAACACACATACACCACGCACCTACCCACACCAACCACACACTTACACCCAACACACACAAACACCCACACCATCCACACCAAGCACACACATACACCACCCATATACTTAAACACCAAAACATACTGCCTTATACAAACCAAGCACATGCAACTTGTCAAGCGATAAAGAGCAAAGCAGGTTTCTTCATCTAGATCGGCCATTTTACCTCACTATAGGTTTATACCCGAAATACTATCTTTTAATGACCTCTGCTAGATTCGATATCATTTTTCAGGTATTTGTAATACGGAACACCTTCTAGGCCGCTTTCATCCTTGGGGTTCACACATTCTTGTCAAGAGCACGCTAGTACATGTACCTACTTTTTCAAATTAATGGCACCGCATTCTTCGGCCATAAAGATACTCGAATTGTGGTAGGGCGAGTAAATTTTCGTAAATACAGCTTTACTTAAGCTGTAGTTACGACATTGTTCCCGCCCACCGACGATATGACCAATTAGGATTATTCGTTGAAACGGATAATTATTCAAACCGGGGGCTTAATAGATGATTTTGTTATATAAACGGTATATTGTATACAGCGATATCATTAAAAATGACAACGGAGTTTAATGTATGTTTACTAATCAAAATCAATAACACAATACAATATAAATTCTTTGTTTGCTTTTAAAAGTGCCCACCATAAGCATGTTTTTTTTGTGTGTGTGTGTTTTTTTTTTTTTTTTTGTTTTTTTTTACATTAACCCTTGTCATGCTGAATAAAATCCTTATTCAGAATTGCATTAAAATCAAAGGGCTAAAATCACTGGAATACCAGATATTATTGGTCATTATTTTTGTAAATTAATTCTATTTACAATGCAATTCTGAAATTAAACTTTTAACATGTGGTTTAGACTTGAATCAGACTGCACATATGTGCAGGCTAATCTTAGTTTATACCTCCTGCCGAAGCAGGAATATTCCGGCTTATCATGACAAGGGTTAAAACACTAAAATGAAGCAAAGCACGAAAACAAAGCTACTACAGAATACGTGCAGCTACGGACGCATATTGTTGTTGGCAAAAAAAGCAACGGGTTTCTTACCCGGCCTATTTGTGAGGGGGCGGTACCTAACGTTGATAGATAAATACAAGTTCAACTGTTCGATCCTCGGTTGCGATAAATAACCTTTCACCACATTTATCTTCAAACAATGGTGGATAATCGTAACCCTAAGTGGGATGAGCAGCCGGGGACTCGGAAAGGATATACTGGTGTGAGAAATACTAGAAATTTATAGTAAGGTGCTCCAGTTGCTTCGATAATTATTGGAATACTGTTAAAAGTGACATTAAACCTCATTCAGATAGAAAGGTTCAAATGATTTCATACGAGCATATATATTCAACAGGTTCTACGCAAAGGTTGGTTGAGGATGGCAGAAGGTTCTTCCAGAAAATCCGACTTATTCACGCTATTCTTGCTGTGTTGTTGCTGGCAGTTGGTGTTGCTGCTCTAGTCTTCTCTCTCGGCTCAGATGGCGATGCTCAAATACCTTACTTCTTCTCCGCATTCGTGGCCGGACCATGGGTGAGACTATTTCTAGTGTAAATTGGTGGTTACATAAAATTAACTTAGGCTTTCCCACACAATGACACTTTTGGACCCCCCCCCCAAGAAAAATAACTGTAATAATTGTATAAAATGAAGAAATTGCTTGTCACCATTTCTTTCTTTTTTTTTTTTTTTTTTTAACCAAAAAAGTTGAAAAATCTAAAATTTTATAAGCTTTAAACTGCCGTCTGTAACTCCTTTCTATTTTTGACCAGTCTCAAATTTTGCTGTCTGGTAATGGGTTAAATAGATTAAAACGCTATAGTGTCAATAAATTATAATTTAAAACGTCCGCCATCTGTCAATGGAATTAATTGATCACCGCTATCAATCAACAATCGATTAACCAACCAAATTATTCATTTAGACCAGAAGTGACCTTTGACCTCCAACACCTAAATTATTCTTTGTTCTTGGTTATTTAAGCTGAAGTTACGACGTTCGGGTCACCAACCGACATTTTAGCTGCTACTGTATGCCCCTCATAATTCCTTGTTAACGCAATAATGTCCGGTTTATTAATTCAGTCGAACTGCCATGTTGGAGGTTCGGGCTTAAGATAACGATTGACATGTTTCTAAATTTCTCCTAGGTATTGTTACTTTCATTAGGTATAAATCTTTGGTACGTCTTTTATAGAATTATCGGGAAAGGGATAGAGAGCGGAATTTCTCGCCGCATTGTGCAGCCTCTAACTAGAAACTGGTCGCGTTTATATTATATTTGTTCTGGGTCCTAGTGAAACTTGGTGTATTTTTATTTCTTTTCAGCATGTGGTTTTCGTTATTTTTTGTCAAGTTTGTATACACTACCTTACAAGAGATAGAAGCAAGTTGAAGGAAGCACCTTTTTGGGTAGGTAAAAGGTCCGTTTTGAGTAGATAAACGACCTGTTTTGGGTAGGTAAACGACCCGTTTTAGGTAGGGAAACGGCCCGTTTTGGGGTAGGTAAACGACCCGTTTTGGGTAGGTAATCGACCCGTTTTGGGTAGGTACACGACCCGTTTTGGGTAGGTAAACGGCCCGTTTTGGGTAGGTAAACGATCCGTTTTGGGTTGATAAACGCATGTTTTGGGTAGATAAACAACCCGTTTTGGGTAGGTAAAGGGCCCGTTTGGGTAGGTAAAGGATCCGTTTTTGGTAGATAAACGACCCGTTTCGGGTAGATAAACGACTGTTTCGGGTAGGTAAACGACCCGTTTTGGGCGGGTAAACGACCCCTGTCATGTTCTATAGACTAAGGTGTTGCAGAAACACCCTCCTTTAGATAAAATGTAAAATTCAAATAAATGCCTCGATGACCGAGTGGTCTAGGTGTTCGACTCGTGATCTGAAGGGCACGAGTTCGAGCCCCACCGTCAGCAGGATGTATTCATGGACAAGACACTTGATAGCCAGCCTCAGTCTACCGTGCTGTAAAATTGGGTTTGCAGTAGATTTAAACCCACTGCCTCTCTTTCAGGGACGTAAAAATATCTGAATTGTGTGTTCGACAGCGGTTCTATAAGCCTTAACCTTGCGTCTCAATCGAACTAAAATAAATAAGTATAAATTAAACTAAACTAAACACCTAAATGAAATAACTACAGCTTCAGTGTTACGTTTGAGTCGCCGAACAAACAAATATGCTAACTTAAATGCAGGAGTTAAAGTTTACTTTCGGTCTAAATGTTTGATTTGATTGGTCAATTGAGATTTTGAATGACAACAGCGATCTGTCAATTTCACACAGAGTGTTATATTTTGAACTTCAGTATACTGTCGTGAGTTTCATTTTCATAAAGATTTATGAATGTAAGTTTGATACAGTTTGTAAGTTTGAATCTGCCATAAATATATATAACTAACTTTATTATCTCTACCTTATACCAATTCCAATTCGATCCCGCTTTTTTACGCCACTCAAGAAAAGACTTGAGAAAAAAAAGGTTAAACATGAGGAAATTGCTTGTCATCATTTTCACCCTAGTTTCTCCCCAAAAATGACGGATGTACTCAAAATTCTCTGAACTTGAAATTGTCGTCTGCAACTTCTTTGAATTTTGACCATTCCGAAATTTTGCCGAGTGAGAATGGGTTAATCCACTTTTTATTTCAGGTAAACGTGTATACCGTGGGATGTTCCATATTTGTCATATTTAACGTGATGGGAATCGTCTTCACGGTGGTGAACGGACTGTGTATACGAGGGCAACTGTGTTACTACGACAAACATAATTATGCAAATAGGTCACTCGCCATCGCACTCATTTTTCTACATTTTGTATCCATACTCCTCAGTGTCTTTCTAGCGAAGAAATCTCACGTGATTGATTCCCAATTACGAGAAGACATTACCATTCGTATCAATCATTCATTTATTTGGAGAAAACGCAAATCTTCCACCAAAGTTTCGTCTTCCAATCACCCTAGCATCAGTTCTAGCGAGTTTTCTAGTTCTGTGAATGACGTCACCGCTGACGCAGACAGAGAAGATGTTCACGTCAAAGATGGCGCTGTGATGGTACACACAACCGCAACATCTTGGGTAGACAAAAAGAGAATGGTGATTAGAACAAATAGATCAAAGTCCCATCCAAACCTCAGGAAACATCTCGATGCAAATCAAGAAATCGAAGGGACGGTGTTCTCAATATACTCAGACACGGAGGATAAACCGGACGAGCAGAAAGGGAGAAGGGGTAAACGCAGACAGATGATCTCGAAACGAAACCGAATTACTCCAACAAAATCTGTACATAGTTCACAAGACACAACGCCGGAATCCCCCGCAACAGACAGTCTAGAAACTCAGTGTGAAATTGAAATTAATAATCCACTGTTTACCGTCACAGTCATTGAAAAACAACGCAAAGAACAATTAGACCGTTCATTGTTAAATGTGAAAGAAACGGGACTACTTTCACTTTCAAGAGAAAGTAGTGCACTTCCTTCCGTCGATAGTAGAGCCAATACAGACGACAGTATCGCAATCAATCAGGACGCCATATTGAAACAGCAAGAATTGGTGCTACAGCAGCAGGAACAGTTACAAAAGGATCAAAGACATTTATTAAAACAACAACAAGAGTTTTTTAAACAGCAATGTTCCATGTCAGACCATCCATACGTGCCGAGCTCGAGTTATGTAGAGCCAATAACACCCCCACCACCCTATCCTGGTAGTGAAAAGGATGACGTAAAATTTTAAGGGTTTAACCTTTACCTGTTGTGCAAATTTTTAGACCTGTCCAAATTCCAAATTCAAAGGTTTTGCAGACGAAAATTTAAAATCGGTTTTATTTGAAACACAACCATTCAGAAGGGTAGAAAATATTGTGGAAAAAGAAGACATTGATTGCTAAAAGCACTTTCTACTTTTTCTACAATGTTTTCTTAAATATAAAATCACAAGTACGTAAAATACAGGGATTGAACAGGAAAGGGTTAAAGAGAGGCTAGATTTGTATTTGACTGTTAGTAGAACCGAAATATGAGGAAAGACATATCTAGTGAAAATTGAAGGAAAACGAAGAGGACTTTCATGATGATGATCAACCACAGAAATCGCAGTGTAGTCTCAGAAGAAAAAAAATAAAAAAGAATAGGATTTGAACAAAACCGCATAAGTGGATGCGTACTGTAAGCATTTTATTAATACGATTTTTTACCTACGATGGATTTATCGTATTCAATTGTTCAACTGTTAATACTCAAACGCAAAAAAAACCTTTGACTTTCGTCTAAACGAAACTTTAGCTACCTAAGTGCCTTTATCTGTAATAATAATAATAATATATATATGTATATGGTGGCATATTTCTGCCAAGAGATACGAAATAGCTATCACGCTAACCGAAATTATCACGACAAATTAATGGTAAGTGGACTTTTATCTCGAAAGTGAAATAATACCTGGATAAAAATATCGCGTTTTATTTTTATTTTTGATTTTCTTAACGAATCATTCTACGTTAACTGCATGTATTATCACTATTATTTCTACGTTAAAACCCTTAGCTGACATTGCGATAACTACTTGTATTATCACGATTTCATCTACGCTGATGCCGACAAATGACATTGTCAGTTTTTGACACTAGCGTAGAAGAAATCGTGATAAAAGTTAAAATTATCTCGATATATTTTTTACATATCTAAACTCTCCGTAACCTGCATTTTTACTGTAGAAAAAAAAAAGATTTATCACGATAGTAAGTAACTTCTTGTTAAGAAGGTAACACGTAAGCTAACTCGTATTTAACCCATTCCCTAACAACAAAAGTTTACACTGGTCCGAATTGGGAAGCTGCGGTCGACAATTTCAAGTTTATGTAATTTTAGATTCAATAATGTTTTTGAATAGAAAACATTGTGGATAATAAAGAAATTGCTTGATACAAGCAATTTCTTCACTGTCCACAATGTTTTTCAAAGCTTTTTTCTTCGGTGGCGGAAAAGAAGGGATTGTGTGGGAATGGGTTAAAGGCAAAGATTTGGCCATCATACTATACTCTAACCATGTAAATCTTTTAATTTCTACCTCTACATCTAGAAGTAGACAACTTTCCGTCCATACAATTATACAACTTTCCGTCCATACAATTATTTTTCGTTATATTTTTTTTTATCTTATATAATATATTATATCTAGATTGTTTTAATTTGTCTTTCCGAGTCGTCATAATATTTCTGATCGCCTTCAATTACTCGTTATTTTGTTAATTTACTAAAGTCAATAAATGGATATAATACTATGTTTCATCCAGTCTTTGCTCCTAATCTTCGCCAAGTTTTTGGATCACAAACCTGAAATTGCCATCTGCTACTTCGACAACACCTTTATGAGTTATATACGACACCCTTCTGCTTTAACCACTTCCAGACGCAACATTATAGACTGGTCCAAATTGAAAGAAGTTGCAGACGACAACTTGAAGCTGATGATATCTCATAATGGTTCGTCTTTTCTGGGTAGAAAACATTGTGGAGACGTAACAGGAGCACCGCCTAGGGTTGCCTACGCTCGGTTGCTGGATAGTTGAAAAAAATGCATCTAGAGTCATCCCCCTGATAGTATAAGTTGCTCTTTCGATAGTAAACAAAAGTGCCAAGTTTCAAATGAATGCCTTTAGTATAACCAGAGATATCACAAAATGTCAAAGTTTTCGCACAACGACGACGACACCAAGGCTATAGCAAAACCTAGGGTTTTCTCCGAAAACAGCCGAGCTAAAAATGCTCGTTACAAACAATTCCTTCATTTTCCAGTTTTTCTTTTGGCGTTAAAAAACGAGATTTTGTGGGAATGGGTTAATACACCATTAGACAAGGATTTTCTAGCACGTCGAAAAAAAAAAGGGGGGGGTGCTCTAACAAGCTAATCTCTTTTAATAACAGGTAAAAAGGAAATACTGGTGCAGAAGGCCGTTTAAAATATCTCAAGAAGGAAAAAAGTCCTTGAAATTGACATCCTTTTCCGCGATGCTTACAACTATATCACAAACGAAAAATAATTACAGTGTTATGATGACGTCACAACTGTCTCATCATTACTACGCCCCCCAAATAACTTAGAAAAACATTGTATAAAATGAAGAAATTGACCGATATGTGTTCTGAATGATGATTATTTCATACGATGATCTTAACCCTTGTCATGCTGAAAAAAATCCCTTTCAAAATTTTATGTAAACCAAAGGGCCGAAAGCGCTTAAGGTTAATAGTTATTCTAAAAAAAGAAAATTCAATAACAGTTTTCGCTAACTTTAATGAGACAAGCAGGTGGTATAGACTAAGATCAAACTGCAATTATGTGCAGGCTGATCTTTGTCTATACCTCCTGCAAAAACAGGAATATTCCGGGGTCAGCATGACAGGGATAATAGTCCGCTCGACTAGGCCGGCTATGTAAAGAGTTTTTCTATGACACCATGCTACCTTAACGACCCATTATTTACAAAATAACTTTAGTCCAATTTTGGATATAACCTTTTAGCCGTTTACATTAGCTGTTACTCCTTTACATGTCCTCAACCCATTTTTTTAAGTCCAAAGTTTGTTAAGTTAATATAGAGAAAATTGCTTTGCAAATAAAACTTGAGTCAAGAATACACATTAGGTGTCACTTGAAAATGGGTTTAATGGAAGATAATTTTAAACCATTCCGAACGACTTAATGTTAGACTGGTCCAATTTCAAAAATGTTGTAAACGATAAAACAAATGGTTTAAATTGACAAATAAGAGCCAAATGGGGTAGAAAACATTACGAAAAAAAAGTAGTTGCCTTTTACAAGAAATTTCTTCTTAATCTCGCAATGTTTTACATTGCTTTATTTCTTTGGTGCGTAAAAATGGGGGATTTCGTGGGAATGGATCAAACATTTACTCGTTTCCGTATGATAAGAATTTGGACTGTCTGGTTCAAGTTGTAAGAAGTTGCTGACGACATTTCAAGCTGACCGAGACTTCAAAATTAAAAGCCAAATAGAAAAAAAGATAGTCAGAAAAAGGGAAATTACTCCTTTTCCCAAAGTATTTCCATGATATCAGTTTAAAGGGGCGCAACAACGACTGATTTTTGTTTAATCTATTTTAGACTTGTCAAAATTGAAAGATGCTGCACACGACAGTTTTAACGTGATGGAACTTTTAAAAATCCTCTTTTTGGATAGAAAACATTGCATATAAAGAAGAAATTGCTTATATGAGCTGTAGTTACGACGTTTAGGTCGCCAAACCAACAAAAGAGGTGAACAAAAATGGCGCCGAATGTCAGAAATCAAACTTCACTCCAGGTCTAAATGAATAATTCGATTGGTCAATTGACAGATCGCCACAGTCATTCAATCAGTCGATTCACAAATCAAATCGGAAGAGGCATTTGAACTACAACATTCATGTAAAGCATTTTTGCTGGTTTGGAGACTTTAACGTCGTAACTATAGATTATTCAAACTGAAGTACGACGGTTAGGTCGCCCAACCATCGATTTCTCTTTCACCTTGTCCCTCATCATATTTTTTTCACGAACTCGACCTGCAGGGTCGGAGACCAGTAGGCGTGACCAGCGATCCCTGTCGCACCGCTGGTCTTGTCGGTATATCCTTGGGTAAGACAATTCGGTCCGAGCTTAGTATTGATAATACCCAGGAAGCGCACGAATAAGTGAACTTCGTCGTGATGTAAATAAAAGATTGTTCAAATCTGCTTTAAACCCATTTAAACAAACAAGGGACAAAATAGTCACAGAACAAGGTTTTCACGGTTTCTTCAAAGTTCACCAAGAACTGTCGGAGTAATTGTGCACATAAGAATTTTTACTATAAGTCTCCTTTTCCATGAAGACAAACATTTGCTGAAAATTTCATCCCTCAAGAATGATAGGAGTCGTTGCGTATACAAGGTAAAGTTAACGCCCACCCAAGCCAAGCCGCCGACATTCATCCATCTATTTATCAACTTTTCCTTCGGAAATCTCGTTAATTTTCAAATGTAATCATTTACAAATAAAGGAAATATTTGTGGCTTTCGGAGTACGAGAAAGCTCGTAACCTTTCGCTTGTCGAAGATAAAGTCAACGAGAAATATCCATTCTACCGTACTATATAATCATAGTTGTACTGGCTATCATTTATTATGTATACTGTCTGTTTTTATACCGCCACCATGTCATAACGTGTGAGAGCTTGCGTGTGGGGGTTTGTGTGTGATCAGTTCTTGTCCTGAGAATATCTGCTACATTAATTGGCGTATTTCAAAATAACTTGGCACAGTTGTCCCCCTTGAAGAGTACTCGTGCAATGTAAGATACTCCCAAGTTCAAGGTCACAACAGGTCACGTGACAAGCAATTATGCGAGGGCATCCGTGACATATTGCCATGTTTTTTGGGGGGTGGGGTGGGGTGGGGTGGAGGTGGAGGTGGAGGAGGTGCTGTTTTTTGTGTTTTTTTTTTTTTTGTTTTTATTTATTTATTTATTAATTTTAATAAAAGTACAGGTATTCCATATATGTTTTGACAGTTCGTGACTCTCGTCATAGAATTTGCAGTAGCAAAATTTTCCCCATAAGTTATGGTTGTTCCTCACGCTAGTTTCCCCCTAGTCGAATCAACTCATATTCATACATTTCCTAAGATCAAACGCTTAAAACAAGATGTTTTACTTGTCTACATTTTCATTTTGCTCTCAAGAGAATTCCATTATTGCTATATTGTATCTGAATAGTTTTTTTTCCGACAAAACAGCCAGCGAGAGGCAAAGTCAGACAAAAGAGATTTACCAAAGAAAATGTCATATTTAGTTAACCCTTTCCCATACAACAAAATTTTAAACTGGACGAAATTGAAATAGAGATTGTACAGGACAAAACACAGCTGGTTTCAATTGAAAAATCGGGGCCATACGAGGTAAAAATATTGTGAGAAAAGAAGAAATTGCTTGTCTCAAGCAATTCCTTCTATCCATACAATGATTTTTCAAAGCTACATTTTTTTAGCGTGTACAAATGCGGGATTGTATGGTAATGGATAAAACTGTATGATGTATGTTTGCGTTAGTGGGAGATGAATAAACACCTGTTCAGTGAAATTTGTCCATTCCACATGAATCTGTTTTCTGTGTCGAAGACACCGGCTCTTACTGATAATTGTTAATAGGTTGATTAAAGGCAGAATTTCACACCGAAATAGAAAAATCACCTTTTCTTAGTAAACTGATATCCCATTTAAAAAGCGCCTTATTCTTTGTTCAGATTTTCTGCTATCGTGTTTCATGTTATATCGACCCATGCCGGTCTACACTGACAAAACAAAAACAGATCGAAGTACAACAGCCTGTTCAAGTCACGGTGATAATGACAAGCGAATCAATTTTCCATTTAGTTATTAGCACTTCAAACGTTCGTATTCAATACACTACCTGACGTTAACTATTGCCTTTCAAACCAGTTTGTTCCGTACAATACAAGAACATTTTGACCCACCATCTTCTTGAGGGTCAATAAATAATATGAAGTTCGAAATCGTGTTATAATTAAATCACTTGAAAAAATAACATGAGCAGCGCATTCGATTATCAGCTGCATTAGCTCAGTTGGTAGAGGACTCGACTTCAAACCTCGAGGCCGCCGTCAGAGCGCAGTCGGTAGTGCGTCAGACTCCTAATCTTCAATCATGGGGTCATGGGTTCGATCCCCGGCGGCGGCTCATATTCTTTCCGACATTTATCTCTCAACAATGGGTGGATAATCGTTAACCTAAGTGGGTTAGCAGCTGGAGGCTAGGAAAGGATGTAGTGGTAGTACTGGTGCGAGAAATACCAGGAATCCATTGTTAGGTGCTCCAGCCGCCGCGATATGACTGAAATACTGTAAATGCGGCGTTAAACCCCATTCAATCAATCAAACCTCGAGATCGCGCGTTCGATCCATGGGCTAATAAATCGAACAAGTTAATTGCCTTTCGGATAAGATGTTAAACCCGTTTGTGAGACAAATGACACATGTTGAGATGAATTTTGTCATCTGTCGGAAAGAACGTTGGCTGCGCTAGGACTTAAACTCACAACCCAAGACTTGACCAATCATGGCTGTCAATCAAATGATTGGTCGACCAACTAAATTAGTCGTTAGAAAGAAAGTAAACTTTAACTACAACATAGGCCTCAAAACAACCATTCTATTTTCTTTTTTCTTGCTAATGGGCATAAATTTTGCAAAATAACGCCTTTTAAAATCGAAGTTGAACTTCCTGCTAGAATCAATGGGCGGGCGGGGCCAACACAGTAAGTGAGCGATTTGTTAACTGGGAGTACAAATAGTTACTCACTGAATTAACCAGAATAATCTGCACTCCGAAAAGGCAGTTTGTCTGAGGAATCAAACGACACTAGTTTGAGAAATACACGATCAAATACTTTAATTCTTAGTTTCGTCAAAACGGGGCCGCCGTCAGAGCGCAGTCGGTAGCGCATCATACTCCCTATCTTCAATCATGGGATGTCATGGGTTCGATCCCCGGCGGCGGCACATATCCTTTCCGACATTTGTCCCTCACCACTGGGTGGATAATTGAAAACCTAAGTGGGATAGCAGCTGGAGGCTAGGAAAGGATGTAGTGGTAGCACTGGTGAGAAATACCAGGAATTCATTGTTAGGTGCTCGAGCCGCAGCAATATGACTGAAATACTGTAAAAAAGCGGGATTAAACCCCATTCAATCAATCAATCGAAAACGGGCATACTGATTGGTCGAAAAAAAAAGCATTCATATCTCCATGAACAAAATTTTGTGCATGCAGCCATTTTGTATGCTTCCGCACAAAATAGTCCCATACAAAAAGGTATCAAAATTTGTAAAATATTTGCTTTTTTCGTTGGATGCTATTAAATTATAAGAAATGAAGAGAATGTTTTTGTTTTCGCGAATTCATACCGTGTGATTAAATTTTTCGGTTCATACAGGGGTCTCCTTGAAAACAAAAAAAATATTCTCTTCATTTCTTAAATACAATACTAAGAACAAATCGATGTCTCTTGAACTAACATTTTGAATAAACGTTTTAGACGCATAACAACAAAATGATTTTAGAAATTGTCAAATGTAAACTCTGAACTTCCAGTATAATTGAATAAATTTATTGGTCAGTTGACTTTATTGACAATAGTGAACTATCAGTTTCTTTTTATTTCCTTCAAAGTTTTCTTTAGAATAAAAGGCTTTGAAAACTTTTATGCCATATCTACAAAATTTTCTTAAAATTTGTTTCTAGAAGTTTTATTCTTAAATTTAAAAATATTTACTGAAAAAGGTAATCTGTGTCCAAAAGGAATACAAACACTAAGAGTTCCAGCTGAGCCCTTAATTGAGCAATTGTTGGCCCCGCCCACTTACTCCACTTGCTTAGCCTCAGACTACTACTGATGACTATAGCTTAAATCGTTTACTTCATGAAAGATTAATCGATCGTACCCCTTCCCTGTTTTTTTAAATTCTAGACTGGTCCAAAATGAAAGAGGTTGCAGACGACAATGAAAATGGATGCAATTTTAAATTAAACCAACAACAAATTATTGTGAGAAAAGGAGAAATTGCTTGTTACAAGCAATTTTTTCTTTTTCCAATATGTTTTCTTAAGTATAAAAAATCATAGTGACGTAAAATGCTGGGTTTGTACAGGAGAGGGTTAAACTGTGATGGCTATTGTCTATCTATTTCTTTTTCTAACGACAGCAGATACAGAAACATTTTGGAACACTCTGTCTTTAAAGACAACAACATTCATTTTATGTAACAAAACATTTATTATCTATTATGGCAGAGAGGAACAAGTGGGGCAAGCACTTAAAATATAAACAAGTGGTGATTTGAACACAATATATTTACTGAATAAATAACAGTGAAAGCCGATCATTTCAGTTTGCCAGAGAGAACTATGAATATTTCTGTCTATTTGGGTAAAAAACAATGAGGATATTTCTTGTAACAACAAATTTCATTACTTTCCACTATGTTTTCCAAAGCATATTTCTTGAGGAGCAAAAAAAGGTTGGATTGTGTTGGAAAGGATTAAAAGAAAGAGCATATATGACCTTCATCCAGTACCAAATTTACCTTGAAAATGTACCATGCGGGGAGTGTAGAAAAATATCATTGGAATGAGACATATCTACCTATCAGCATGTTTTATTTTCTTTGAATGAAATCAATGGTTTATACAAGTACCTTTGTCATTGAAAAGGGTTTTAGCCCATTGCTAGAGAATTTGCCAAAATTGAAAGATTTGTTTTGTTTGAATGGGGTTTTACTCCGCTTTCAACAATCTTTCAGTTATATCGCGGCGGCTGGAGCACCTAACAATGGAATCCTGGTATTTCTCACACCAGTACTACCATTACATCCTTACCTAGCCTCCAGCTGCTATCCCACATAGGTCTACGATTATCGACCCATTGGTGAGAGACAAATAGTCGGAAAGGATAAGTGCCGCCGTCGGGGATCAAACCCGGGACCTCTAGATTGACAGTCCGACGCGCTACCAACTGCGCTATGACAGCGGTCAAAATTGAAAGAAGTTGCTGGTAAGAGAAAATCGCTCATAACAAGCAATTTTTCCTTTTCTCACATTGCGGAAAAAGAAGAAATTTGCTTTTTAACTTTCTTCTTTTTCCACAATATTTTCTATTATATAGGTTGATTTCATTTGAATTGTACTCATTTTATAATGTTGTCTGCTACCCCTTTAAATTAGGTTAAGTCTCAAATTTTGAAAAACAGTAAAGGGTTAAATGGTTAATAGTGACAGAAAGTTTGTATGTATGAGTGTGGTTGTTTTCTCAAACTAATTGATAGAAGCTCCACATAAATGAATTCTTTGTTTCCCTTATAAACAATCATCATGACAATTTAAGCTTGGCAAACTCCAGTGCTGTATTAACAGCCTTATCCAGAGCTTTGGTATTTGTCCCTGTGGCCTGCGCGGATAAATCTTTCCCTCCTCCTTTTCCGTTGATGAGCGGGACAACCTGGGATACCCATGAGTTAGCACCAAACCCATTACCTGCAACATCCTGAAAAATACAATGATTCTTGCTTATTAACCCATTTCTAGAGGACAAACACTTTTGGATTGGTTTAGCCTATTACCCAACAACAACTTTTTTTGGTTGTGAACAAAAATTTAGACCGTTCCAAATTCAAAGAAGCTTCAGAAGACAAATTTTTGTTGATCAAATTTTAAGAACCTTTTTGGTAGAAACATTGTGGGTAATCAAAAAATTGCTTGTAATTAACTACTTCTTCATTTTTAGAGTTTTTTCCAAAGCTTTTTTTATTGGTGTCATCAAAAAGTGTCATTGTGTGGAAACAGGTTTAAGAGAAGTAGATTGTAGAAGACAATTCAGATTTCCTTTGAGTTGAAATAGAAGTGTGAAATAGAGTAGAAAAATATGAGTAAATAAGAAATCACTTCTATACAGCAATTTTTTTCATTTCTCACAACTTTTTCCATTGCTATTTCTCTATGGAATTCCAGTCTACATGAATTATTTGATTGGTCAATATCTTATTTGATTGATCGCAATAATATGTCAATTGTTTGTAAAGGTACTGTTTATTAGAAAACCCAGAACCACTGTATGAATCTTAAACAACTCTTTCAAACCACTTACAAAACATTTTTGTTGTATTTTTTTTTACAAGTTGATAATATTCTATATTGTACTACACAATCTATGTTAAGTTTCTAATGTATGCTAAATCTAGTTGCTGAGAAAAATATCTAAAAAAAAATGGTTACAGATGGACAGAGACAGAGGTTAACCAGAAACAAAGGTATAATTTTAACTCACTTTGGGTACACAACTCATACACAATATCTTGTTGTTATCCTCGTCTACAGAGAAGAACATGGTCGAGGTCTGGGGACTTAAACTCTTGTATTGTTTCACAGCAGCATCTAGAGCCTAAAAACAGAGGAAAAAATATCATTTACAGAACAGTACTTTGTTAATTTGAAAATCATTTCAATAAGATTCCCGGCAATCACATTCAATCAGCATTCAATCCAGAAACAATAATGTTTTTATAATCTGCAGTCCATCAATGCTTGAACAAAAGCATTCAATCAACAGCATTCAGTGATTCTAATAATTAACACTACCACATTAATTTTTGAGAATAATTTTTTTTTATAAAATTAAATTTGGTAATTCAATTTTAAAAATAACAATGATTTTTTTTTTTAAGATAATATCTGATAGTGTAGGGATTGAACTAAATGTTGCAATGATTGAACAATCACACTATACCAGAAAGCGTTCATTCAGCTCAGAGTGAAATAGGGATAAGTTTTCAATCACCATTAATTAGTTGTGTAGTGTTCAATCCAGTTCTAATCAGATTGCCAAATTAACAATGTTCTGTGCTGTAATACCCACATAACAAAATTTTAGACTTGTCCAAATTAAGGGAAGCTGCAAACAATTTTTTCAAGTTGATAGAATTTTCTTTTTTCATTTTTTTGCCTAGAAACGTTGTGGATAATGAAGAAATTACAAGAAATTTATTCATTTTCCACAATATTTCCAAAGTTTTTTACTTGAGGGGTGTAAAAAGGAGGGATAGTGTGGGAATGGGTTAACCAATTAAAAAACAATCTTGCCTTTTCACTCCCTTCTAGAAAACAAGCTTACCACTAGTGCATACAAACACTTGGCTGCAAGCACTTCATAACTTAAGAACAAATAAAGGAAAATATCAAAGTTTTTGGATGAAAAGCCCTTGGAATATGACCTTGACAAAATACCTTGAACTTGAAATAACAGAAAGTTCTTGGTCTAGAAAATGTCAAAGTTTTTGGATGATAATGAAGCAGATGCAGACTTGGACGACATCACTGGGCAGGATATTCAGAGCCCTTAGCCTAGTAGAGGTAACACCAACAAAACACATGAATAAACAAACTTTATCATTATAAAAGTGATGGATCACAGCTGTCAATAAAAAAATCAAAACCAATCAAAGCTTATGTTTAGAATGGAAGTGAACTTTGAACTCCCACATTTGTTGACATTTATATCAAGTATTTTGTTAATTTGACGTAATTTGAAGTACAGCTTATTCAATCTGTAGTTATGACATTTCCGTCTCCAATCAACAATATTACTTTTTACTTACATTTTACTGACCATAATTTTTTAAACAAGAGGACCATTGGGCCTAAAGCACTCACCTGAGTCGATGACTATGGCAGTAAACTAATACAAGTGACCTTATTTTAGCAAAAGTGACCTATTATCAAATCTTGTCTTAGAAATGAAGAACAAACATTCTTACAAAGTTTCAAGGTATTTTTGCAAGAAAAAGTACTAAGTAAATTGGAAAGAAGATTTCTTTATATTAGACCTTGCAACCTAGTTTTTGATCCGTTTTGACCTAATATCAAACTTGACAAAGGTTTTTATTAAGACAGATCCAGTCACTTGAGTAAAAAATGTGGCCTCTAGATTTAAAACAAGGCTTTTCTCAGATTTGACCTAGTTTTTTTTACCCAAATGACCCAAATTTGAACATGGTTGAGATATTTTGGAAACAGACATTCTGACCAAATATCCAACAAATCCGGCCAAAAATGTGGCCTCTGAATTGTAAAGGTATTTCTAAATTTTGGCCTAGTGACTAGTTTTTGACCTTTGCCAAGATATCACGGACACAAGCATTCTGACCATATATCAATTCCATTCAGCAAAAAATAGGGTCTCCAGAGTAAAAAAAAAGATTGATTAATTGAATGAATGGAGTTTAATGCCACTTGAAACAGTATTTCAGTTATATCACGGCGGCTGGAGCACCTAACAATGGATTCCTGGTATTTCTCAGTACTACCACTACATCCTTTACTAGCCTCTAGCTGCTATCCAACTTAGGTTTAAGATTATCCATCCATTGGTGAGAGACAAATGATGGAAAGGATAAGTGCCACCTCCGGGGATCGAACCCATAACATCCCATTATTGAAGATTAGGAGTTTTATGGCTACCAACTGCGCTATGACGGCGGCTAAAAAAAACAACAGATATTTCTAAGATTTGACCTAGTGACCTAGTTTTTGACCCCATGTGACCCAAATTGAACTTGGCTGACATATCATTGACACTAACATTCTGACCAAATATTAATTCAATTGTGCTAATAGAGCGCGTAAAGGGTATATCAAAGATTTTTACCTCATGACCTAGTTTTTGACCTCATGCAACCCAAATTTGAAGTTGGCAGAGATATCATGGACACAAACATTCTGACCAACTATCATTTGATTAGAGCTTAAACTTTGGCCTCTATAGTGGACACAAGGTTTTTCTAAGATTCGATTGGCGCTACCAACTGCACTATGACGGCTGCTAAAAAAAAAATGTCTCTAGGATTTGACCTAGTGACCTAGTTTTTGACCCAACACAACCAAATATCAAACTTGACAGAGATATTATGCAGACAAACATTCTGACCGAATATCAAGACATTTTAGCCTAAAATGTGACATCTATAGTGAACACAAGGTATTTCTAAGATTCGACTTATGACCTACTTTTTTTAACCCAATATGACTCAATATTGTACATTTTTGAGATTTTATGGAATCAATCATTCTGAACAAGTTTCAAGACATTTGAGAAAAAATTGTGGCCTCTAGAGTGCTTACAAGATGTTGACGTACGCCAGACACAGCTAGATCACAAAAGCTCACCTTGACCTCTTTGTGATCAGGTGAGCTAAAAAAAAAAGCCATTTAAGATCCAAGTCAAACTTCCCGTCCGAGATGAGCAGGTATGGCCAGTAATCCTTCAATTGAAAGATTGTTCAAAGCTGTCTAAAATTCCAATCAATCTCTCAATCAAACTTGTTACCTTGCCATTGGAGCCAGCCTTAAAGGTGTGCACCACAAATCTCTGGTTTGGACTCTTCTCTATCATTTGTTTGGCCTCTTCCACAACCTCAGTAAGGATGTTAGCTTTCCTGGCTTTATCTAGATCATCCATCTTCTTTTTCAACCCCTTCAACTCTGTCCTCATTCGATCTCGCTGCCAGTATGGAATCATTGATTTGGTCACATCCTGTATAAGATACATATTATGCTATTACCACTAGTATCTAAATTCCAACTGGTAAAGATATAACTAATTTACTAGACAATATCTTACAGTTTTAGAGTTGCAATCAACATTTTCAATATGGCCAAATCTTTTAATTTTGTATCAGATTGGGTAAAAAAATGTGGGAGAAGAAGAAAATGCTGGTTGTCAGAATTTACATCTTTTCCCACAATGTTTTCTTTTTGCACATAAAAATGTGTGATTGAGTGGGAATGGGTTAAGGCACATGCAACAAGGATTTTATAAATTGATCATAAGAAATGATTTTAACAATTGACCAAACACATCTGTTAATCAAATAAACAGTCGACCAAATCTTTCATTTAGACTGGAAGTTAACTCTAAACTCTGACATTGGCCGACATTTATGCGAAACATTCTTGTTGGTTTGGCTACCTCAACGTCGTAAGTACAGCTTATTAAAACTGTAGTTACAATGTTTAGGCTGTCAATCAATCATTGTTAATTGCTGCTGGCCATAAATTTTGCAAAATAATGCCTTTAAATTGAAGCAGACCTGACCGTTAGAGTCATTGGGCGGGGCTAACGAAGTAAGTTATAGTCAATTCTAGACTGAAGCAGACGGCGCAGAAAAATTCAAATAGGTGGGCCTGAGGGCGCGCCGAATTCTTTGGATTTAAAAAAACGACGTTGGCAAAAATCCGACTTCCGCGACGATCTGGTAGCGTTTTAGCCTAGTCCAAAATAAAATCAATATGGTACCCCGCCTCACACTATTTAATTTCGCAACGAATTATCGGAAATAAACTGAACAGGATACCATTCCGCGTTTATATGTTTCTAAGCGATGGATCAAACTAAAAGGCACCCTAAGACCATTTTTGACTTTTTTACCGGGTCTTCGGCAAAAAAGACGAAAGTAAATGAAGAAGTAGGTTCCCCTGAGCCTGGCCCGAGTTTTCATGGCCCGAGTACGTCTTCGTTAAGCTTAGAGGTTGCAGAATCGCAGGAAATCGGTTCCGGTGAAATTTCTTCGGAAGAATGCCCAGAAATACGTGACTCGGCAGGGCAAAAAAGTAAAACAAAGCGGAGTTTCAATACTAAATGGCTAAATCAATATAACTGGCTGCAGTACGACGAAAATTCCAAAGTGATGACATGCTCACTGTGCATTAAGAACAAAAAGAGCAATGCTCTGACATCGGGTGATTGTATGAACTTTAAGACTAGTACGCTCATGGGTCATGCTTCAAGTAAAGATCACAAGGATTCAATTATTGCTGATTCGCAGTCTGGGGCCTTGGTGAAAAATATTCAAAATATTTTTAATGAAAAGGAAGCAGCTGTAATTTGTGCTTTCAAAGCTGCATTCTGGCTGGCAAAGGAAAATCTACCAATCATGAAGTTTGGTAGTCTGGTAGAATTTCTCATAGAAATGAACTGTCCTGATATTTTACACCTGAACTGTAGAGAAAATGTTTCATATACATCCGATAAAGCTGCTGAAGAATTCATTCAGTCAAATTCTCATGTGATTAGGCAGAAGGTTGAAGACAAAATAAGACTGTCTCCCTATGTCAGTCTTCTTTGTGATGAAACAACTGATATTTCAGTTACCAAGAAATTAAGTGTGTACTGTAGAGTGATTAATCCTGAGACCATGGAACCCTCAACCCATTTTGTTTGTAATGTTTCTGTTGACAGTGGGACTGGTAAAACTATATACACTGAGCTGAAAAAACTAATGACTGAAAAGAATATTCCAGTGGAGAAAGTAATGGGTTAAGGAACTGATGGTGCAGCTTCCATGACAGGAAAAGGGGAAGGTCTGACTGGTTATATGTTCAGGGATAATCCTATGTTGGTGAACTATCATTGCATTGCACATAGATTGGCCCTTGTTACATCTCAAGCTGCCGATGCTATTCCATATCTTGTTGATTATCAAAGTGTCCTAACTGGGATTTTTTATTATTTTAAGGCATCTGCTGTTAGATCTCATAAACTATCTGATATCCAGAAAGTCCTTGATGAGCCCAACCTTAAAATTAAGGAAGTACACCAAGTCAGGTGGATGTCTGTATACATTGCAGTAGAAACCATCTACAATATACTTGATTCACTTATTACTTATTTCACACAAGATAAAGATGCAAAAGGCAAGGGGTACCAAAAAAATGATTCAATATGACTTTATTGCAACAACCTACCTACTAATGGATGTTCTTCCTGTAGTTTCAGAATTATGTCTGACATTTCAAAAAGTGGATGTTGATGTCAGTCTAATCAAAGTTCACATTGATCATTGCAAAAAGTCCTTGAATGAAATAAAGTCAGGTAGATCCCAGTATCACCTTGACAAACTACAAAATGACCATTTATCTTTAGAGAGGGGAAAAGTTGTGTTCAAGTCAAACCATGTTGTCCAGGGCAAGAATAACATAGATTCAATTAAGCAAAAGTTCATTGATGGGATCCTCAAAAAGTTGGACCAAAGATTTCCAGATGATGAGAGTAACATAATCTATGCTTTTGCATCATTGGCCATGAGACCAATTTCTTTTTGCAGTCAAAAAGAACTTGAAACATGGGGCAATGATAAACTTGAGATCTTGATACAAATGTATGGCAACAGCAAACAGTCAAACCCAACCCAGGACCAGCCACTAGTTACCATGGATCCCATCATTGACCCTATCAAAACTAGAAAGGAATGGTCTGATGTTAAGAGTTTGGTTATTCAGGAGGGCTATCCCAGAGATAAAATGTGTCAACTATGGTTTTTGATCATGAAATATTACAGTGGTGAATTTCCGAATTAACTGAAACTTAGTAAAATTGCTCTATCAGCACCTGTCCACACAGCTGATTGTGAACGAGGTTTTAGTGCACAGAACTTAATAAAAACTGCACAAAGAAATAGATTGTCACCAGAAATTGTAAATGATCTGTTGACCATTAAGCTTGAGGGTGGAGATTCAAAGGATTTTGATTTTAAAATGGTCCTATCACACTGGAGAGAGCAGAAAACTAGAAGGATTTTTGAATCAAAGAGCAAGAATTAGAATAGATATTCAAATTTCTCCAAGTCAAAAGTTTTGTCTCAAATCTGCCTATATCTATACTGTTTAAAGAATTTTACTTTGATTACATATCTATGTACCAGGTATATCAGTATCCATATGTAAATGTCAGTTGTTAACTTAAATTTCAATAAAAGTATATTGTTCAGCAAAAACTGAGTTACTTGAGTCTAATTTTCTACTATGATACAGACAGTTAATGAGCAACAATACCAGTATCTCCAACTTAGACCAAATGAGACTTGATTCAGCAATTATGTATCCTGGAAGTTGAAGATTACTCTTAAAATGCAAAAGAAAATGTGTAGATAGTGAACAGCTTTAAATGATTGGTTTCACTATCTACACATCTTCAAATTTTAGGACAAGTGATTGAAAACTATCAAGTATGAGTCTAGCAGTCCAGTAGGCTTACTAACCCTTGAATAATGGCAACACTGGCTGGAAACCCTATGATTATTGATTATATTGGAGATGTACTAGTAAGGCCCCACATTTTATGAAATGGCCCACTTTTTTCAAACCCAATGGGCCATTTGTCCCCTTGGATTTGATTTCTGGGCAGATCCCTGTGCACAAGATTGTTTATGATTGATTATAAAATTGACAACTTTCTTAACTGCTGCTATTAGATATAAACCCTAAATCCAAAACAGTATTTAATCCTTATATCAATAAGTCTGATCTTGGCCTTACAGGATGAAAGAAGTTTAACTAGTTACTTACTAAAATATCTTACTTATCTTTTTCTTCCAGTGAACTGTTTTTCTTTTGCACCTTAAAGGTAGGTATCGATGTTATTTTCGTGTCACAGATTTTAATTATTTTTATTTCCTCTCATATACTATTTGAATACAATATTCCAAAAAGTAGCTTTGCAAAAATCTGAGGTCGCTTATCAGAAAAAAGCAGGGTATTTCCCTAATAGCCTACGTAGGCTATTAATCTATTTTAAGATTAATCCAAGACAGTTGCAAAGAATACAAGATCATTCACGTGTTGTGAATAACCATTGGAACCTTGCATTTACATTAAATTACATCAAACCAACATCATTGTTACGTCATCAGGAGTTATGTTCACTAGCTTTTCAATTCTGTATAGATCAGTCCAAAACTGTCGTAAGCGTTATTACAAATATAAATACTTATCGTAGTTTTGCTCTAACCCTTTCATGAGACATGATTTAGGACGTTGGATATTTCGCTAGTAAATTTGTTACCTTCAATTGACTTTGGGTCAAATGCAAATGAGGTCATTTGATGTCGACAACCGAATTCTGTGATATCTAAAAATAACCTGGAATTCCGCTGAACTTTTCAGATATAACCACAGAAAGCCACTTAAGGCCCATTAAATTACCGCCAAGACAATATCTGACTCAACTTAAAGTATCAAATGTTCATTTGGGTGTATTTTTCAGGACTTGGTAATTTTTTATGTAGGTTTCAGAAACATTGATACCTCCCTTTAATGAAAGTACTTATTTTCCATTCTGAAAGCTTGCCAAACCCTTTTTTAAAATTTTCACAGTATCTACTAGTGTATATTTTACATTTCAATTTTATACTTTTTTCATCGGTTTCAATCTGTGTATGTAAGCTTAAATTTGAACAGCAATGAATGGCCAGTAACCAAAATATTTTGCAAACATCGTTTTCCTTTAGTTATGAACACTTTTCCTTCCAACAGTATAAATTTCAGATAAATTTCTCGCAAACTTTTTATAAATAATGTTATTAGTTTACAGCTTACATCATCCATCTCGACAATCCAGCGTGTTAATTGTTTTTCTGTGTATTCCTGACTCTTCAAATTGTGGTCAATCTTTGTTTTCAAGTCTGACAGTGCTTTATCTAATACTTCTGTACGATGTAAGGCCTGAAATATATATGTATAATGTATATATGTTACAAGCAATTTCTTCATTTACCACAATGTTTTCCCCAAGCTCTTTTTCATGGGAGATTCTAAAAGCATCATTGAGTGGGAAAGGGTTAACTAGATGGTAATCTTTTAAAACTTTTCCTAACAGCAAACACTTCAGGTCTTAGGGAAAACTGTTTAACCCATTCCAAACCAACGAAATTTTAGACTGGTCCAAATTGAAGGAAGTTGCAGACAACAAATTAAAGTTGACGAAATCTAATATTTTCTTTGTCTTGTAGGGAGAAAACATTTTGGAAAATGAAGAAATTACTTGTAACAAGCAAATACTTCATTTTTACACAATGTTTTTCAAAGATTTCTATTTTTGTGGGTGGGGGGCAAAAATTTTAATTGTGTAGGAATGGGTTAAGAAGATGGACATATGGATTAACCCATTACCATGACATAGAATTTTAGACTAGTCCAATTACAAAGAAGTTGCAGACTAGAATTTGTAGTTGAGGAAATTACACCTAAGATTAATCCATTGAAATTCTGCTTCCTAGAGTAATTATCAGTACACACGTCAAATAAGCTGGCCTAGGAATTACCCAAGATAGATTGCAACTCTAGGAACCAAACTTTGGAGTTCTTTACTGTGAAGCCGAAGCTTTACCCAAAAGCCAAGGACACATCTGGTCTGTTCAACCTTTGTTTGAGCATGCATGAGTGAGCATACTATTAAAGAAGTTGCAGAGAATATTCCAAAGAGTGTATGAATTAAAAATAATTGCTGTATACAGGACAACAATTCATTTCCTTTATAATCTGTTGGTTTGAATGGGGTTTAATGCCACTTTTTGCAGTATTTCAATAAAATTGCAGTGGCTGGAGAACCTAATCCTGCATTCCTTATACCAGTGCTACCACTAAATCCTTTCGGAGTTCCCAGCTGCTCATCCCACTTATATTAATATTCATCCACCCTTTAGTTTGAGACAAATGTTGGAAAAGATATTAGCCCCAGCTGGATATTAAACTCTGGACCCCATGATTGAGAGTTTGATGTGCTTCCTATCACTTTCACAATCATTTCGTTGTTGTCATTCTAAAATGTCGTAACTACAGTTTGAGTCAAGCTGTAGTTACGATGTTTTGAACGACTCCGACGATTTACCTTTTATTGATTCTTTGTTTTTGCATCACATAAATGGCTTCATTTGAATAACCTGATAATTCTGACCATTGTGAATAAATCATATCTTTTTTCAATGGAAAGTTTTTACCTTGGCTGCCTCTGACCCAGTCAGGGCTATAATTCTACGAATTCCCTTTGAGATTGCTTCCTCTGATACGATAACCATCTTGCCTATATGGCTTGCATTTCTCAAATGTCTGGAGGAGAAATTGAAAGATGTAATAAATTTTCATATCTTGTTTATAATATGCAAGCAAGTTTTGATTTTTTGAAATAAGTTAAATGTGTTTAAAAAAACCATATTACTTAACAGAAACACTCAGTTTTGCTGTTAGAACTAAAACTGTGAAGCTGGTTGTATTTAAATAAACCTCATGTCATTTATTTTGTAAAAGATCAAAAACATGCAAGCTCAACAATTTTTAAATCCATTAGCAAATACGGTACATGAAGGAAAAAGCCATTTCTCAAAAAACTACCATATTTTTTTTTAATAAGACATAACTTTGTCTTACACATTTGTGAAGCCATCTTAACCCATTACAAGACTTTTTTTGAAAAAAAATTCAAACAGGTACAATTTTGAAAATGTTAAAGATGACAATTTCATTTAAGTAATATTATATTTATTTTTTTTACCTTTGGGATAGGAAATATTGTGGATAATGATGAAATTACTTATAACAAGCGGCAATTTCTTCATTTTCCACAATGTTTTCTAAAGCTTTTTGGGGGGTGTCATCAAAAGCACTATTGTGTGGGAATTTCATCATCTATTCTAGACACCGTCAAGATCAGCTCGTCTCGGAGAAAATCTCATGACAAATCCTTGTTATCTGTAAAGTTCTTATTTTCTATTTGTGATACATTAGAATCCTCTTAATTGAACCTTGATTATAGCAAATGAACTGTTTTATTGTAACTTACAGTATGACAGAATAATAGATTTTATAGAATAAACCTTTTCTTTAGCCCATTATCGGTAAAATGTTAGACTGGTCCAAATTGAATGATTTTGCAAACGACAAATTTTGGTTGAAGAATTTTTCTTTTGGGTGTCAAAAAGCATCATTGTGTGTCAATTGGTTAATAGCAACATTCTCAGTTTTAGGCAGAGAAGTTAGAAGTTAAACAAAAGTATCACAGATCTTTTATAATGAACAATTAGTCGACACTAAGTATATCGAAATTGGAAATTTTGAACTTCTGGATATGTCGAGGTAATATTCAAGTCTCAACTTCATACGTTCTTTATTTCATATAAAATTGAATCTTTATCTTGTATCAGAAATATCAGCTATTCCTGTTATGTTGAGTTTTTATTGTTGTTTTTCTTTTCTTTTTTTTTTTTTTTTTTTTGAGCTGAACTTAAAATTTCAGGTTGAAATCAGATAATATGTCTATCAAACACCGTTTGAATAAGTAATTTTAATTATGAATAACCAACATTTGACATTTATTTCATTAAAATGATTGGCGATTTTTTTACCAAGGTATAAAATTGATCAATTGCAGAGGGTTTAATACCACTGTTAACAGTATTTCAGTCAAATCGTGGCAGCTTGAGCACCTAACCGTGGGTTCATGGTATTTCTCACCCTAGTACTACTACAACATCAATTTTGAGCCTCCAGCTGCTCATCCCACTTAGGTTTACTATTATCCAGCTATCAGGGTTGGTGACATAAATTTCTAAGTTTAAGCATATAATGAAATACAGTTCTTTCTTTTTCCACACTATTTTCAAGATTTATAAAAAAAAACAGAATTTGAAAAGAAAAGGATTACATAGGTTATTGATTAGAAAGGCTGACTCAAATTAGACAGGGAGAGGAAATTTTTTATTTATCTCCCTTTGACAATAGAATTTATTTGGAAATGGTTGCTATACAAAATTACTACACTTGAAAAGAATTGAACAAAAATAATCAAAAGTATAACATGTATTTTTATTGTTGTTACAATTTCACACACTTAACCAACCAGGTATAAAATGAAAGGATTTGAAAATAAGAGAACTATTTTTTTAGTCTAAATAGCTGAGTTATTGGGACTGGCCCTTACACAAAGAACACATTCCACAATAAAAGTAGTTCCAGCTCAAGGTGAAGACAGTGATTTCTATTTTTAAATGTAAATTTCTCTTGTGATTAATCAAACCCTGTGTTGTTGGTACTGGAAGCTCAGAATAGGGATCAAAAAGGACAATTTCAAAGAGTTCTTACAAGAAGAGGAATACCAGAGTTAGATTGGTATCACACTTTGTTATCTAGATCTAAAGAGTCAGGCAAACTAACTACTAACACCCTTAACTCTCATGACTGCAATAATGTCAGCTAAACTGAAGTTTAGCGACATTAAAAGGCTTTAGTCTGCAAACTCTTTGAATTTCGGGCAGTCTAAAGTTGTGTTAAACTTTGAATTGTCGTATGCAACTTCTTTCAATTTGGACCAGTCAGAAATTTTGCCGTCTAGTAATTGGTTAAAAAAGCCTACTCCTCCATGCCTTCAAAAGAAAAGTGTTACTTACGTTCCCCCACAGAACTCCACAGATGTTGTTGATCCACCAGGCCCCATGGGGTCATTAACAAGGTCTTCAACAGGGATCCCTATAGATAGGACTCTGACTGGATCAGGGTACACCTGTAATAATTGGGAAAAATATGCTATAATACAAGTTTTTTAACACCTAAAACTATTTGAGTGGGTTGATAATTTCAGTGAAATATCATATAACTGATTTATATTAATTTTCTTCTATTTTTATTCCACAAATACCTAAGTTATAAATGCCATAGGCTGACAAGCTTCTTCAGTCTAGTCATTTTGCATTAACCTATTACCATACAAAAGTTCTAGACTAGTCCAAATTCAAAGAGGTTGAAGATGACAATTCAAAGTTGGTTTTACCCCTTATCAGATAACAAAATTTTAGACTGGTCCAAGTTCAAAGAAGTTGCATATAAATTTGAGGAAAATATAATTTAAATATCTCAGTCCTTTTGGAGTAGGAAACACTGTGGGCAATTAAGTCAATTTCTCCATTTTCCACATTGCTTTTTTGAACTCTTCTCATAAACAAAGGTTGTCACTGGACTGTGAACCATGACTATTCTGAGTGCTGGATAGTAACAGCAATACAATGGCCATCATGATTTATATTCTGAAACATGAATGTCATAACAATGAATACTTTTTAAATCATGACTCTGAACTCATTTCTAAAAGTTTCAAACCATAACCCCAAGTAAAAATAGGGATAAAACAAGATGCGTTTGTGAAACCAAATGCCCCTGAAAATTCTATATTGAAAAAGGATAAAACTCAACTAAAATGAGTGGTAGAGTAATGATTCTTTTCCTAGGAGTTGATGGTCAACAAAGCAAAGTGTCAGAGCAATAGCACATGTCGGAACAGAGATAGAACAAAAGTTAGGAAGTTGCATGTAAAACTTTTACAAAGATTTTGCAAGTTGAAAAAGGGTCATATTTCCACTAAAATGAACGTAAGAGTAATACATTTTTTTTCTAGGGGATGATATGATGGTCACTAGAAAGTTTCAGAGCAATAGCATTGGTAGAACAGAGGTATAGCAGTTGCATGTAAATATTTAACCAAATATCAAAGTAAACAAGAGCACCGCCAATGGGTGCCAACGCTCAGCTGCAGGTGCTGGATAATGCAAAAATTCTAAGTCGAAAAAGGGGCATAACTCTTACAAAAATGCATTTAGATTTATCCCCCTTGATAGTCTAGATAGGCTAGCTCTTGTGATGGTCAATACACATGCCAAGTTTCATGAGGATATCTTCAATAACAACAGAGATATGACCAAGGTTAAAATTTGTCACACCAACGCCAACAATGCCAAGGTGATCACAATACCTTGGGTTTTCTCCGAAAACAGCCGAGCTAAAAATGGGGTCATGATTCCACTTAAATAAATGTCAGAGAAATTAATCTTTGCCTAGGGATAAAATGGGGGTCACAAAAGCAAGTGCAAAGTTTCAGAGGAATAGTATTAGTAGGAACAGAGATATATCAGAGATCTGAGACTTGCATATAAAACTTTAACCAAAGCATTATACAAACACCCTATGGACTGGAATAGCCCCTCTTTTCTTCAAATGGTCAAGTTAAAAATCAGGCTTATTTCGGAATGGGTTAAATTGAAAATAAGTGCCAAATACTGGTAAAAGTATTGAGAGGAGAGTACCAACTGCTTGCAACAATCCATTTCACAAAATGTTTTACAGAGCTAGTTTTCTTTATTGGGTGAACATGTGGGGATTGTGTGGTTTTGAGTTAAGATAGATAGAAATTTCTTTCAAATGCAAACTAATAACATATCACTTACCTCATCGAAAATGGCCCTCAGACCCTGGATGGCTTTTGCTTGAGCAAGTGGGGTTTCTTTGGCAAACACTGACTGACCATTATCTGCCATACTGTTAACAATATCTTCTGTTTCTTTGACCTCTTTTACCGACATAGCACCCTGTAATTAAAACAATTCTCATTTCAAAAGAAAACTTTCATGAATTCCAACATTAAAATGCACTTCAAAAAAATAACTATGGAACTGTGTGAAGAGGAGAAATTACTTACAGGAAGCAATTTGTCCTTTTCTCAAAATGCTTTTTACCCTATTTGTTACTTTATTTCATAATTGAAACACACTTTGAAATGCTGCCTGCAGCTTGTTTCAATTTGGAACAACCTTAAAAGTTGTTGTCAAACAATCCCCATAAAGTCACAATAAATGTAAGTTACTTGAACTTTGAAAGGCGGCAATATTACATTTCTAAGTGTTGTTTCTTGGATATTGATGGTATATTTTAATTTTATAATCTCAAATTTCATTCAAAATTACTGGTCAACAGAAGCACCACATATGGATGAAAATGCTCGGCCTTTCAAGTGCCTGATAATCATAAGTCGAAATCCCCAAAATTTGATCAAAAATGCATTTAGAGTTACCCCCCTTGTTGTTACAGATTGCCCCTTTGATAATGAACATATATTCCAAGTTTCAATCAAATGTGTTCAGTAATACTCGAGATATTACAAAATGTCAAAGTTTTTGGACGACAACGATGCAGAAGCAGAAACTGCCACAGATCATGACTTGGCTCTGGCAATACCTATTTTTTTTTTTTCCCCAAAATCAGCCCAGCTAAAAAAACAAACCTTGTATTATCCCTCTTAGTCAGTCAGCTTAATATATAGAGGACTTACTGTTCCAATAAAAAATTCGAAACTAGAATCAAGTAAGGTAAACAAGAGTTATCACTGGACAGCAATGCTTGATTATTCGGAGTGCTGAAAAGTTACAGCAATTCAGTGTGGACATTAGGTTTAATACCTAAGTAGTAATAGAGATAAACAAGAGCTGTCAGAGGACAGAAACCCTCGACTATTCTGAGTGCTGGATAGTACCAGCAATTCAATGTTGACATAAGGCAATATACTTGAGTAGTAATAGAGCTACAAAATATTTCAATTAAAATTTTAAGTCAAACAAGAATTTCTAACTCCCAAAAGGGTTGAAATTTTCTATAATAAATGTGATTGTAATGAATCTTTGCCTAGAAGATGATATGATGGTCACAAAAGCATGGACAAAGTTTCAAAGCAATAGCATTAGTAGAAGGATGTTATCAAAGATATATGACATTTGCCCGTACGGTTTAACCAAGAATTTCTAAATCTGAAAAGAGTTAAAATTCCACTATAATGAATGTCAGAGTAATGAACCTATGTCTAGAGGCTTATATCATTTCACAAAGACATGTGCAAAGTTTCAAAGCTATAGTAATAGCAGAAACTGAGATATGACACTTGCACATAAGGTTTAACCAAACCATTACGCTGACAACCAGAATAGCCCCTCTATACTTTGAATAGTTGAGCTAAAAATTGATGTTCATAATTTAATACCAAATGAACTTCAAGCATTCAGCCCTCTGCTTTCCAAAAATCAAAACATTACAGATGCCTTGCATTTGGTTTTCAAAAATAATAAAATACTACAAAGTTTTCTTGCCATAGTTTTTACCCATTGCCACACAACAAAATTTTAGACTGGTCCGAAACGAAAGAATTTGCACATGACAATTTACAGTTTATAAAATTTTAGATTTTTTCAACTTACTTGGTAGAAAACTCTGAGTTAAAGAAGAAATTGCTTGATGAAAGATATTTCCTCATTTTACATAATATTTTCCCAATTGTTTCTCTTAAGGGACGTTATAAAGCTTCTTTCTGTGGGACTAGATTAAGCAGTGCATGTCATCCCTTTCACAGCGAAAAAGATGCATTTAAATTTTGAGAATCAAATGTCTTTAGAAGATACCGTAATCATATAGGTAAAAATATTATATAATTTTCAACCTTCTAAAGTAGTTTTTTCACAATCAAATTTTTTCCCTACCCAAACCATTGTCATTCTTCCAGTTGTAGTGACATAATTTCAATATTTCAACCCTTGTCATGCTGAATCCGGAATTTTTTTTTTGGCAGGAGGTATAGACAAAGATCAGACTGCACATATGTGCAGTCTGATCTTAGTCTTCACCTCTAGCTTATCCCTTTTAATCCAGAATTGTGTTTATAATATACATTTTCAAACAAAATACTAACTCACATTGTTTACACCCAGTACTGTCAGCCCTTTGATTTTAATGCAATCTTAAAAAGGATTTTATTCAACATGACAAAGGTTAAAAAAAATACACAAAACTTTGTCTAAAATCCCATGCAAGACAGATTTAACCCATTCCAACAAAATTATGCTTTCTGACGCCCCTCAAGAAAAACATTTAGGAAAACATTGTGTGAAATGATAAAATTTGCGTTCATTTTACACAATATTTTTCAACTATAAAGTTGGACAATTACAAAATTTCATAATTTTTGAATAGTCATCTGCAACTTCTTTCAATTCAGACCAGTCTTAAAATTGTTCATCTAGTAACTGGTAATATCTGAATTCTCATAATTTCATGATGCACTAGCAATGTATCAATAAATAATTACCTTAGCAGTAAAATCAAATCTCAGTCTATCAGGTGCCACTAAAGAGCCTCTCTGGTCAGCCTCATTCAACACAGACCTCAAACCGAAATTCAACATGTGTGTACCAGTGTGGTTTTTCATTACAGCAGCACGACGGGGCTATAATATATCAAAGCATTATTTCAATTATTACCTGAACAAAGCTTACAAAAACTCTTATATTATGATTTCAACTTGGTGTGTTGTTATAAATGCAGATGTCATTGTCACTTTCAATAGTGTTATTTTGAAAAATTTTATGACCAATAACATGTGACAAAAAAGTAAAATGGTTCATTGGTGATATAAATGTTGTAACTACAGCATGAATAAGCTGTAGTTATGATGTTGCCAAACCAACAAATATACTTTACAGAAATGGCGGCCGATATCAGAGTTCAAAGTTAACTTTCAGTCTAAATGAATGCTTTAATTGGTCAACTGATCATCTGATCAATTGGTCAATTGTAACATGACTGCCAGTGAACTTGTTCTTTGTATTTTTGAGTGACGCCACATCTGAGTAAGAATAACAATTTAAGACAGGTAAATGCTTCCACATTCTTTCAAACAAGATCTCAAACAAATCAACAAAATGCAAATCTCATTCTTGACAACATGATCAATATTGTGGATTCCTGTTAATTGCAACATCAAATGGTCCATATCATGATGCTAACAATAGCTATTTGCAATTAAAAGGAACTATTTGTTTTATAATGTTTTTGTTTATACATATACTAAGTTGCAATTTAGCAGCAAATTCCTTTTATCAGAATTACGTTTAATGAAATCCACTGTATTGGCAATCCGGCATCTGTACAATACATGAAAGAAAGACGAGACCTGAGCAGAAATTATAGCATCTCCGTCCAACGAATTCATATTACTGTCCATGGATTATGCTTGTAAAAATGAAACGATTGAAATTACAGCAAAAAATATATTTCAATAATTTTATCATTTTTTTGATACATAATACCTCATAACTACAGCTAATTTCAAGCTGTGGTTATGAGGTTTTGGTATCCCACCAATAATAGGCTTCTACATCAGTCATACAAAAATAATTACTAATTCATTGCCTTCATGAGCACCATATTTTTGGGTGTATTATAATTGCGTTTGAGTGGGGTCTATTACCACTCTTAACATTAATTCAGTCATACTGCCTCAGCTGGAATACCTAACAAATCGATCCTTGGCATTTCTCACACCAGTACTACCACTTCATCCTTTCTGAGCCTCCAGCTCCAGGTTTACAGTAATACACCCACTGGTGGGAGGCAAATGTCAGAAAGAATATTTGTTGCAATCGGGGATCGAATCTGGGAACCGTATACAATTGTGAGGTACATTAACATATTAAAAGGATATAGATTTATCATTTGTTGTCATTGGACACAGCCCATTATCAGATAATCCTGCTTTTTGAAACTCAAAGAAATGTAGTTATAAAAAACTTTGTAAGAAAAGCAAGAAGCAATTTCTCCTTTTCTAACAATGTTTTCTACCATGTTTGGCACATATTGTCCCATTAGGCGCACTTTCAATTTGGACAAGTCTAAATATTTGTCCTCTGGTATTAGATTTACACACACTATTACAAGGGAAATTGACTTACTTCGTCAATGTTAAGTTTGAGTACATCCCCAACCTTCAGAGTCCCCTCTATAACACCAATATGTAACACATAACCTCCTCGTACCTGTACATTCCGCACCGTAAACTCTACATCCTGTAATCAGAGATCATTTTGGGGTGAGATATTGAGAGATTCTCTCATTTTTCTGCCAGAAATCTCGTTGAAACTGGCCCAATGAGAGAAAGCAAAATGTAATTTAGTGAAGAATTTTGTAAAATTTCTCACCAAAATTAATTTCTCATTAAATTTGGCTAAATGAGATATTTTTGCACATGATATTCTGATCCAGAACAATCCCTGTGTAATGAAGTACATTTCACCCATTACCACATAATCCAGGATTTTTACACCCTTCCAAAGAATGCCAAGAAAAGTATTGTTTTTTACACAATGTTCTCTACCAAGAAAGTAGAAAAAAAAATCCATGATTTCATAAGCTTTAAAATGTTGTCTACAACACCTTTCAATTGGGACCAGTCTACAATTTTGCCATCCGGTATGGGTTAAATATTAGACTGGTTGTTGAATACGGATCAGGAATTACAAGCTTACCTCTTCATTTTCCTTCACCATGAACCCTTCATCAAATATCTGTCCACCTTGTTCTGCGTAGAAACATGTTCTGTCTAATAATATGCCACATTCCTGACCAGTAGTCACTTCATCCACAAAATCTTTGTTTCTACGAATGGCTATCACTTTTCCTGTACATGGCTCAAAACCTAAATAGAGATAAATACATTGCATGAACAATAATGTGAACTAGTTAGACTATCACTGTATGTGATTAATCTATTCCCACTCAATCCCACTTTTTTACGCCCCTCAAGAAAAGACATGAGAAAAACAAGGCTGAAAATTCAGCAACTTCTTCATTTACAACCTTGATTTCTACCCCAAAAGACTCATATATTCAAGATTCACTCAACTTGAAAATGTTGTCTGCATCTTCTTTGACCAGTCTAAAACTGTGCAATGTTGTAATGGATTGAAATCCCCCCCCCCCCAAAAAAAAACTCCATGTCAGAGAAAATAAACTTTTACAACAAAGAACCATAACTCCTAGAGAAGTCCACAGATTGCAGCCCAATTAAAGTAAGCATATGTTAGGTTAATAATGAATGCACATATGAAATTTGAATCAAATCCAATCAGTACCGGTACTTGAAGAGAAATGAAGCAGATAATGATCTTATGGAAATCGCCATGGCCCCTGGAATGTAACTATAATAACATATGCACATTTTGTTTGATACTTGGTACTTGTGTGAAATTTGAATCATATCCAACCAGTAGTTTAGGAGACAATTTGGCTGAAAAGAAAAGCTACAACCCAAATGACCGATTGGTTGACAGATTGACCAATCAACTAACCAACCAACAAGTTCACTCATAGACCCATTTTGGGTTGGGGTGGGGGTAATAATTAAACAATTTAAACAAATACTAGTAAAATTTTTGTTTATACATTGACTTGTCTGTGATTTTCTGCAAACTACCCTCTTGAACATTCAATCACTAAAATACCATAGCAACAGTATTTACGATTTTATTTTTTTGTTATATTTTACTGGCAATACATTTTGCAAAATAGTACCATATAATATTTATGTGAAAGTATGAATTAATCATGGAACATCATTCACTGTTGGAGCCTTCAAGACCTCAGTTAATACTATTCTTTTTACTGCTTGTTAATGAGAAAGCATAATTTATATCTTACTATATTTGCCATTTTCGTCAGCCCCATATTTGTATTTTGGTAAATCATCGGTGGGTGGTACTCCCCTATTCTGTAGATCGCTAATGGCATGAACATTCAGGTTAATTTCCTCGTCTACTGATCTTCCTGTGCCCTGGGAGATCTCCTATATTAATACATAAATAATTTAATTCTTAGTTTTGTCTAACAAAAATGAACATTCTGATTGGCTGAATATATGTATACATGATATTTTCTGTGAAATAGGCAGGTATCATTAGAGGTGAGAAAAAGTCATTATAATAAGGATAGTGCATGATAGTATCAAAAATGTGTAAAATAAGAGTCACGATCCCATGGTTTAACGCCTTTTTCAACAATCTTTCACCACAAAGTTCACTTATTCATGTGTTTCCTAGGGTTCATCAGCAGTAGACAGGGGCTCTGAAATGTCTTGCGCACAGACATGCCAGCGTGACAGGCAGTGCAGCTGGGACTCAGTAGCACAAAACTTCACTTTTCTAACGAGTCTGTCCCTGAGCAATAGAGGACACCATGACACACACACCCCCCAAAAAATAAATCAGTTTTTTCATCATTTCTATTTTCTAACAATGGTTGATTATCAACCCATACTGAGAACATTTGGGTATAAACCATTCTTTTTCAGTAACAGCAGAGTTTTTTTTATGTAATATATTACACAGCTTTAATCAATTATCACACAACAAAATTTTAGATTTGTGCAAATTGAGAGAAGTTGCAAATGACAATTTCAAGATGATCAAATTTGAAAAATCTTTGTCTTTCTGGGTAGAAAACATTATACATGATAAAGAAATTGCTTGTAACAAGCACTCTCTCCATTTTCCACAAAGCTATTTTCTTAAGGGGGTTCAAAAGCAGGAAGAACTACGTAGGAATGGGTTAAGTTTCAAAAAATGGTCGTGAGTTTTAGTTTTACCCATATTAACAATTGCAAATATATGAATGTTCTAATATCATTAACAATACTCACACAATCCCACTTTTTCTTGCCTCTTAAAGAGAATACCTTGGGAGTACAATTCGGAAAACGAAGAAAAAGATTGTTACAAGCTATTTCTTAATTATTTGCAATGTTTTCTACCCAGTAAAACAAAGATTCAAAATTTCATAAGACCAAATTAGTTGTCTGCATCTTCTTGTAATTTGAACCAGCCTAGAATTTTGTCATCATATAATGGGATAAGGCTGTTTGAATGGGGTTTAACGCCGCTTTTAACAGTTTTTCATTCATATCGCTGCGGCTGGAGCACATATCAATCAATCCCTGGTATTTCTCACACCAGTACTACCACTACATCCTTTCCTAGCCTCCAGCTGCTATCCCACTTAGATTTACGATTATCCACCCATTGGTGAGAGAATGTGATCGAACCCATGACATTCCATGATTGAAGATTAAGAGTCTGATGCGCTACCGGTTGCGCTATGACAGCTACTAATGGGATAAGGAAGACAATTGCAACAAGTTAGTGTTGATCACACATTGGCACTAAAGTTATGATGAATCATACGCTATGCCAAAATTAAGTTACAAACCTTTACCTTGTTAGTCTTATCAAAGGTTATATAACATTCACACATTATCATTTACTGTATAAATCACTTTTGTAAGATATTTGATAAAACAGGCTACTGTTTGTTAACTCATTTACAACTTAAGCAGATATTGCTTGTAATTTTTAAAAGAATTTTTTTAATAATAGCAAACATGAAAATTTGTTACAAGTTTAAACAATTCCCACACAGTGACGCTTTTGGACGCCCCTTAAGAAAAACAATCAGGAAAACATTGTGTAAAATGAAGAAAATGCTTGTGACAAGCAATTTCTTCATTTTACACAATGTTTTCTTCTCAGAAAGCTGAAAAATTCTAAAATTTCATAAACTTTAAACTGTCTTCTGCAACTTCTTTCAATTTGGTCCAGTCTAAAATTCTGCCGTCTGATAATGGTTTAATAGACTTTGACAGAAATAAGCACTAGCTATATTAGAATACATTTAAAACAGTCTTAGATAGAAAAACATCTTGAGAAAAAAAATAATTTGATTGTGACAATTAAATGTTTTTCTTTTCCAATAACATCAAGAGTGCCATTGTCACAATATACACCACTACATTTGGGTCTTTTTTTTCTGTGACACAGTCTAGAATGGTTTTATTGATTGACTGAATGGGGTTTAACGCCACTGTCGACAGTATTTCAGTCATATTGAGGAAGCTGGAGCACCTAACAATGGATTCCTGGTATTTCACACACCGGTACTACCACTACATCCTTTCCTAGCCTCCAGCTGCTATCCCACTTTGATTTACTATTATCCATCCATTGGTGAGAGACAAATGTCGGAAAGAATATGTGCCACCACCGGGGATCAATCCCATGACTTCCCATGATTGAGGATTAGGAGTCTGACGCGCTACCGACTGCGCTATGATGGCAGCTCAGTCTGAAAAGGTTAAACTCTGATAAAATGCACAAGGATACTTGACTAGGAACATTCTGTAATAGTTTAATGCAAATTTGTCAAGTAATGGAAGGGGAGTTGTGTTAACAAGAAATTTTGCATACCAAACCCCGCCCCCTTTTTTTATGACACAGCACCTCGACAATGAGCCCAAGGTCAGGTGAATAGATACATTGTGTCAGAATTTCATTTAAATTTGTAAAAAAAAATGTAGGAAGTGCTATGTTAACCCATTCCTGCACAACAAATTTTAGACCGGTCCGAATTGAAGGAAGCTGCAGACCACAATTTCAAGTACAAGGTAGATGGAATTTTGAATATTTTTTCTCTTTGGTTAGAAAACATTGTGGATAATGAAGAAATTGCTTGGTACAAGCAAATTTCTTCATTTTCCACAATGTTTTCCAAAACTTTTATCTTGAGGGGCGGGATTGAGTTTGAATGGGTTAAGAAGATGTGTATGTACTGACTGCTGGACCACAGGACAGACTCTTCTCTTGGGGTTTGCTATAAGAATTGATAGTGTAGGAATGGATTAACAAAACTTGGAAGGGTTCTGAAGACAAATAATTGTAAAGGAAATGATTCATAAAGGATAAAGCCACAATGTTTACCTGAGCAATTTTCTTTGCCCCTTCATATGCCTCCATGTCTATAGAAAGACCCTTCTCTTCTGACATGAGCTGTGTCAAGTCTACAGGAAACCCGTACGTGTCGTAGAGTCTCCACGCCACATCTCCAGGTAGAACATTTGTATCACCAAGTTTGTGGATTGTTCTCTCCAATAGACGTTTACCTCTAGACAGCGTCTTTAAAAACTGTTGTTCTTCCTCATTGATAACATCCTTCACCTAGTAATATATTGTTATATTAGCAATTACCAGATAAAAACCTTCAGACACAATTGAATTCAAAGGAGTTGCAAATGACAGTTTCATGAAATATTTGTCCTTTTAGGGTAACAAAATATTGTGGATAGTGAAGAAAATACTTGTAACAAGTTATTTTTTCATTTTGCACAATGTTAACCAATATGTAGCTTATAAACTATGAAGTAACAGCACAAAATCAAACAGAGCACCCCATGTAATGTCTTAATGTTGCTAAATTTATAGTAAACAATCACACCAACACCAAATTAATGACAATACCTTACATTTCTGTAGCTTAGTGCAAAAAACATCATAAGTATCTATACAAAGTATAGACACTGTCTATACCAAGTATCAACACTTAGGATGTTTTACACTAAGCTATCGATTTTTGTTTCTAAAACAGGTAACCTAAAAATCTTATCGCCTTTCATCTGTACTGATAAAATTAAGTATATTGTGAAATTGACAAAGAGAATGATTTTGGAATTATCTTGGAATGAAATGAGCAAAATGGGCAAGTTATAAGCAAAATGAAAATTTCTAATGAAATGTTATTACCTCCCTTTATATAAATTTACATATTGTTCTATAATCAGACCTGTCTACTCAGACAAATCATTTTTAGGGCAGGACTTATTAAGACTTAATTTAAAAACGATTTTGAGAAGCCTATCAAACTCTGCAATACTCCAACATCATGAGTGTAATTTAGAATACTATCCTCCAATCCTCTAAAAATCTTTCTCTAAAGACTTCATCTCAGGGTAACCACCATGTATTCTTAAATCTTAACACAAAAGTCAGCATTTCAAAAGCTAGCTTACCATTTCTGGGTCTTTCTTCACTTCAGGAAATGCATCTCCAAGTAACTGAACAACGGAATCTACCATTGAGGCAAAAAATCCTGGTTTGGCTCCGAGTTTTTCAGTAGCATATCTTACAGCTCTTCGTAGAATCCTTCTTAGTACATACCTGCAACAGGTAACAAGATGTGTTTGTGAAACACTATGCCCCTGAAACAGGAATTTTTTAGAAACGGTTGATTTTTATTGTTATTTTTTTGCTTTGTTTTAGGGAAAAGGCTTAAATTTTTTACCTTGACCTTGATGAAATGACCTTCCCCAGTTGCGCTTTGTTGAGAGCTATCTACATACCAAACATAAGCTTTGTAACTTAAGTGGGGCTGAAGTTATAGGAAAATGTTTAGTTGCAGGTTAAGTTTTTGAGTAACGTTTTAGGGAAAAGAGTTAAAATTTTGACCTTGACCTTGATGAAATGACCTTCCCCAGTTGCGCCTTGTTTAGACCTATCTACATACCAAATATTAGCATTGTAACTTAATTGGGGTTGAAGTTATAAGAAAATGATTAGTTGGCAGGTTAAATTTTGAGTAATGTTTTAGGGAAAAGAGTTAAAATTTTGACCTTGACCTTGATGAAATGACCTTCCCCAGTTGCGCCTTGTTTAGACCTATCTACATACCAAATATTAGCATTGTAACTTAATTGGGGTTGAAGTTATAAGAAAATGTTTAGTTGGCAGGTTAAGTTTTTGAGTAATGTTTTAGGGAAAAGGGTTGAAATTTTGACCTTGACCTTGATGAAATGACCTTCCCCAGTTGCATCTTGTTGAGACCTATCAACATACCAAATATAAGCATTGTAACTTTATCAGGGATGAAGTTATAGGAAAATGTTTAGTTGGCAGGTTAAGTTTTTGAGTAACATTTTAGGGAAAAGGGTTAAAATTTTGACCTTGACCTTGATGAAATGACCTTCCCCAGTTGCATCTTGTTGAGACATATCTACATACCAAATATAAGCATTGTAACTTGTAACTTTATCAGGGATGAAGTTATAAGAAAATGTTTAGTTGGCAGGTTAAGTTTTTGAGTAACGTTTTAGGGAAAAGGGTTAAAATTTTGACCTTGACCTTGATGAAATGAACTTCCCCAGTTGCGCCTTATTGAGACCTATCTACATACCAAATATTAGCATTGTAACTTAATCAGGGCTGAAGTTATAGGAAAATGTTTAGTTGCAGGTTAAGTTTTGCAGACAGACAGACAGACGGACAGACAGACGGACACCGGTAAAACAATTTACCCCCGATCTATCGATGTGGGGGCATAAAAAAGTCATTAGACAAATATGGCATTAAACTTTGAAAGATCAGTCTCACGTTTTAAACAAGTCATTGATTTACAATGAATCATGCCTGTATTAAGATCACTGTGTCTGTTTTCAGACTGAAAATTATCCTGGTCTTCATACAAGTTTAAGCTGCAGTGTACTTCTTTGTACTCTATGTAATTAAAATGATCACCTTAACCCATTTTCAAACAACATAATTTTTGAGTGGTCCAAATTCAAAGAGGTTGAAGACAACAAAACTAAGTTGATATAAATTAAATAAGGGCCATATGAGGGAGAAAACATTGTGGGGAAAGAGGAAATTGCTTGTTACAAGCGTTTTCTTCTTTTCTCACAATGTCTTCCATACAAATATTTCTTTGGCATGTAAAACAAGGGATTCGGTGGAAATTGGTTAATAAACCTTCACAGCATTGTACATTCAACTTACAGATTCAAAGAGCTTTACCCATTACCAGACAACATAATTTTAGGTTGATTCCAACGTATTGAAAGAAGTTGCAGCTGACAATTTTGAATCTGTTTGAATGGGCACTTAAATGTTTTACTGAACTATTTTTCTTCAAGGCATATTAAGTTGAATTGTTCTCTCATGGGTTAAAAAGCCAATGATTCCTATAAGAAACTTAAGCCTTTCTGTTTGCCTTTCAGGCTGAAAAACATTAGTTCAGTTGGTTACATTCTGTTCCAGTAATGGGTCATGCAACCACACCAACATTCTTTCTATCAATAGACCTTTTCACGCAAAGCTTCAGATGACTAAAAAGTCTGTATCCGTTAGACGCTTTGAAAGAAAAACAACAACAACAATTTTCAACTGTGGGGAGGATTTACTTCCGGTTTTGTTTTTTGAAAGCCTTATAATTGCGTCCAGTCATTCTAACTTCTTTTTTCGAGTTTTTACAATGAGAAGCATTAGGCTGAATGATGTAGATATTGTTGTTGGAAATGTAGCATCTGTTTGTTACAATATTTTTTTCTCTGTTGTCCCAGAAATGTTCTTCAGAAGCATTGAAAGTACCCTATTTTATCGGCCTTACGGAATATATCACGGGTGCTTTGTTTCATGATCTATTTTTACCATATACAATAAATTGTATGATAACCCGATATATAGTATAAGTTGAAACAAATGCCTGTAATATATGAGGGTGAATGTAACTTTGACAGGTCATTAATTCATTTTCTATCTGGCAACAACAAGAATCACCAAAACTCGTGTTCTTCGCATTGGGGAATATTGAAGTGATGAAATTAAAGATCAATATAGCTGAGACATTGTATCGAAGTTGGGTGACCAAAATGTCGTTCTACATTATATGTAAGACCTTTTGGTAGCCTATTGATGATATTCTGGTTATAATATATATAATGACCCCTTGGTCTACTAGTAAGGCCAGGTTTTTAAATATTAAAGTTAGATATTTTAAATGAAAGCCTACCTCGCAATATATTCTCCAGCATTTTTTTTTTAAATCCATTCAATGAAAATAAACTTATTCACTTTATTTGATTGTGGAAAAATGCTTATAGATAAACAGCATGTCATACAGCCGTGCCAATTGAAGCGCCGCCCGGTCGCATCCTTTGATCAATCGACAAGGAATTAGTATTTGGCGGCATATCGATTGTAACATAAAAGGATTAAATTTGTCTCATCAAATCATAAATTTGATTTGATTTAATGTAAGAGTGTTTATCGGGTTCTTTGTGACATGATGCCGGTTACATAATAACCCCATATGTATCGTGATTTACCAAAGGGAACCCTTTACATCAAGGCTGTTAACAGATCATTCTTCTGATCAGCTCTCACTTATCATTTTTTTTTTACATTTAATCATTTTTATTATTCATACTTTTCTCCGCACTATTAACATCGTCATGATCAATACGATCTATATTTCATTCATTCATCTTCAAAATAATGCTCCCTGTTTTGACATTACAATTTATTCTTTTTAATTCATTGCACGGCATTTTTTTTTATTTTTTTTTCAAAAGTTTATTATTTATATCAAGAAAATATTTCCTCTTTTCTTTCACATTTCTATTATAACAATGATTTGATTGTTTGAAAAAAATGACATGCTGTAGTGTGGGCGTGTTTGCTATTAAGAAATGAAAAGTAGAGAGAGAGAGTAAAGGAGAGAGATATCTAGGAGAGATATCTAATTTGGTGGACATACAGACAGAAACAAATATTTCATAAACAGCATGCATGTCTTTGTTCTTCATTTTCATCATTGGTATTATCAACATGGCATATCTAAAGTAAAATTTTATTTTCATCGTCCAAATTGCGGTCAATACCTGAAATACTTTAAAAATAAACAAATAACTTTAGTCATTTGTGTCAATAAGGATTATTGTCACTTGTGCTCAGGCTAATCGTGTTAAGGGCGGGGTTTGAAATGATTGACGTGCTTATGATTGACGCATATTCGTAAATTTAACCAATCAGCGCGCAGGAAAAATTCGTATGGCTTATGTCTTTTGTGTAGTGTTGATATTTGTAAATATTGAAACAAGAGGCCCATGAGGGCCTGAGACGCTCTACTGGTTATCAAGTTTTCCGTTAAAGAAATCTGATATTTAAGGAAGTTAATTGCTCAAAGAAGAATGCATAAGGAAAAAAAAAGGGGGCTTTATCCCCTTTATCATTTTAAGCAACAATCCTCAAGGCCCCTTTTCCAATGTTTCATGCCGGATCCACTCCATTTCCAAAAGAAAGTTACCTTATGACCCTACAATCATTCTGTGAATATTTCATCAGAATCTGACAATAATTGTGGACTTAATCACATAAACAGGATTGTTTTGAATGAAAATCAATAAGGCCCCTTTTCCTGTGTTTTCTGATGGATCAATTTCATTCCAAAAGGAACTTTCCTTACAACTCGACAATTGTCCTGTGAAATTTAAAAGACAACTTGATAATGATTGTGATCTTCATCAAATACACAAGAATGTTTTGAATGATAATCTGTAAGGCCCCTTTTCCTGTGTTTCGAATGCCACAATTATTCCATGCATCTTTGAAGAGAATCCAATAAAACTGTTGACTTTATTGTGTTAACAAAGATATTAAATTCAAGTTCTCATAAGGCCCCTTTTCCCGTGATATTTTACTGTTGGTTTTATCATTCTATGAAAGTTAAAAGTGAATCCGATGAAATATTGGGAATTCATTATGTTTACTAGAATATTTAAAAAAAAAATCATATGTCCCCTTTTTACATGATACTTGATGGATTGTACCCAGTTCTGAAAAGAACCATCTAAGTATTTGTACAATCATTCTGTGAAATTTTGAAGTGAATCCGGTGAAATCAAGGGACATAATTGTGTTAACCAGAATATTGAAGAGAGTTTTTCATAAGGCCCCTTTTTATGTGACCCTTGCTATAGTCAGATCCACTGTCAAAATCAACAATTGGAATGATGGTACAATCAATCTGTTTAATCTATGGAATTTATTGTGTTAATGAATTATAGTGAAATATTCATAGGGCCCTTTTTCTCAAGATACTTTACAGAACAAACCAAATTTCAAATTTCAAATTCTAATGAAGGTAGAATCATTCTTTAAAAGTTAAAGAGAATCAATGAAAACAGTGGACTGAATTGTGTCAAGAATTTTTGTAACTAAATTTTCATAAGGCCCCTTTTCCCGTGAAACTTAACAAATCAGACCCAATGTACAAAGGAACAATCCTAATGATAGTTTGAAGAAAATGATAAAGACTGAGGACTTTATTGTAATAATGATGTTTTGTAATAAAATTTTTATAAGGTCCCTTTTCTTGTGTCACTTAACCAATCAGACCTAATTTACAAAGGAACAATCCAAATGATGGTACAATCATTCTATTAACCCATTCCAACTCAATCCCTCCTTTTTACGCCCCTCAATAAAACAGCTTTAGAAAACATTGAGGAAAATGAAGAAATTGCTTGTGACAAGCAATTTCTTCATTATCCACAATGTTTTCTATCCCAAAAGATGAAAACATTTAAAATTCCATCACCTTGAAATTGACGTCTGCAGATTCTTTCAATTTGGACCATTCTAAAATTTGGTTGTGTTGGAATGGGTTAAAGTTTGAAGAGATTCTGATAAAGACTGAGGGCATTGTTGTGTTTATGAGGATTTGGTAATAATTTTTCATACAACCCCTTTTCCTATGATACTAGACAGATCAGGCCCAATTGGGAAAGAAACAATCCTTATGATGGTACAAACATTCTGTGAAAGTTTGAAAAGAATCTGATGAAAACTGCAGACTTTATCTTGGTGTCAAATTTTTAAAATAAAATTTTCATAAGGCTCCTTTTCCTGTGATACTTGAAGGATCAGGTCTCATGTCAGCCTCAACAATTGTGATTATTGTACAATGATTCTTTGAAGGTTTGAATAAAATCCAATGAAAGCTCTGGACTTGGTTACAAGGATTATAGATAAAATTCTCTAAAGGCCCCTTTTCCCATGATACTAGACAGATCACGCCTAATTTGAAAAGAAAGAATCCTCATGATGGAATAATCATTCTGCGAAAGTTTTAACAGAATCTGATGAAAACTGTTGACTTTATTGTGGTACAATGATTTTAAAATTAAATTTCATAATGCTCCTTTTCCTGTGATACTTGACGGATCAGGTCTAATGCAAACATCAACAATAATTATTATTGTACAATTATTCTGTGAATGTTTGAAGAAAATCCGATGAAAGCTCTGGACTTTGTAACAAGGATTTATAAATGAAATTTTCATAAGGCCCCTTTTCCGGTGCTTCTTGACAGTTCAAACCCTGTTATGAAAAGAATGATAGTTATGACCTTCCAATCATTCTGTGAAAGTTTCAACAAAATCTGATCAAAGCTGTGGGCTTTATTGTGTTAACAGGGTTTTATTAATTGAATTTTCATATAGCCCCTTTTCCCATGTTACTTGATGGATCTGAACCAATTCCAAAGGGGACTCTTCTTACAAAAGTATAATTATTCTGTTTTGAGTATAAAGACAACCCCATCTCACCTGTGGACTTACAAGCATTAATTAAGATTTTTTTAATTGAATTTTCCTAAGGCCCCTTTTCCTATGTTTCTCAATGGATCAGACCCAATTTGAAAGGAACAATCCTTATGATGGTACAATCATTATGTGAAAGTTTGAAGTCAATCAGGTGAAATCTAGGGCCATTATGTGTTAACAAAGATTTTTTTTATTAAATTTTCATGGGGCCCCTTTTCCCATGAAACTTGATGGATCAAACCTACTTCCGAAAGGAACAATCCACATAATGTAATAATCATTCTGGGAATGTTTGAAGAGAATTTGTTGAAAACTATGGACTCTATTGTGTTTACGAGGACTTTTTCAATCCAGTTTTAATCAGGCCCCTTTTTCCCGTGGTCCTTGACTGATCATACCAAATTTTGAAAGGAACAATTCTTATGATGGTACAATCATTCTGTGAAAGTTTGAAGTCAATCAGATGAAAACTGTGGACTCTAGAGTGTTAACAAAGATCTTTGAATTAAATTTTAATAAGGCCCCTTTCCTATGTTTCTTGAGGAATCATATCCGATTCCAAAAGGTACAATCCTTATGATGGTACAATCATTCTGTGAAAGTTTGAAGAGAATCCGTTGTAAATTGTTGGCTCTAGATTATTAATGAGAATTTTTTATTAAACATTCATAAGGCCCCTTTTTCCTGTGTTTCTTGAAGGATCATACCTAATTTCAAAAGGAATAATCCTTATGATAGTACAATCATTCTGTGAAAGTTTGAAGAGAATCCGATGAAAACTATTGACTCCAGAGTGTTAAAGAGTATTTCTTAAAAGATTTTTCGATTAAATTTTCATAAGGCCCCTTTTCCTGTGTTTCCAGATGGATCTGACAAAATTTCCAAAGGAGCAATCCTTATGATTGTACAATCATTCTGTGAAAGTTTAAATACAATCTGATGAAAACTGTGGACTCTAGAGTGTTAACAAGAATTTTTTTATTAAATTCTAATAAAGGCCCCTTTTCCCCTGTTTCATGACAGATCAGACCCATTTTCGAAAGGAACGGTCCTTATGCTTGTACAATCATTCTGAGAAAGTTTGAAGAGAATCCGATGAAAACTGTGGACTCCATTGTGTAAACAAGGATTTTTAATGGAGTTTTTAATTGAATTTTCATAAGGCCCCTTTTCCCATGTTTCTTGACGGATCATACCCAATTTCAAAAGGAACGATCCTTATGTTGGTACAATCATTCTGTGAAAGTTTGAAGAGAATCCAATGAAGACTGTGGACTCTATCGCGTAAACAAGGATTTTTAATAGAATTTTAATTAAATTTTCATAAGGCCCCTTTTCCCATGTTTCTTGACGGATCAGACCCATTTTCGAAAGGAACAATCCTCATGTTGGTACAATCATTCTGTGAAAGTTTGAAGAGAATCTGATGAAAACTGTGGACTCTATCACGTAAACGAGGATTTTTTATTGATTTTTTAATGAATTTTCATAAGGCCCCTTTTCCCGTGTTTCTTGATGGATCATACCCATTTTCGAAAGGAACGATCCTTATGTTGGTACAATCATTCTGTGAAAGTTTGAAGAGAATCTGATGAGAACTGTGGACTCTATCGCGTAAACAAGGATTTTTTAATTAGATTTTCATAAGGCCCCTTTTCCCATGTTTCTTGACGGATCATACCCATTTTCGAAAGGAACGATCCTTATGATGGTACAATCATTCTGAGAAAGTTTGAAGAGAATCCGATGAAAACTGTGGACTTTATTGCGTAAACGAGGATTTTTAATTGAATTTTTAATTAAATTTTCATAAGGCCCCTTTTCCCGTGTTTCTTGACGGATCATACCCATTTTCGAAAGGAACGATCCTTATGATGGTACAATCATTCTGTGAAAGTTTGAAGAGAATCCGATTAAAACTGTGGACTTTATCGCGTAAACGAAGATTTTTTAATTAAGTTTTAATTAGGCCCCTTTTCCCGTGTTTCTTGACGGATCTGACCCAATTTCAAAAGGAACGATCCTTATGATGGTACAATCATTCTGTGAAAGTTTGAAGAGAATCTGATGAAAACTGTGGACTTTATCGCGTAAACGAGGAAAAGTTTAACGGACGGACAACGGACGGACGCCGGACGGGAAAAAGCCATCGCTATAGCTCTAGTGGCCTTCGGCCAGTAGAGCTAAAAAACATTGATTTCCGGCACAAATAACTTAAAGTAATTTGTTGTATACTATAATTCATCAAAGTGGTCATTCAGTGTTTGTACCGAGAGTTTAACTGTAAATCTATATTTTCCCCTTTTTATATGCGCGCTCTAGTGGGGGGGGGGTGTTAATAATATTTTCAAAAAATCTTATTACATTGGAAATATTTTTGTTGTCATCAGTTTCGAGATACGTTATATTACATATCGCCTAGATACCAGGCCGTTTTAAACTAATTTTGGTTACTAATACACGATAATATCATCAATACTACACGCTACAACTAGTCTGTATATACATGCTCACAGGTGAAACACTTTTTTCAATCAAATTTTGATTTTTAACCTTTATTTATGCTCGTTCAAAATAGCGAATTAACAAAGGATTATATAGTGGTTATTTATCGACTCCCCGCAACCGATCACGTGACTTAGTCTCGGGTAAATATCGCATTTAACAAGATTTGATTTGACGCATGCGCTGTTAGACCGTGAAAAGGTCTATTGACAAGTCACTTTGACATGTGTAATTTGTATCTTGCCAATAAGGGAATAAAAACTGGTGCATTCAAATGGATGATCAGCTGTAGACTCAGATTGTTGTTGGACTCGTGTGAGAAATGATAGAAAGTCATGGTTAGGTGCTCGAGCTGCTACAACATAATTGAAATACTATTTAAAGAAGTGTAATGGGTTTGAATCCAAGCTCACCAACATTCTTTCAGTCATTTGACACCATGACACCTCTCATTTGTCTCTCACTAATAAGGGAGACAAGTGGTGCACTCAAAATTGATACACAGCTGGAGTCTCAGATAAAATGTTGTAGTTGTATTGTGAGAAATGAAAAAAATCCATGGTTATGAGCTCCAGCTGCCCTGACATAATGAAATTACATAATCACAACAAATACTATTTAAAGAAGTGCTAAATCCCAAGGTACAATCAATCATTCTAATATGGGTAAATATTTCAAATTGAAAACGTCTTTTATGAATATTTCGTTCATCATGACAAAAATAGTACATGTATGTTTAATGTCAGCAGTTAATCCTTATCCTTCTGAATATTTATCCTTTTTTTACTAAATTTTAGAACTCAGACATCATTAGATCACATTTTTCATGAAGTCATAAATAGGACCATATGCTTCAAAATAATAAGCTTCAGGGGGACATTTATCAATTTAATAAAATGTGGTGCCATTGTCATACAACCTTTATTCCAAGGTTCCAATTTCTTGATGAAAATCTTACCCATGTAATAAGATTCTCTATTCCTTAACAATTTGATTTAGAATTTTTAACTACAAATCATCAAAACTCCAAAGTATGCAAGTTTGTATTTACCCTCGGCCTGTATTATCTGGTCTACCCCCATCTGAGAGGGCTATCGTCAAAGTTCTGGCATGATCAGCCAACACTCTATACGCCATGTCTGTTCCTTCTACATCATCTTTACCCACACGACCCTGGTAAGCTGGACAACCAGTATTCTGTATGCAAGAAAATTAATATTTCTTTTCCAGAACAAAACACAAGACATCCCAGAGTTTCTTCCAAAGAAAGTCAAGATTCTCACGCCATTAGGCCTTTTTTCATATCAGAGACATAACTTGAAGCATTTTGATTGGAGAATACAAATCAATTTCAAATAAACAAGAGCCGTCAGAGACGGATTATGCTCCCCGAATAAGGTTTTTGTCACAAAACTGTATGCCATTATTGGACAAAAAACTTCTTATTGAATGTAACTATAGTTTGAGAGTTCAGTTCACAAGAATTTGGAAGTTTGACAAAAATTGAAGGAATCTGTTTGGCTTCACAGGCCTGATTCTAGTAAAATTCAATATCATTATATGGTAAAGGGTTAAATATTTCACCTTGACCATCAAAGTTATCAATGAAAAATGTCTACATACAAAAAATGATAACTTGAGTAGTCTTGCAGAAACAATAGACTGATTTATTTTAGAGTAGGAAATATACAAAATATAAAAATTGCAATCACTTATCAGTTAGAATTTGACCTTGACCTTGACCAAGAACTTTATCTAAGTTTCTGCTGAAAGGTCTTGTCACAAGTAATAAACATATGAAAACTGCTTAAATATGATGGCTATATCACTTACCATTGCAAAATAATGGCCAATTTAAAAGTTTTAATTTCCCAAATTTTGACCTTGAGAAATGACCTTGACCTTGAATGATGACCTTGAACTTAGTACCAAAAGAAAGGGGTTGTCAAAAGCAATGCACATGTGAAATATGAAGACTTCATCTGTAACGAATCAAAAGTTATTGCCAATTTTAGTTTTTGCAGGGGAAAATGACAATTAAGGTAAAGGTAATAACATTAAGGCCTCTTTTCTAATGACGCATTTTTTTAAACGAAAATTTCGGTTAGTTTAAGGTCAAGGGGATCTGATTTGCTACTCAAATATGAAATTTCATGAAATTCTAAGAATTATTCTTGGAGAAATTGGCAAAAAAAACTAGTTTTTACATTGAGGCCTCTTTGACTTTGACGCTGCCTTGAAATAAGAAAAATCAAAACATGGGTCTTGGAACATAAGTGCCATTACGTGTGTGTACATTGAAAAATTATTAGCATACAAAACGAGAAACTCTATGTGCGCATTTTCTCTAAAAACCCCAAAAGTTGCAATCAAAGTAGACCAAAATAGACAAAAATATGGGAACCAGCAGCTGTAAAATGACATATAATGCGGATCTTGATTGCCTGACCAGTTTGTTTAGAAATAAGTCCATATTTAAGGTTCTAGTTCTGTTTTTAGCTACGTAATTGGCTGTCTGAAAATGTCACAACAAACCTATTCTATTTCTATGGTGACCTTTGAACAGTAATAAGGCCAGTTGATATTTTCTGTACCAGTATTGTTTCAATACCAGAGTTTGAGCTAACAATTAGCTGACATGCCTGGTATTGCCTGCTCCAATGCCTTCCTCATCCTCGTAATTAACCTGTTAGAGTTGTTTAGCCATCGCTCTCATATCATATTAAGCCCTTCCAAAATTCAATAATTAAGAAAAAGCGAATTGTCAAAAATCTGCTTTGCTATCCTTCGCTCCAAACTTATCTGAAACTGGCAGATGATGTGTGGCACCTATTTACTGATTATAAACAAAGTAGATATAACTATACCATTGTCATTTGGTAAAGGGTTCAGATTTGTATGTTGTACCCTTAACTCTGAAAATAAGGGGTACACTGTACCCTCAGATTTTTCTTTGTACCCCCATTTCAAAACCTCAGGGGTACATGTACACCCAAAATGAAAACCCAGTGGGCATGCTGTGTTTTCCAGTTTCAAGTTTTTCACAGGGTTGTAAAAAAGCCAGATTGTACTGGAATGGGCTACATATTATAATATTGAATGACATTTCCTTGTTTCCCTAAAAGCCAGTGGTTTTGGGGTTACTTTTTGGTTACTTTGTCCTCTTTGCATGGCACACACATAAATAAGAAACATTTTACTACCTATTGTGATCATATTTGAAAACTACTGTAAATTGGGTAATTTTCTCTCGTCGTCTTATTTTTGCATGAGCAGGACCCAAGTTATTAGTGAGTACATGAATTCGCGAGTGGCAGTATGATACTACGGTAATTTCTCTAAGTATCCCGGGAAATACACCGCCAAAGAAAAAATCTATATACAATTACAGCCCGTTTCTATACCGACCTATGAATAGAATGATTACTTGTAATCCATTTAAGAAGATTTTTACCTATTCTTTTTTCTCATAGTATAACAATTTCTCTTCTGAAACCATTCTAAGACGGCAAATTATACATTTAAGTTTAAGATTTTTTTTTTTTTTTTTAAAAGAGCTAAAAAGCCGTTATCAAAAAGAAGTTTAAAGTCGTAAGATGTATATATGCTTACGCCCTTAAACCACTAATGCATCGAATTATGAATTTGACAAACTGTCATATGATGAAATAATTTAATCCAGTGTCAAAACAGGTACAATTATCTAATTTCAATTGATTCATTTTGCATCACCTGCTTTCAGTAGGTTAAAAGGTTCTAGGAATCTATACAATAAGAGTCAGTTACAATTTTTAATTGGTCATAGACCAATTTATATAATCATAAATTCGAGATTGTGTCGCTGCAATTTACCAAAACTGCCTTTAGCCCAACTGGACGTATATTCTGACGAGCAAACAGAAAAAATCATTTCATTTTACAAGTTAAGAATTATCAAAAGGAGTAAAGGAAAACTGGACGGTCACACGCTTTAAAGATGAATGCTTCAAGTGATGAACGCGTCTTACCAACCCTTTCTTTCAATCATATTGAGGTGTAAACAAAGATGATACTGCCACTCAATTATTTTCCAGCCATAAGTTAATCAAAGTACTGAAAGTTCTTCTGGAGAGCAAATTTGATTATTATCCTTTCATGCAGTCTAAAGAATTCGCCCAAAGAATAGTATCAATTGTTTTTTCCTTTGTTTATCATCAGCGCTGTTTAGGAACTTGTTAATTTCTGCCCAGAAAAAGAGAGCGTTTTGAAATTCCATGAACCTGCTGTCAGCATTTGCTCTTAAACTTAAGTTATCATATTTCCATAAATTTTCTGTTTTGGCTTTATAAAAAAAGCTTGCAGGGATGATCTAACCATGACTATTTAACAATCGAGAATTTTTAAAAATTTAGTTTTCACAAAAAGTTGCTTTTTTGTCCGTACCCATGTTGCATCAAGGTCTTACGTTCTAACATTCACGGAAATATCATACACTAGGATAGAACCTACGTGTTGTGAAAGTAATAGAAATTAAAGTTGTTTTACCCTAATTCTAAAGTCGGAATGCAACGATATGTCCAATTTCTCAGTGACGACCAATTACAGTGCGTACAGCACTTTGATTAGCTCTTTGTTGTGTAATTGTCGTCGCCTAGAATTTTATCACTTTGTCTGCTTTCCATTATTATGTTTGTATACCTGTATTCAATAGACTAACTTGGCTGGTTATAAATTTTTTTCCACCTGCTAAGGATTCTTCCTTTCTTATTTCTTCTGTTTTTATGCCGAGGACCAAAGGATCCACATATGAATGAAATAAAGTGGGATGATGCCGAAATGGGTATATATTTTGTCATTTGATCTTCATCGGTCCACAGCTTACTTCGGACCTCTCCGTATAAAATGGTCCAATTTAAGCAAATTCTTGAATTTGCGAGCTCCCTGTCTTGCGAATATTAGCCAAAATAAAAACCTAGTTAATAAAACCCGATTTACAGTAACTGACAGTTGAATGACAAAATCTTACTTTCTGGATAAAGTCAAACAATGGCTGAAAGCAGTCTGTATCGTAGTTGGAGGATTTCCTTTGTATTACGGACACCAATCTTTCTAACCCCATTCCACAGTCTACATGACCTTTAGGAAGTGCCTTTAGTTCTGTTGCAGATTCTCTGGTAAAAAGACCTGCACATGTTGTTAACAAATTCTGCTTCCAGACAACAAAATTAATGACTAATATTGTCAAAGAATTTGTCTACAAGTAAATATGTTTTTTTATTGAAATAAATTTTCTTTTGGAGTAGAAAGAATTGTTGGAAAGAACAAAATGTATCTTGCAAAAAATTCTTCTGTTTTTCCTGAACATAAAGAAATCATTTTACGTTGGAAGGGAGAAAACTCATGATTCTATAGCAGTGAACTGCCAAGGCTGAGTTTCTGCACTATTGTCTCCAAACATCAAACATGTCTCCAGTTTTTTTAAGACCATTGGCACACTGTTCTCTTGGTTCCAAAACTCTGGAAGCTGCATTGTTAGCCTGACCCATCAGTTTGTAAGATGTCCCATTTATATTAGATGATGGGGAGATTATCCCCTTGTTTCTAAAACCTTGACAGATTACTGCTATAGGAATTGGTAAGTGACAGCATTTAATACACATTTCTACAACAAGTGCTTCTCACATCTGGATTTTTTTTGCAGAACTAAAATATCTCTGAGATGAACTAGAAGGAGATAGTCCAAATTGAACAATGTTGCAGACGACATATCAAGGTGTGTTTAAATTGGAAAATAGGTGCAATAAAGTTGAAAAACATTGTGAGTAAGGAAAACTTGCTTGTTTCCATCAATTTTCCTTTCCTCACAGTGTTTTCCATAACTTTATTTCTAAGGGGCATCAAGAAGCAAAATGAAGTGGGAGTGAGCAAACGTTTTTCTTGGAGAAATTTATTTTCAAATTAAGGGGAAAAATCCAATTTCCTCAAGCTAACTTCCATGAGATGACCATTTTCTTTTCATTTAAAACTAAAGGGAGGACTTCTTCTATTGAGGCTATTTTGGGAAATACAGCACCTGTTATATTGTATAAACACAAGGTTCCATATCTCGAGAACATCTGGATGGTCCATATTTACGAGATCTCTAGCGTCACGACCCCCGATTCTGTCATAATGAATCTCCGTACATGGACCACATGGACCTGTCTCTCCCATCTCCCAAAAATTGTCCTTCATACCAAATGGCATCACACGGTTTTCTTCTACCCTGTTTAATACAATTAATCACTTTAACTTTTAAAACTTTTAAAATCATCACTTAAATTTTTTTATTTCACCTTTTTATCTCTCTTTAGGATAGTGTTGAAAATATAAAAATTGGACAAGTATTTCAACCCATAATTTTAATTAAATTTCTAATTACCTGATAACAAAAATTCAGACTGGTACAAAGTCAAAAAAGCTGAAGATGACAAGTTTAGTTAATAATTTTTTTTAAATCTTTGTTTTTTTGAGAAGAAAACGTGTTGGAACTTAAGAAATTGCTTGTAGGCAGGATTGTCATTTTCCAAAATGTTTTCCAAAGCTTTTATTTTTCTTTTTTTTTGATGGGGAGAAAAAAGTGAGATTGTGTTGGAATTAGTTGTATAAGTAACAAGAGCCACGTTGGACATGGCCATCCCCCACCACAAAAGCTTGATAGTAAACTGAAGCCAGTTAGATTTAAGCTTCTTGTGCACTGTATTTCTTCTCAATGAGTTTGATGATAGCTTTTATACTTTCAGATATATGCTCTGGACAAAATCTAAGTCTAAAAAAAACAACAAAGGGAAATTACTCCAAAATTATGCAAGCAAGAGTTGTAGTTCTTGTGCACTGCACTTCTCCTCATCGAGATACATCCACCTATGAAGTTTCAAGTAAATAGCTATTATACTTTCAGAGATATGCCCCAGACAAAATCTTAGTCTTTAAAAAAACAAAGGGCAATAACTCCAAAATTATGCAAGCAAGAGTTGTGGTTCTTGTACACTGCACTTCTCCTCAATGAGATCTATTGCCCTATGAAGTTTCAAGTTGATAGCAATTATACTTTCAGAAATATGCTCCGGACAAGATTAGTGATGGAAGGACGTAATGAAGGATGACAGAAGGACGGAATGACAGATAGAGACCATTACCAAATCCCCTTCGCGGAAACAGCGGGGGAATAATTATAGCTGTCACATGCTTTGTTAGTTATTGATATCATTATATAGAACTATATGTATTTAAATGTTTATCACACATCCAGATTTATCAAATCCATTCAATGTCAATTATTTACCCTCATCTTCTTTCATGAATTATAAACAAATGAAACCTGCAACCATCTGAGCTTGTATCAAGCAATTTCTTAAATTTAACATTGTTATCCTGAACACTTTTGTAAGTCTAGTAAAATTGTTTGATTGTTTGATTCCTTGAAGGATAACCCATCAAATTCTATGCCTGTTTTGAAGCTTTTTTTGACAGCAAGTATAAATGTCCTGATTCCTGAAAAGATCTCTTAATAGATAGGGGCTTTTTTGGATGAGTTGTGCTAAATGAGTAAATCCTAACCCAAGACTAATCCAGATATCCCGTGTCACATGATCAGGCTCCAGGCCCGCCTCCTCATTACCACCAAAGTATGTCACATACAATCTCTCCTTCTCCATCTTGATTCTGTCTGTCAGTAACTCCCAGGCCCAGGTACAGATCTCTTTCTATAAATACCAAATATAAAAGCCAAATAATCAATAGAAGTTTATTTACAATTGACTAGTTGTGGTTGTCAATCAACCAGTCAACTAATGATATCATTCATTGAAACCAGAAATGAGTTTTGATCTCTGACATTGGCCACCATTTTTGATAACCTTTTTAGTAGGTTTGGCAGCTTTAAGTCGCCAATCAACTATACTATCTTTTTGTTACATGCTACTGGCCATACATTTTTCAAAATAGCCCCATTTAAAATTGAAGCTGGACTTCCTGTTGGAGTCAATGGGTGGGGCCAGCCACTGGTCAGTTGCACAGGAATCTGTCAAAAATGGCGTAATAGCCTCCTTAACCTACACAATCCCTTTTTTTATGCTACTCAAGAAAAAAGCTTTCAATGTCTACATTGTTTTCTACCCCAAAAGACAAAAGTTTTTGAGTTTCATCAACATAAAACTGTCATCTACATTTGCTTTCAATTTGGACCAGTTTAAAATTTTGTTAAGTGGGAATGGGTAAAACACAAACTAGAAATGTGTCACAGACAAAGACGGCCCCACTTTAATGCTAGTCACATAACCTTCGGTTGTGACCTTGAACTCAGAATCCAATAGAACTATATGCATGACACTACTACTCATTAAGGGTAATGACTGAGGAGGGTAAATTTGAAATCCATCAGTAAATGAAGACGATAAGAAATTGACACATACACAAACATACAAACACACATGCTCCCTACATAGACAGAGGTAGCCCTTTATGCTAATCACTATGACATGACAGGAACATTAAGAGGCAGGGTTTGCACTAGCCTTTAAATTTCAAGGGTCATTGACTCCTTGATCATGAAATTTTAGGGGTCAAATCTCTTTTGATGGGTCAAAACTGCAAAAAGAGCAAATCATGTGTATATATTTGAAAGTCTAAGTGTCAACAGACCATTTCTACTTTATGTTGATTCACATATGTAACTCTTTTTAAAGATATGAAGTAAATTGATTTATATAGTTTTCTATAGTAGATAAGATGACTCACTTTTGGTTACAGATATTCTAGTTTGACCTTTAGAAATTTTAGAACAGGCGTTCCAGGATCCAAAGAATCCACTCCTCCGCTTGTATTAATGAGCAGGAAATCTGGGAGGACGAGTGAGAATTCAGAGGAGGACGTCCACCCGGACAAGTGAAAAATAACTTATTGAAAAATTCATTTCAGTATAAATACAGATAGAAATACCCCTAAAACTGCATTTGTGTAAAGTCGGAGATAAAAGTTCGCAACAAAATATAAACAATCATGTACTTTGATTTTCTGTTTTTTCCGGTATTCGCATATGACCTGGCACCTGAACACCGTAAAATTAATCAATCATAAATCTAAGATAATTATTATGCATATATAAAAATAAATTTCAATCATTTTTAATATTTTTTGAGTATTCTGTCCTATAAAATTGTGTTCTCTGAATTATACAGGAAAAAGGCCACGATATTGAATGTATCAATATATTATTTCACTTGTCAGATCATTTTAATGGTAATCAGGACTCGCAATTATAAGTTATTCTGACTTCCTAAATTTTGTGTTTTTGTTTCATCTGTGCTAAAAAAATGTCGTGGTCAGATATTGGTAAACTACTGAGTACCAAAATATATTTTACAAAAATGTTCTTCTTTTAAGATCTCTATGTTTAGTGTAGGACAATTGATAGTCAATGCAGGACGAGTACCTTTTTCATGTTACTTGCCCTGCAGGACGGGTGTGATTTTTGGAATTCTTTGGACACTGACCGTTCAAGATGACCCCCATGAGAAATATTTGTATTGATTAAAAAAGGATATTTAAGATACTTGATGGTAAAAACCCTGGAACCAGATCCCTCCAGATGGCCAACTACCTCTCATTAGAGTCAAAGAAACTTAATATTGTTCTTGTTAACTACTTCTACCATATCTTAACCAATTATGATTTACCACATAATCCAAAGTTTTCATGTGCTGAAGAAATTTAGTAATAGAAAAATTGTAGGAGGGGGAGAAACTTCTTGTGAAAGACAAATTCTGTTTTACTCACAAAGTTTTGTAAGAAAGGGAGCATCCTTGTGAAAGGCAAATTATGTTTTACTCACAAACTTTTCTATCATACTTTGCAGTTAATCTTCAATTTAAATTGCCATTTGAAATGTTGCATTTACTTTGAACTTTAATCTAAATTTTGTCAGCTGGTTTACCACTTATACTTTACTATATGATCCCATAATTTGACAAGTTGAAGCAAAATAAGCTGTAGAATATTGAAAAAAGATTAAATTTCTTATAAGATCATTTCTTCCTTTCACACAATACTTACTATCCTAATTGATATGTTGTTGTTTTTTTTAATTAACCCTTGTCATGCTGAACCCGGACTATTCCTGTTTTGGCAGGAGGTATAGACAAAGATCAGCCTGCACATAAGTGCAGTCTGATCTTGGTCTTCACCTCATGCTTGTCCCCTTTCAGCCAAAGATGTTTAAATAATAAATTTTCAAAAGAAATATTGACCCTCATTAAGACCTTCCAGTGCTGTCAGTCCTTTGATGTTAAAGCAATTCTGTATAAGATTTTCAATTCAGCATGACAAGGGTTAACATACAAGTTGAAAAGTTCTCTGCAATTTCTTTGTATTTGGACCAATATAAATAGTTGTATGACAAAAAGATAATCTTTTACCTAACTCATTATAATTCTATTTTGCATTTTTATGAGATGAAGATAAATTGCTTTGGAAAACATAATCAATAAAGGAGAAATTGTCTGAAACAAGTAATTTCTCCTTTTCTAAAAAATGTTTTTCACCCTGTATGATAGTTATTTTTCAATTTAATAACACTTTGAATTGCTGTCTTGAACTTCTTTCAATTTGGACCCGTCTAAAGTTTGTAATTTGGTTAGGATAACCACATATTCATCAAGAGCTTGCCTTGTAGTAATCTCCAAATGACCAGTTGCCCAACATTTCAAAGAAAGTGTGGTGGTACACGTCCTTTCCAACGTCATCTAAGTCATTGTGTTTACCTCCAGCACGAATACATTTCTGGGAATTGCACACACGCACATATTTGGCCATATCACTGTTTGGATCTACGGTGCCCAAAAATATAGGCTTGAACTGAAATAAGAAAAAGAAAGTTATTTCTGGATAATTGCTTTGACAGTCTTCACTCAAAACAGTTTCCAAATCACTGCTTGTTTTACTAAGCAACTTTAGTCCAATTGGTCTGTTTGGGATTGAAATAAAATTTCATCAAGTTAAGCTAATTCTATTCTGGAGTAAAATTATGAGACTTTGACATTATCTATGTATGGTATATAACAAGAGCAAAACATATAGATGTATGACACTGTTTTACTGGAAAGTGGATAAAATTTAAAATCAAATGCATGATAATAGTTTTACCAAAATGTATTTAGAGTTGGAAACTTAGTAGATTGCTTTTTTGATATTGAACACATCCTAAGTTTCAAAATGGGTTTACCCTATACCATACAAGAAAATTTTAGACTGGTCAAAAGTTGACTAAGATATGGAAAAAACACTAGTGTGCATAACTCATGGCTAGGAACATACAATGAAAAGCAAATTGTTGTTTGGCAACAAATACATCCAAACTACAACTTGAGTAAAATGTTTCACACTGAATAAATTCCTATAAATATTTCAAGTAAAATATATACATTCCACACAGACAATTCAATCACAAAAATCATCTGTATCTGATAGAGTCAAATATGATTCGATATAAGGCAGTCTAAGCTGACATCATTTTCATTCTGTAGATCACATCATAATCGAAATAAACGTAATCTGAATGGTAAAGAAGAAGGGAAATACTTGTAGAAAAAAAGACTTTTTCAAACTAGATCAATAACTAACAAAGTTGGCAGGTTAAGTCTTGCAGACAGACAGACGGATAGACAGACAGACAGACACTGGTAAAACAATATGCCCCTGATCTTATCGATGCGGGGGCATAAAAATCATTCTATCAAATTCATCTAATAAAAATGTAGGTATATGATAAAGAATGTTAAGTACGGTACAACATCTTGTATTTGCTTCCTGCTGCCAAGAAAAATTTTAAATTACTTCGGTCTCGTGAAATATCAAAATTTTCCTCCGCAGCTCCAAGTAAATACAAAATAATGTAATGCTATCATATCATTATATTCCCTTTTGATTGGCCAATCCATTTTTTGATTGACAGTTGCATCTGCTAATTACCTGATTCATTCCTGCATTTGCAAACAATAGTGTTGGATCATCTAAAGGTATTGTAGACGAAGAGTGAACATATAAATGCTCCTTCTCCTTGAAGAAATCAATAAACAACTGTCGAATCTCGTTTGAAGTCAGGTTTATATTCATGATGGCTGTCTGAAAATTAACACAAATCTTTCAAATAATTCATTTTCAAACATTAACCTTTGTCATGCTGAACCCTGAATATTCAGGTTTGGCCAGGAGGTGTAGACTAAGATCAGACTGCACTTATGTGCAGGCTGATCTTAGTCTACACCTCCTGCCTGTACTTTTCCTTCCAGAGTTGTTTATGAAGTTGATTTCTAAAAGAAATATTGATTTTTGAACAACAAGTTCTATCAGTGCTTTCAGCCCTTTGATTTGACAGTATTTCAGTATGGTAATTTATACAGCATGACAAGGGTTAACAAGATACATAAACTTGCAGTGATCTGTTGAATTTTTGGAAGAAAGGAGTCAATGTCCCCATAGTTTACCTAATTAATGTATTATACTAGCAATCTAGCTTCAAGCGCTTTGGAACCAAGGTGGCCGTGTCCCCATGGTCTAGAAATGCGGAGGCCATTTATCACAGTCCTTACTTTTTTTAGACCATGGGGCCATTGATTGTACCCTTGCTTTAATCCTTGGTAGATCACTGCTTACTATTAATCCTTTATATAAAAGAAACTCATCTCATAAAATACAGATACAGGTACATTACAGTGATAAATTGTTCATAGTTAAACCCATTTTACCAGACCACACAATTTTTGGCTGGGATGACAATTTTTCGTTGATAAAATTTTTGCTTTTTTTTTTTTTTTTTAAATAAGAAATGGTTTGGAAATTCTGTAGATTAACTGTCTCTTTCTAACAGAACTCAAATTGAAATGACACCAAACTAGTCAAAACACTTATTCAGGATGAACCTAAATGCACTTTCATTGCAATTTTAGGTTAAATAATATTTTTCAACCAATATCCTCTTCACCTCATTAATTGTGCATGTAAGGAAGCTGGAGTTCAGTACAAAAAAAAAAAATTATCTGACCAAATGGATTTCATATATCTGATAGATATAATTTAATTCATCCTTCTTCAAAATTTTATCCACTTCTATTCTTAACCCTTTCCCATTTTAAGAAATATTAGACTGATCCAAAATGAAAGAGGTTGCAGATGACAATAAAACTTGGATGCTATTTGAAATGAAACCATCCTATGTGGTAGAAAAAATTGTGGGAAAAGAAGAAATTACTTATGACAATCACAATGTTATCTCAAGTATAAAAAAACAGCAACATAAAATCACGGGTTTGTGAAGAAAGGGTTAATTTCTACAATAAATTCATCTTGAAAGCTGTCTTGACAGCCCTCGACAATTTTTGGATTGCTACTACAGATATCATGCATCTGACAAAAAAGAGTGTCTATGACAACAAAAAAGATTGATCAATTGAATTGGGTTTAATACCACTTTTAATAGAATTTCAGTCATATTGCTGTGACTGGAGCACCTAACCATAGATTCTTGGTATTTCTCACACCGGTATTACCCCATCCTTTCTGAGCCTCATCTCACTAAAGTTTATGATTATCCATCCACTGCTTGGAGACAAATGTTAGAAAGGATATTTGCCACAACCTGGGAATAAACCCAGGACCTCACTCATGACATAGGGTCCCATGCGCAATCACTGCGCTATGGTCACGGCCACAACAAAAATGAAGAACAAAATGTCATTAATTTTCATCATCCATGTTTGCTTGACCCTTTCTTGTTTTGAAAATTTTCGACCTGCCCAAATTCAAAGATTTTGCAAATAATCATTCAAAAGGGTAGAAAATATTTAGGAAAAAGAAGAAATTGCTTGTGACAATTTCTTCTTTTTCAACAATGTTTTCTTAAGTATAAAAACACAGGGACGTAAAAACCAGTGTTTGAACAGGAAAGGGTTAAAACAACTACCTTTGTATATTAATTGATGTCAAGTCCAGTTCAGAGTTTTGTAATCTTAAGCTAAATCTATAAAATGGCTTCAATTTTTGTAAAATGTTTTCTTGAGGAGTCAATTTTGCATCTCGTAAGGTTTTAGATAATTTTGCTATATCGTATAGGAGGTTCTCACAGTACCGGAAAGGGGGCACTGAAAGCACTCATCCTGTGAAAAAATAGGTCACTAAAACTCAGAGGCTCCTTAGAGGGTCATGCACTGTAAATAAGATAGGCATGTCAAATTAGATTTGGCTATATAGGTAGTGATTTTTTACCTAATTAATTACTCTAATGATTGATTATACCTGGAAACATAGCTAAGGCATCATATGCCTCTTTCTAATAATCTGTTTGGGCCCTCGCCAACAGATTATCAGAAAGGGGCTACGGTAGCACAGCTACTGAAAACACTGTTAAAATATTTCTATAATACGGGAAAATGAAATACACATACAATACAAAAAAACGTTATCTAAATTCATCCAAGAACCACAGGTCTTCTACAACAACCGTACAATAACTTAACGACTCTATGTATCAAATCTAAAGACGCAATTAAGTTTCCGTCCGAATAACCGTTTCGACCGAATAATATACCACTTTAAGTTACCGGCGAATTGCATCATCCCTTTGCTCTGACATTATACAATTTATGGGTGTATTGAATCATTGTTTGTATGGAACACGAACAGAGTTCTCTAAAATCTAGAATAAATTCTAAATTGTAAAAATATCCCTTGAAATATGGCAAATATTACCTTCTTAGTGAAGCCAAAACGTGATACTCAAACGGCGAAGCTTTTCATCTATCTCGTGAGATTTACCCTGGAGGATTGATAAGAGCCTGTCAATGGGCCCCTACCGATATACGGAGTTCTCCCGAAAATTGCCCTTTAATTAACTCCCTTGATTCTACTGGGTAGTTCCGGTTTAAATTTCAACAAAGAGTATATAAGGGCTGAGACTAAAAGCGTCTGTTTTGGAGAGTATTAATTATTTTTTCGGTATTTCACACATAAGAATATTGAGTACTTTTGTAATACTTATAGATTATGAAAATGTTTTGCTAGTTTTTATTTACGTTAACACGTTATAATCATCTTCCCGTCCGAGTTTCATCCAGTTTTCATATTCTACATGTACTTCTCATTTTCGAAACAAAATTAGCAAAAGTGTCCTTCATGGTGAATTGTAACTTTTATTTCCTTGGCTTGAGAATATTTATTTAAACACGCAAACAGACAAAACAACAACGGGGGGAACAAAAGTATTGCGATAAAAGGAGAATTTTTACAAGGAATTTCTCCAAATCTGAGCGATACATTATTTTTATACAAATGGATTTTAATATTTCGTCTGTATCCTATTTCGTTCTGAGGTTTTTTTTTATCTACTAAGTTTTAAATGGTAAGTTAATCTTAAGAATTATCGATGTCCGTCCATAAACTCCTGTTTTTCTCCAAGTAACTTGCACGTTTTGAATCGGTATCTTTGATTACGCAATAGTCCACGGGTGGTATCCAGATATATCTCATAACGATCGGCTATTTGCTTTGATTTTCACACGACTGCCCAGATGTCCTTCTTTTGACTAATTAACAAGGGAGTCGGTTGACTTATATCATTTGGAATTTATCTAGTTCTAAAGATTGATTAATGTTTTATCTTTCTGTCCATATATAATATGCAAAATGATGTGGTTGGGTCCCTAAGTAAATGTACACTATCAGAGGTTAAATGCTCCTATTTTGCGTAGAATCAGATATTTTTCAGAATTTGATACAGAGGAATGTTGAGTACTCTTAAAATACTCTTAGAATATGGAATTGTTGTGGTAGTTTATATTAACGTTGACACGTTTTAATAATCGTTTTACTCTCGCGACCTAGGAACCAATTTCATTCTCGTCTAGTTTCATATCTTACTTCTCATTTTCGAAAAAAAATTAGCAAAGGCGTCCTTTGTAGGAAATCATTCCGTTTACTTCTTTAACTTGAAAATACTTATCAAAACAAGGAAACCACACAACAACAACCAAGAATAACAAAATTGCGATAAAGAGTACTTTGTACACCGATTTTCTCCACATTTGAAAGATCCATTATTTTCGGTACAAATGGCTATTAAAATTTCGTTCGTATCATCTTTCGTTCTAAGATTTTTTTCTGTAAAGGGTTAAATGGTAAATCAAATTTAAAAGTTAACAATGTCCTCTCATAAACTGTTGTTTTAATCCAAGTAACTTACACGCTTTTGATCGGTATCTCTGATTGCGTAATAGACCACGGGTGGTATTTTGGATATACACTGGATATATCTCATAATGATCGGCTATTTGCTTTTGATATTCACCCGATATCCCCTTATTACAAATAACATAGATAGTCGTTTGCTATTCCTCCTAATTCTAAGGAAATAACGAGTTTGTACATTTTAAATAGGATTATAAATGCAAGAGGTAAAGGAAATCTATTTTAAAACGTTTCTCATTTAGAAAAAAATGGAAAAATGTTTAAGTAAGAAAAATCTGAAAAAAATGTTTAAGATCAGTTTTTTACAACAAAAAGATTTTAATTTTTAGTATATATACATTGTATATTTTATGTCATTGCATAATATATCTCAATATAGTAATAAGAATTTGGTAAATGGATTAACACGTTCAAAAGATTGTCTGAGTTTGATCTTTGTAACACTTCTTACGATCATCTCTTTTATAATCCACTTTTTTTTTATTTCTCACTTTTTCTCAAATACTTAAATACGTGAAATGATATACAAAATAATAAATAGAAGAAAAAATATTCAGTAGGGTAGAAATACTGTGGAAAAGGGAAAAATTGCTTGCAACAAGCATATTCTTTTTCTACAATGCATTCTCAATTTGCATATTCTTTTTCTACAATACATTCTCAATTTGAAAGCCACAGGGACGTATAAACCAGGGTTAACCAGAATAAATTTTATATGAAAAATAAAAATTTGTGCACACATCTAATATCAGATGCTAAAGCTTGTGCAGGTTGATTGATTTGAATTGGTTTACCCATTCCCACACAATGACGCTTTCAGGCGCCCCTTAAGAAAAATAATTTAAAAACATTTGTAACAAGCAATTTCTTCATTTTGCCGAATGTTTTCTGCCCAGAAAGATGAAAATATCTACAAATTCATAAACTTAAAGTTGTCATGTGCAACTCCTTTATATTTGGCACAGTATAATATTTTGCCCTCCGGTTGTCGGTTGAACACCACTTTCAACATTAAATTGGTTACTAAGCATAACTGACATTTCATCTGAGCAACCAGCTGCTCACCCTACTTAGACCTTATCATTTGCCGATTGGTAAGAAATTAATGATATATATTACTTGCCATTGGTAAGAAATGAATGATATATCATGGGAGGACCTACAGAGGCAACAATCATTTCCACAAGCCTTCAGACACTTTACAAAGCTTGTTGAGGATCACGCAGTGAAATTCTGGTAAAATTTATTTCATATTCATTAACGAAAAGGGTTTTTGGTAATTTCCCATGGTCATGAAATGAAGACGTATGGAGAGCTTCTTTGTAACAGTTCCCGTTTGTAAAATGACAGATATTTTATAAAATCAAAGCCCCGCTTGACATGTGAAACTTTTTTTTAAAAAAGGAAATAACGAAATGTATTTCCGTGAGTATCATTGTATTTATTTCGATAAGAAAAAGCTCTTTTTATGGTAATTCATACGTATATCCGGAGTTGGGGCATATCCGAAAAATACACTTTCATATCAGCTCATTTACGATTATAAGCACGTAAAACGTCACTAAGCTATAAAAATTAAGCTCAGCTGTTAAAATAAAGTAGTCTCTAGATCATCTAGGGTTTCAACATTGATGACACGTAATAAGAGCTGGCAACAACCTGTTAATATTTTCGATACCGATACCATCGATTTTTTCACCGGAACTACCCAAAGATTTAAGGGAGGTCACTCTAATACTAATACTAAGCGGAGTAACTCTGGATATCGGTAGGGGCCCATTATTTTACTTCAAATGGTCGGAATCTTACCAGGGTGTAGCGTTTTGACATATACAGAGATGAATCGACCGATTGAAAAAGAGACAGACCGCCGGATCACGCCCTTAGAATAGGTCTCTTGGTCTTGCTTTGGAGAGAGAGAGCGTGTAGCGAAAGAGGTGGTGTTAAAATTCCAAATATTTGAAATAAAGATACATAGTCTAGCAGAAGTCAACCAGGGTAATTTTTGACAGAAATATGTTCAGGTAGAATGGCCATTCAAGATTCAGAGAATCTAGACTTGCGAATCAATACCCATCAATAATATAAGGGATAATAGAAGACGTTGACGTTATTCCCATGAAAAAGAGCTTGAGTGTGACGTCATTTTACCTGTCAACGTCATTGCCGGTAGACAAAACCGTGCTGGTTGCGTAATGCCCAAAATAGTTTCTTTTCTAACACCCTTTTCGGCTTTGGAAAAAAATTATAAGATTCCATCTTGTTATAAAACGTTTCTTTCGCTTTTTCTACATGAATAACTAACTCGGTTTGTATTCAAGTTTTATGCAATAATAGCGTTATTTCACGTTTTTTCGGTCATTAAACTTTGCAGAGATAAAAAAAAAACGGTTTACACCCCCCCCCCCCCGAGTGCGAAGCAAATATTAAGGACCACAGCAAAGACGTGAATTAACCCTATATTCACACAGGGCTTGGTTTTAACCTATCATCCGTAATTAAACCCCTATCTAACCCGAAATCTTAAGGTTTGAACTGACCAAATGCTCAGCTAGATCACGGATCATGGATGTCAGTCAAAAAGTCGATCGACCAATCAATCATTAGGCCGGAAATTAGCTTTGAATCGACGGTTGGGCAATTTTATCGGTTTGGTGGCTTAAACGTCGTAACTACAGCTTAATCAAGCCGCCGTTTGATGTCTAGGTTGCCAACCATTAGTTCTATTTGATGTTGTTGTTGATTATAAATTCTGCAAAATAACACCATTTAACCCTTTCCTGTTTTTCAAATTTTTAGACTTGTCCAAATTCAAAGAAGTTGCAGACAACAATTAAAAGTTAGTGTTATTTGAAAAGAAGCCAACCTACATGGTAGAAAAATATTGCTGGAAAAGAAGAAATTGCTTGTGACAAGCAATTTCTTCTTTCCCCACAATATTTTCTCAGGTATAAAAACTTAGGGACGTAAAATCCAGGGATTAACCAGGAAAGGGTTAATATCTTAGTCGAACTTCCTAATGGAGCTCGGTGGGCGGGGCAGCCCTCCATCAAATCATAGTATCAGGTCTAAGGCCAGAAAACTAGTATTAGTGTCGAACCTTTTAAGATGATCAGCCGAAACCGGCTAGCTCAGTTGGTTTGTTTTCAAGTAAAATCTTTAGGTAATGGTTTCGGTTCGAACCCGGTCCAGCAAACATTCTTTCCGGTGTGTAGATGTACAACTTAAAGGGGTGAGCAGCTGGTGGCTTGTTGGATGGAATGTTGTGGTTGTTTTGACGTGAGAAATAACAGAAGACATGATTAGATGGACAAGTCGCCATGATATAACTGAAATACTATCGAAAGTGGCATTTAATCTTTACAAAAAAGAACTATAAGAAAATTCTAGCCCCGGGATCGACACTAAAAGTGTCCCGGGATCCCGTGGATCCAAGAAAATTTGTAGGGATCTCAGCGATTCTAGACTATAGGGAACTCGCCAGGATCCTCAAATACCTATTGAGTACAACAAATCTAAAAAGGACAGGATTGTGTGGGGATTAGTTTATGTATACATATTTTAAGGAGGAATCCCTGATTATGTTGGGAAATTCCTGGTTTTATAAGTAGGGATTCCTGTGGGATTCCATGAGAGCAAAGGTAGTATCCGAACCCCTGGTAACCATTATATCGATTGGACAGTGCGAAACAGTTGTAACTGCCTATAAAAATATAGGCTGTTACAACTGTTTCGCACTGAACCATCGATATGTACCCTATTCCGGTTCAGCGCCATTGTCACCATCTTGTCGGGGATCCAATCTGCAGTGTATAATTATTTGTTTAACCACAAGACATAAAACTTGAGAGTATTTTGTTTTCTCCCGGATAATTAAAACTTCAATCTTGAGACAGTGACGAATTTACTCGAATTTCGAACAGTTTAATCCAAGATGTATGTGATTACTGTCCTTATAATTAAACCACACTTAAAACATTCGCTCCCTTCTTCAAATGCATATCGATATCTCCTCAAATTTTCATAATGCAAGGCATTGTAAAATATAAGAATTTATATTACAAACCCCACTACCATTTTGAAAAAAAATGAGAAAATAGGACCACAAAAGAACAAGGTTTCTCAAAAACCATAGAAAAGATTAGAAAGTAATTTTGGTTACTTTTTTTTCAAATTTCATACATTCTGATTAGCTGAACAAATCATTTCATACATCCATGAGAAAAAATGAATACAGACATATTTTGGATGCTTGTCCACAAATAAGTGAGATAAAATATGTCCAAAACTGGAAAATTAATTTTGTTGCTTTTCATTTAAGGAATATAGAGATTTTTTCATTGAGGTATGAACATAAAATCTTAATATGCGAAGTGATTAAGTTGAAGGTTCATACCTTTATAATTTAATTTTTAGTTTCGTCTATCAAAAACGAGAATTCTGGTTGGTCGAAAAAAAATATTCATAACTCCATTAACAAAATTTTGAGCACTCATCGATTTTGTATGCTTCCGCACAAAATAGTCCCATACAAAAAGGTATCATAATTGTATTTTTTTTTATTTTTCGGTCGATGCTATTAAATTATAAGAAATGAGGAGAATATTTTTTTGTTTTCATGGAGGTATGAACCGAAAAACATAATCACACAAAGCGGATTCATACAGTGTGATTAGGTTTTGTTTTGTTTTGTTCATACCTCCATGAAAACAATAAATATTCTCTTCTTCTCTTAATTGAAAACAAAACAAAAAATCTTTTTTTTCTTTTAATTAAATACCATGAAGCAAATATTTTCCCTTTTTGAGAAAAAATTATTAATCTACTTTGTTTGCAAGCATACAAAATAGTTTCGTGCTCAAAATTTTGTTCATGGAAGTATGAAAAGAAAAAATGCCACTTATCAAAACGCTCGATTTCTGATAGACGAAACTGAAATAAGATTATTAAGGTATGAAACATTAAATGTAATCGCATTTCAGTTTGAATTCGCTTCACGACTACATAAGGACCGATTAGCTTTTTCGTCTCATACCTAAGATAAAAAGTTCTCTTCATCCATCGAATAAGATAATCAAAACAATTATTTATATTTCTGACCCGTCCGGCGAAAAGGGACCTCCCGGTAACCTCCGTAAAACAAATGTGTACAAAAGAGATTGAATCCAGAGGTGGTCAATTATATATCTAACATTTCGAGAATATTCGTATGGTAAGGAAGAATGACCATTCTTTATTTTAAAAAATACTAAGAGCGGTGTAGATACATTTCGCGCTTCCCCTTTTTAATTCCCTGTTACATTTTTAGCCTCGATTTTGCATTGGATACATGTAGACTGTGTTATTTATCACTTTATATTTTACAATCTTGATTTTTGTTGTTTGTTTGTTTATTTTTAAAAACAGGAACATATCACGTTCAAAACTTTGTTTAAATATTTACACTGGTCCGACTGCCAGACTCTTCTTAAAGGGAATTAAATCTTTCCAATGTTGGACAAGGATGCCAATTGGGTCCCATTGTCTCCAAAAAGACTGGCCACAATCATAAACTTTAAATAAAGAGACATTCATGCCGAAAAATGTCATACATTAACCTTTTCTTGTCAAATCCCTGGTTCTTACGTCACTGTGTTTTTTGTGGGTTTTTTCCCCATTGCGAAACATTGTAAAAAAGAAGAAATTGCTTGTAACAAGCAATTTATTCTTTTTTCCGCAATATTTTCTACCCTACAGAATGGCCTTTCAAATTACACCCACTTTAAATTTTCATCCGCAAAACCTTTGAATTTGGACAGATCCAAAATTTTGAAAAACAGGAAAGGGTCAAAGGTCCAAACAAAAACGATAGCGGCCTGTCTAACGTTGCACTGACTCCCCAATATCCAGTTTAACTATAGACCGTGTATTTCTCCGCAGCGCAGTCCATTTATTAGTTCTAGCCGGCTAATTTCTCATCAGTGATCACGAACCATGGGAGGACCTTACATTGTAGGCTCGTGTCTTCCGAGCCTCTGAGAATTCAAGAATGGTCTGGGTCATATCAAAATTAGCGACCCTACATCTGTGAATGGAAAACAACAACTAAATTTAAATTATATGGTACGGGGTAAAGTTTTTTTTTTTTTTTTTTTAAGGTTTTAACGACACTTTTAACAGTATATCGGTAATGTCGCGGCGGCTGGAGCACCTAACCAACCATCCTGGTATTTCGTATAAGTACTACCACTACATCCGAGCCTTCAACTTCTCATCCCACCTAGGTTCCCAATTATCCATGCACCTATTGATGGGACATAACTGTGTCAATGATTTGATAAAAGATAAACTACTTTTTCGCCCAGTTTTCCTACAAAAGCATCAAACATCCTTAATTTAATATCCTCGAAATGAAAATGAAAGTTGTTTCTTTGAACGTTTTGAGACCAAATGCACTTTGCACTATCTTGATTATGTTTTTAACCAGTCTGCTACTGCCGTAGTTGCTCTAACCATGTTTCTTCCGTTAATTTTCTGAAAAAATAAAAAAAAAGAAAACACAAGTGCCTAAGCTTCGATCGGGACAGAATCGTGTTAACCCTTGTAATGCTGAATAAAATGTTAATCAGAATTTCACTAGTTGTGAGTGTACATTTCCTTCGAAAATGAATCTCGCAAAACAACTCTGATTTGAAATTGCCAAATAGGTGGTGTAGACTAAGATCAGACTGCACGTATATGTAGGCTGATCTTTGCCTATACCTCCTGCAAAAAAGGAATGTTCCTGGATCAGCACAACAAGAGTTAAGAAGCGAGTGATAGTGCGATTTGCGTATGACAAGGGGACGAATAGGATTTTAGCAGACCGAGAACTTGGCATGGTTTGTAATGAGTAAATGTCCCAAAGGTACAAAATATGGTTCTAGCGCTCTGATATGTCATGTTTGTGTCATACAGTGGAATATCTGACAGAGTCTCATATTAAATATTAGTTAGTCTAAGATAATTCGGGATTTTTCCTCAACCCTGTGTAATCATACTTGAATGGTGAAATGAAATTCTATGTAGGCACCTTCTTAAGCGATATCATGTGATCGCTTTCGCTCGTTTTATTATGGTTTAAACAGTACGGCAAATCTTGAATTTAGCTACCACTCATGTTACGACTAAAAAGTGGTCGCTTTAGAGAATGTCCGCTTAAAACTCATTTTTTTGTGAAATAAATGAAGGATATATTCGATTGCATACATAGGCCTAAATCATTACAGAATATTTGCTAAATCCTATGTTGTTGGGACTCATTAGTGTTGTCTCCGTAAGGCGATTCTAATGAGCTCCATCTATATTGCATTTAGGTTGGGTTTTTTTAAGCAAAAAAGTCCACATCTTTATGAGAGCTTTTGATTTTGATTCTTGTCGCTTAATCCGATAGGTGGCATTTTTCAAATACTGACCTATCTAATTTGAGCATTCTGGGTAGTGTAATTCGTGACAACTCGGCCGATTCCGTAGAACTACATTCAAAATGTCCGCGCCCGTAATAAGCACGCTTCGAATTATTGATGCCTCTATTTGGAGCACAGGTAAAACATAAATGGTTTTGAAATTTAAAATAATAATTTTTTTAAATTAATTTGGGGCGACAGTTAAGTTTGATTTCTCCATAATTGTAGTTTATCCACTTGCTACTTTTTGGCGATATAATATGCGTATGACGTAGTAATATTTATCCCAACCTGGATAAGTGATACGGTCCCGAAGACAGGTCAATCTTCGGAGAATTTGACATGTGCAGACGACGATGGAAGAGGTCGTTTAATAGAGGTAGTCGCTCAAGCAATATCAACTGTACACAACTTCATATATATAGCCTCTGACAGTGTCTTAATCTATTGTGTGTATATGTGTGTGGACCTTCTTTAACCCTGTCCCGTTTTTCAAAATATTAGACCAGTCAAATTTCAAAGAAATTGCAGACAACAATCAAAAGTGGGTGCAATTTGAAAAGAAACAAACCTACAAGTTAGAAAATATTGTGAGAAAAGAAGAAATTGCTTGTAAGAAGCAATTTCTTCTTTTCCCACAATGTTTTCTCAAGTATAAATTCACAGGGGCGTGAAAACAAGGGATTGTACAGGAAAGGGTTAAATGACCCCCTTTCCCCTTTCCTCCCCCACCCCAGGCTCCTTCAATGTACATGATCCGGATACCTCTTTATCAAATTAAATAGTAATTTACAAATCCGATTTGAAATGGCATAATTATACCTTGAAATATATCGTGTGAAATTTCTATAAACAACTAGTTTGCAAAACTTCCGAATTTTAATAAGGTAGATAATTTATTTTTCGTCTTAGTATATATTTGTACAAGTTGACATTAGATTATTCTTGTTGATTAACCGATTCAAAGAGAATTGTAGACTGCTCCAAATTGAAATGTTTCTCGAGTGATTTTCTTTGGGGGAGTCCAAAAGCGTCATTGTGTGGGAACGGGTTAATCTCATTGACATAAGCTGCCATGGTAACATTTGTTGGCATAAGCGGCAGATAATTATAAACTATTTTCCTTGAATTTGACTTTTGAAATACCCTCAACCCATTTCCATTCAATGACGCTTTTAGACGCCCCCAAGTAAAAGGTTTGGGAAATATTGTGGGAAATAAAGAAATTGCTTGTTACAAGCAATTTCTTCAATATCCACAATGTTTTCTGTCAAAAATGATAAAGATTTTTAAAATTCCATCAACTTGAAAATGTCGTCTGTATCTCCTTTCAATTTGGTTCAGTCTAAAATGTTTTCGTCCGGTAACGGGTTATTTCGACAGTTTCGTTCCATTGCAACGCAGCAAAGAAGAAAAGCGGTTTCGAAGATCCTATCAACCTCTTTTTTAAGTTACGTCGTAAAATGTTATGGTATTGACAGTCAAATCTATTCGTCTGTCTGTAATTTGTAATAAAGCGATTTGTTTATGGACCAATGTCCCTCCTTCTAGTCACAATCCCCGTCCTACGAGATTCCATTTTACGTCACGTGATCTTGTAGACTTAATCTTTTCTGGTAAAAGCACGATGATTACAGTAATGGACAATTCGAACCCCTTTACCTAACTGTTGATGTCATAACGTCTTCGTGATCATAGTATACAAGTTCAATATCAACACAGAAGTTTACTTTGACATCTTTGAAAGGTGCACTATAAACAGTTAAGAAGTTAGTTAAGAGTTACCAGTCATCCATCCTCATTTTTGTCTATATAACGTCTTCAATTGAATTTAATTCGGTTATAACAGCGAAAAGGTTAAACAAATGTCCGAACGAAGCAAATCAATGTTTACAGCGATGAAACATATGCTTATTGGAAGCCAGAGCGGGCCAAAGGAGACCCCTAATTGTTGGTTGGATGACACGATGTTAGTTTTAATGGTCGTAATGGATGTTTTATTGTCTAGTGTAGCAAAACGATGGATACCGGTACCGCTCATTGGAACGGTAAATTACGGGGTGAGTAAAATAGCTTGCGTGCTTTTAATTCAAAATGTCTGGAATTGTAGGGGACTCCCGAAGAGAAATGAGAACATGTCTGCCTACAGAAATACCATGGAAAGAACCAGGACCTTTTAGGAAGGATGCATAGTTTGTCTATGTGTTGTTTTCTGATCGCAAGAGTGGTTAGAAGAAACATTAAACGCTTTTTATACATTTTTTCTTAAGTTTGAAAGCGTTTTTCCAAATTCAATTAAACAATCATGAACCCATTCTGACACAATCCTTCCTTTTACGAGTCTAAAGAAAAAAAGCTTTGGAAAACATTGCGGAAATTGAAAAAATACTTTATCAAGCATTTTCTTCATTGTCCACAATGTTTCTAACATTAAAAAAGATCCCAACAATAAAATTCTGGAAATTATAGTCTGCAGTTTCTTTCAATCTTGACCACTCTGAAATTTTATCGTTTTGGAATGGTTTAATAAACAATTACCGATTCCATTAATAACAAAAATTTCGTATCAGAAATGCATGAAGTAGAAATACATAAACTTTTTATTGGGTTACATTTGGAAACCAAAGATTTTTTATATGTTTTACGATTACCATTGATTGATTGACTGACTGATCGATTGGTTTATCATGGGATTGATCAAAGGACTGAATGATCGATTGATTGATTGATTGGCTTATTGGTTGTTGGTTCATTAATTAATCAATTGAGCGTAGTATTGATAAAGATATTATTTTCTTTTCACTTTCAAAAACTTTCTTCGACCGATTATTTGTTTATAACCATTTTGATAAAGACAGTTTCGAGATTGGAAATCGGGGAGTTGTGTATAACTTCCTCATTAAATACTAACTGTTCTGTTTCAGCATATACTTTCGTAAAAGGCAGAAAATTATGATCGTTACGGTAAAAAGATTTTCAAAACATGCAATTTATCATTTTAAGACATTAGCTTAACTACATGGTTATGGAATCGGTCTATATACGAAGACATTTTCTAGAAGATTAACACGCATTTTTTCACCAAATCTATATTAAACCTATTTCGCTTGTAACTCATTTAGGAATAGACTCGGGGAGGCAAATATAATACGTCCTGTTATTTGTCTGTTCCATTTAAATTGATTTTTAAGTTGGGCACTAGCGGGTAAGTGGTGGTATCTATGTATTTCTTGTGGTTTATGTCTTTAGCCAGTTCAAGGCCGATATTACTTTTCAACCAAAACAAGAATATTTATTGACTGAATGGGGTTATGGTGTAGACATTTCAGTCAAATCGCGGCGGCTGGAGTACCTAACCATGGATTCCTGGTATTTCTCACTCCAGTACTACCACTACATCCTTTCCGAGTCTCCAGGTGCTCATCCAACTTAGTTTTACGATTATCTACCCATTGGTGAGATACAAGTGTGGGAAAGTATATTTGCCGCGACCGGGGATCGAACCCTGGATGTCATGATTGAGAGTCTGACGCGCTACCAACAGCGCTATCAATAAGTGGTGCACACACATATACACTCACGCACAAACATACACACACACACACACACAAGCTGAAACAAACGTTTCCCACACACTCCCAGTTGATACCTTGCCACAAAGCATTTTTTTACAAAAAACAAAAAAAGAATAAATAAAACAAGGGTTTACCAAAATTTTATTTTATACTATTGGTGACTACTTTCTCAAATTGACCCAAGAAAAAAAACTCGGTCGAAACCTTACTCCCGCACCTCAATTTTGGAAGAAACCAACTGGGTATTCAAATCAAATAGCGTAACTTGCTACGAAGATTATTAACCCGTTCTTACACTTTCCTTTACTTTTACATCGTGTTGATTTTATACTTGAAAAAATATTGTGGGAAAAAGAAGAAATTGCTTGTATCAAGCAATTTCTTTTTTTCCCACTATTTTTTCTAACCTGTAGATTGGTCACTTTTCAAATTGCAGTCACTTTAAATTGTCGTCTGAAACTTCTTTCAGATTTGACAATATTAGATTTGTTTTGTTTTGTTTTTGAAAAAAAACAGGAAAGGGATCATGAAATCGACTCTTCTTAGTACACTGCACGTCTATATACAAGCCATTTATTATCTTTCAAAATCAAAGATCGCGTTTTGGGGGAGAGAGGAGGGTGTGTGTGAATGAGGTGGTCTTTCGTTGTTCACAATGTTTTCTACTTTAAAAGACAAGTACATTATTGAATATCGTTAATTTAACTCATTCACAGAACAGTGACCCTTTTTGACGCCCCTAAGAAAAATAATTTGGAAAACATTGTGTTAAATGTGAGAAATAGAAATTTCTTGAAACAGGAAGTTTCTTCATTTTTACAAATTGTGTAAAGTGGAGAATTAGAAATAGCTTGAAACAAGCAGTTTCTTCATTTTTCTCAATGTTTTCTACCCAGACAGTAGGGAAAAAAACTCTGAAATTTCATAAACTTTAAATTGTCGTCTACAGTTACTTTCTATTGGGACGCTTATTGATTGGTGAAAAGAGTCGCACGCAACTTCTTTCAATTTAGACCTCTCTATGTTGTCTAGTAATGGGCTAACTGTGGGACTACCAGTATCTCAATGATAATTCATGAAGTTTACAGTTACCGTGGGTATTTATGTATAATAAATAATAATAATGATAAAGAATCCATGTACATAATTTTTTATTTCTCAAAAGAGAAGGGATTTTTGAACACTTTCCCTCACAGTGACACTTTTTGACGCCATTAAGAACTCTTCTGTAGAAAAAAATGTGGAAAATTCAGAAATTGCTTGTTTCAAACAGTTTCTTCATTAACCACAATTTTTTCTACCAAAAAGACAAAGATTTTTAAAATTCATTAACCAGAAATGTGGTCTTTGAATTTGGATTACTCTAAGATTTTGTCGTGTGGGAATGGGCTGCCGAGAAAAGACCAAGAAATATTTATGGAATGCAGGTAGACATATACAACGGGTCGACACTCACATATCTCTCCAAAGTTGTAGAACGGTTCATTTTGAACGTCAATTACCCAGTGACCAGTGTCCGGTAGATCCTTGTTTACTGCTCCAAACATACTTTATTGGTACCAAAGACTATGAAGAATGGTACGAATCAAATCGGGCAAAACACACAAAAAGGGAGTCTCCGGGAAGAACCGAAGCTATCGAGGATGGACTGCGCTGGCTGACTACTTTCGAAACCTTTCGCAAAAATGTTACGGTTTAGAAGTACGAAAAACTATCTACCTGTTCTGATGGCGCGGATGGTTCGAGCTGGAGGTTTTCTGGCGGGCCAGTGATGGGTCCGGTCTGTTTATGAAAAAGTTTGCTTATTGAATTCCTGGCTAGTCCTTAATCGCGTAACGGCTCTCTGACTAGAAATCACCTTATAATGATGTTTTCATAGGATATGGGGATAAACGTTCGTGCTTAGACATATACATGCGACCCGTCGGGCGAAAATGGAACTGCCAAGTGATACATTAGCACATCACCACATAGCAAAACTTTTAGACTGGTCCAAATTGAAAGAAAATCCAAATGACAATTTAAGATGATTATATTCAAAAACTCTTTGTTTACTAGAATAGAAAACATAGTGAATAATGAAGAAACTGTTTGTGACAAATAATTCCTAAAAAATTCTTGAGGGTGTAAAAAAGCGTTATTTTGTGGGAATGAATTAAACAAATACATGAACGCGAAAAAGAAGTTGGACCCAGTAGATGTCGACCACAAATCACATTCATAGAATAATTATATTATGAGATACGTGCAGCCTGATATTTGTCTTTACATCTGCCAAAAACAGAGATATAACTGGTTCACCATACAAGGAATCACTGTGGTCTCTAAAATAGTGAGGTTTACAAATTCAAATTACTTTTCCTTATAAATATAATGCGATCATGTCTTAAGTTATCGTCATTTATATCTAAAAATCTAATTTTGTAAAGTTATTCACAAATACATTTTTAACCATTCTTGCCTTTACAATGGCCATTTTGCTTTACTTAGCTATTCGTCAGTCAAATCTTTTTTGACAACAATAAACCCCACTTAACCATGTCTCATCAAATGTTTTTAATGGTGATTTTCTATTATCGGATATAAGGACTCGTTTAAATCTATGTCGTAATTTAGGACAATGAATGCGTGACAACTTCTGGACGAGTGCCCCCAACTGATTTACAATGTTAGAGGACCTCCCGGGCTGATATAGTGACCCCCAGGACGGAAATGACCACTCCAAATGACCCATAATTATTTCATCACGGTTAACATTATGACAGAAAAAAACACCCTCTACGTAACTTATAACTCTCGATTAGTCTTAAGTCTTGAACCGTCTTTGTCCGCATGATGATTAACCCTTGTCATGCCGAACCCGGAATATTTCTGCCATGACAGGATTTATAGACTAAGATCAGACTGCACGCATGTGCAGTCTGATCTTAGTCTAAAACATCTAGTCGGCATTTTATTCTCAGAGTTGTAAATAGAAATAATTAATGAAAAATTAGTTACCCACAATATCAGGCATTCCGGTGCTTTCAGCCCTTTATTTTTTATGCAATTTTAAGTAAGGAATTTACTCAGCATGACAAGGGTGAAGAAAGAAGAAAAGGTATAAGTTTGGTACCCATAAAATAACTTCTTTAATGTTATCTCTTAGGAAATATATATAATTATATGCATATGTTTTATTGGTCGTTTAGATTAAAAAACAAATTGATAACAACAACAAAAAAAATCACGATCTATTGAATGTAAGGCTCGCGTTGTCAATAAAAATCAATTGGCCAATCAATCACTCATTTAGATAGGAAAGTGTACTTTGAACTCCAACATTAGTCGTCATTAATGACAAACTTGTTTGATTGTTTTTGGCTACTTAAACGTCGTTTAATACAGCTTGAATGAGCTGGAGTTATGACCTTTAAGTCGCAAACCAATCGGGAATTTTTACATTTTATAACCAAACTGTATTAGTTTGTATTAGTTTGAAAACAATTTTCTTATACGTTAACTCTTAGGAAAAAGAAAAAACACCTTTTACAGAAGTTAACGATTTAAAAACGATCAAATGACTGTAGAATGCCTCTCCACATAACCATTTATACATAAACGCAATAACAACCCCAGCTTATCCCTGTACGATTTTATTTTTTTTATTTTTTTAAAGTTTTATTCATGGAGGTCTCATTGACTAATCACGGTGTCAATCAAGGAATATATCGACCAATCAAATTATAAATTCAGCCCGGAATTGAAATTTAGACTCCGATTTTTGCCGCCATTTGTGTGAAACATTTTTGTTTGTTTGGCGTCTTAAACGTGGAAACTACGTTTAGATCGTCAACCAACCATTCTACTTTTTGTTAATTACTGCTGGCCATAAATTTTGCAAAATAATACCGTTTAAAAATTATTTGTTTGAATGGAGTTTTACGCCGCTTTCAGCAATCTTTCAGTTATATCGCGGCGGCTGGAGCACCTAACAATGGATTCCTGGTATTTCCCACACCAGTACCGCCATCACACCCTTTCCTAGCCTCCAGCTGCTACCCCTCATAGGTCTACGATTATCGATTCAATGGTGGAAGACAAATACTCGGAAAGGATGAGCGCCGCCGTCGGGGATCGAACCCGGGACCTCTAGATTGAGCGGGACTTCCTTTCGAAGTCAGTGGGTGTGGCCAAAGGAGTAAGTGGGCGGGGCCATTGATTTGTCAATTGTGTTACGATTTACGTATCTGTCTAGATCAGGTCACCCTTTCTCGATATTTCTCATTGACAAACCATTTTCGGATAGATCGTGGTTATTTCCCTTACACCAACGTCTTGGCTTACTCGAAACCCAGTCTATTTCTCTTAATATACCGATTTCACATGTGTTTACTTAACCCTTAGCCCGTGATTTCACGTCGCTGTGATGTTACACTTGTAACAAGCAATTTCTTCTTTTCCCACAATGTTTTCTTCCACATAGGATGGTTTAATTCGAATTGCCTCCATATTTTATTATCGTCTGCAACCCTTTTGAATTTTGACTAAAAACTAAAAAAACGGATAAGTTTTAAATTCTTCGAGAAAATCGTACTTCGACATATCAGATAGATAGATATATATTGCAGGCGAAATTTAATCCTACGGCGTCGTTTCATCCTGAAGATACATACATCGTTGGTTAACTGACAGAATCTCGTAGCTACAGATAATTGTCGGATTCTAACTGTAAATCAAAGAATTAATCGACCGATCAAATTATTTATATCGGCAAAAGCACAGCTAGTATAGAACGTTGGACTTTCAACCATGCATACAACAAACTTCAGTAGATGAAATATTATATTTTCTTTTCTTCTTATTATTATTTTATTATTATTATTGTTATTATTATCTATCTATCTATATCGATAGGTAGAAATCACTGTTGATAATAAAGAAAATGCTTGTATGAAGCAAATTTCTTCACTTTCCATAATGTTTTCCAAAGCTTTTTTTCAGGGCGCCTAAAAGCGTCATTGTGTTGGAATGGGTTAAAAAAGACGTTTAAAAGGAAACAGTGCGACACTTGAAGTCACATGTCAGCTCCACTAGCTCATTTGGTAGAGCATTTGACTTCAAACTCCGAGGTCGTGGGTTCTATCCTCGGACTGACAAAACTAACAAACTAACAATATAATTGTCTTTCGGACTTTATATTATAAAACGATGCCGCTAGGCCCTATCCATCGAGCATGTTAGAGAACCAGGCGGGGGCTGTCAGCAAATTCGTCCTGTATCCTTGCACTTTCCGTGTAGCAACTAACTATCTTCTGGTGGCTTCACTCCATCTCCCGTAACAATTATATCTCTGCTAGGGGCTTCACCCATATAGGCAAATTTCTGCGAAAGCAAAAGTAAATAAACTAACCGGTAAATTAAAAAAACACACACAACTCGTATCATGTTTGTTTAAATGTGAAAGTTTCGGTAAATTTTGTGTGCATGCCATCAAGTGGTAATTTCGAATGAAAAAGATTTCTTCTGTTTGTATGATAGTTCGAATCAAAGTAAAAATAATGCCCTTTCTTACTTACTATCCCTTAAAACATCAATTCGGTTTCGACCCGCTTAAAAATTAATGTATTTTCACTTTGAAAATTGTTTTAAGTAAGTAACACTTGTAATTTATCCTACATAATTATATTGGTAAGTAAGAATTAAGCTCGACTGAAATTCGTCATTCTGTCCGAGTGAAAATATATCTACAGATTTAGTAGCACATCAAATGCACTGGTTTAAATGTTTTAACAGCTAGTCGATTTTTGGCTTAAACATACAGGCAACAGCGACACAGGGATACGGTAATTATATGGGTTGAAATGGAACGCTATTTAATGATAGATCTTTAAAAAGTCTTAAGTCTAAGATAAAATGGTTAGTATATTTGCGCGTTTAGTTTTTGTATACTACCTTTTTCAAACTTGGTGATTCTTTGTCAATGTTGAGAAAAACTAGAGGTATTTTACAGAGCGCTTGTCTCGCTAAGAGATCGAATAAGATAGCAAAATATGTTAATGGAAAAAAGTTTAGCAATTTTTTTCGACCTACATTATTTTTCAACGTAAATGTATAAACCTTATAAAATCAGTCTCGTTTGCAATTTATAAAAGCTAACGAACTAATTATGCATTAAGAGCACGTTTTCCTCGCTTCTAAAGGCTGTTTGATGCAGTTTAGCTGAAACACGTTCTGCACGTGCCTCCACATGTACGTGAAGTCTATATCCACAAAATCTATCCCAGTTTATTGGTTAGCATTAATAACAAGATAACTCATTAAAACATTTTTAAAAAATCCAAATGGGACGTCGCCCAGGGCTTAACTTAGACCAACGGAACGTAGCCATCGGTATGCTGGCTGATGGTATGATGGTAAAAGAGGTGGCTCAATTTTGGCGTGAGCTAAAGTTCCATTTCAAGACTTAGAACAAAGTATCGTCAATTAGGCACCGTAAAAGACAGGCCACGTTCAGGCAGGCCACGTAAGACTACCCAACGTGAGGACAATTACATCGTGACGTGTTCACGGCGTATCGCTTCCTCAATAGCACTCGTATAGCCGGTTTGGTCCGAAATGCAACGGGAACACGGGTCTGTGCTCGTACTGTAAGAAACAGACTTCGTTCGGCACGTTTACGCGCACGTCGACCTTACGTTGGCATTCCTTTGACACGTGCACACAGACATGCAAGATTGAATTGGACAAGGGTACACTGTCGATGGCCAAGACGAATGTAGAATCAGGTCCTATTCACAGACGAATCCCGTTTTAATTTGATGTTTGCGGATGGTAGGTTACGAGTTTGGAGGCGTGATGGCGAAAGGATGGATCCCGCCAACGTCATTCAACATGACCGTTTTGGAGGCGTCATGGTCTGGGGTGGTATATCATACCGTGGCTGACTGACTGACTTGGTAGCTATTTAGGGAAACTTAAATGCCGTTCGAAACTGCACTGAAATTGTCCAGCCAGTGGTATTGCCGTTCTTGCGTCAAGGGCTTGCTACCATTTTTCAGCAAGATAATGCCCGCCCACATGTCGCTCGGCACACGTTGGACCTTTTACAGACTAATCATGTTGATGTGTTTGATTGGCCAGCCAAATCACCGGATCTGTCTCCGATCGAACACCTTTTCGACCATCTGGGTAGGAGCGTAAGAGACAGGAATGACGTTAATAACGTTAGAGACCTGGAACGTGTTCTGCGTCAGGAAAGTGATCGTATCCCTATGACCGTTAATCGTAGGCTCATTTCCAGCATGAGAAGACGCTTTGATGCCGTTATTGGGACAAACGGTGGACACACAAGATATTAAATCTTTGTGTTACTTTTACTTCCCTACCTCTACCATGTTTGACGCTGTACAACAAACACGATCATCTGATTTTTTTAAAAACTGTGGCTAACACATAAAAGAATATGGTTTGATTTGTTTGAATGGGGTTTTACGCCGCTTTCAACAATCTTTCAGTTATATCACGGCGGCTGGAGCACCTAACAATGGAATCCTGGTATTTCTCACACCAGTACTGCCATTACATCCTTTCCTAGCCTCCAGCTGCTATCCCACATAGGTCTACGATTATCGACCCATTGGTGAGAGACAAATAGTCGGAAAGGATGAGTGCCGCCGTCGGGGATCGAACCCGGGACCTCTAGATTGACAGTCCGACGCGCTACCAACTGCGCTATGACGGCGGCTTTAATATGGTTTGAATCCAAAGCTAGACACCGGAGAAATTGGCTGTAACGTACGAAATTGCTAAACTTTTTTCCCTTAGTATACTTTATATCGGTAAATACATGGTCAGTAGCTCGTAAGAAAAAACAAAATAGTTGGTTGGCTACTTAAACCTCGTAAATACAGCTTGTAGTTACGACCTACAATAGTATACGTAAAGTACTTTTCACAAATGTCCGAAGTCAGAGTTCACCACCGATCTAATGAAAGATTCAATTGGCCAATCAATTTTTTGATTGACACTGGCGATCCGCCAATTACGACGGTGGTTGTCACATACGTTACCCAAATTACAGTCTGTTCAGTTTGAAAGTGCATGTTGCGTCAAATTCCATCTTTTTTTTTTTTTTTTTTTTCAGTTGACCAATTGCTGGCGCCACCCGCTTACTCCTTTAACCCCGCGCACTAGCTCCAACAGGAAGTTCCACTTTGATTAAATACACACAATATTTGCAAAAATTATGGCCAGCAAAATGTAACAAAAAAGTAGATAGTGAGTTGGCGACATAAACGTCGAAACTATAGTTTGAACAGTTACGACGTTTAAGTCGCCAAGCCAACAAATATGATTCACATAGATGGCGGCCAGTGCCGGAGCTCAAAACTCATTTCCAGTCTAATTGAATGATTTCATTAGTCGACTGGTTATTTGATTGACAGCTGCGATTGGTCAATTTCAAAATGATCGATGACTTATAGTGGACATATGCACAAAAACTGAATTATTTTTTACGGTTCTCCGAGATCTCAGCCCGTCTATCATTTCTGATATCAGCAGCCATTTTGAAAACTGCGACAACGCGGCTTTAGCGTAGTGGTAGCGCGTCGGACTCTCGATCAACAGGGTTAAGGGTCCGATAACCTGTCGCGGTAAATTTTCTTTACGACATTTGTCTCCCACCAATGTCTGAATAATCGTAAACCTATGTGGGAAGATCAGCTATAGGCTCGGAAAGGATGTAGTGGTAGTACTGGTGTGAGAAAGATCAGGAGTCTGTTGCTCCAGCAGCCGTGATATGACCGAAATACTGTTAAATCACAATAATTTAAATTTCAGTTTCATATTTCAACAACGAGCATTCAGATTGGTCGGAATAATAATTCATAACTCCATCAACAAAACTTTGAGCACACAGCGATTTTGTATGCTTCCGCTAAAATAGTCCCATACAAAAGGTATCAAAATATGTTAAGTTTTTGCTTTTTTTGAACGATGATATTAAATGAGAAGAAATGAAGAGAATATTTTTTTGTTTTCATGGAGGTATGAACCGAAATACCTAATCACACTGTATGAATACGCGAAGCGGATTCATACATTGTGTGGTAAGGTTTTTCGGTTCATACCTCCGCGAAAACAAAAATATTCTCTCATCTCATAATTAAAAAAAACTGCGACAATTTTAAAGAAAAGTTTTCAATAATTCTCATCGACTAATGATTTAAACTGAATATCTCCACTAAAATTTCAAGGAATTTTTTCAATATCTTTCCAGAGATTCTAAAATTATAGAGATTCTCAGCGTACTTTAATATTTGGCGTGACCCATTATTTCTACAATGGTGTGAAACTTTGAAAATGTCAGCCATTTTTCAAATATGCACTTAAACGTTTTATGATAAATTCCAATTTTAAGACTCAGAGAAATCCCCGACTAAAGAAATGTCATAATATGACCCCCGTTTTGTTGGATATGATGACGACAAAAGAAGACACACTTCGAATAAGACAGACTACATTTATCACCTTTATCCGTTTCTGTATCATTTTGTTGTTGTTGTTGTTGCTGTTTTGTTGTTGTTGTTTTCTTGGCACAAGTACTTGAATGAAAAAGCAAAGATAAGTATTAACAAAGACAAAGAGGTTTTAACTTCGGGTTCTGATAGATTTGCCCAACACCGCTGCATGGTTAGAATATCTAATTACGGGCTATATAAAATCTCGTCGATAATATGATTTTTGGGTACTAATTTCAAGCATTTTCCATTTCGTGGTGGTACAAGGAAAATCATTTTGAATCCAAAGGTTAAACTTCTGTATCTTCTGTTGCGAGCCGATTTCCCAGAACTAAGTTTCAATGGAGATAAATTGACGCTTCAGGCCTGTCAATCAAAGAATCAAACGATCAATCAAATTATTCTTAAGACCAGATTTGAAATTTGACGTCCCATATTTCGACATTTTGGCGATTTAAACGCCGTAACTACAGCTTGAATAAGCTGTAGTTACGGCGTTTAGGTCGCCAACCAATCATTTTTCTTTTTTGTTGTTTGTTACTGACCATAAAATTTGTAAAAAAGCGCCGTTTAATACCTAACTCATCCTTTCTGTAGTTCAGTGGGCGTTGCTAGCGACCAATACGCTACCGACACATCAAACTGATTAAAAGAAAGGTCAAAATAATTGTTGAATGGGTACTGGTTTATCTCAGCCTTGGCTTTAGATTGATACCATGCACTTTAACATAACATATGTATATATATGCATAGGTTTTTGATAACATCTCTCGAATCGAAAAACGTTTGTGAGATATGCACCTTAACGAAAAAATGAGATATAAGCAAGCTACAGACTGGCGGACGAATAGACAGACGAACAACTTTACCATGCATGAGATAAGAAAAATAGTAATGATATAAAAATACACTCTTAATGATTTTGTACAATGTCTATGTGAACAAACCGGGCGACTCAAAATAACAGAAACCCGTAGACATTAATAACCCAGAGTAAAAGAAAAAAATACTGTCAAGCTAGCAGGCCTATTTATCTGCAAATAGCATAAATTCGGATGGAAAGATTCACCGAGCCATTGATTGCCAGTGCATAATTTTGTAACTGGATTGAGTAATGCAGGTAAACCAATTACCGATCTTTGTAACATTGTGGTAAGTCGTGTGCTCATACATGCAAGTTCAAGATTATCATCCTCGGAGCCAAAGTTGATGCAGTGAACAATTCCCCAATCTCGTGACAAGCTGGGGCTATCGTGCTGCAAAAACCACATGTCTCAGAATGGTGGGGATTATCTTCAATCTAAATTGCAATTGTTTGTTATTCAATTAATGATTTACCACAGCAATCCTTCATGGCATATGGTAGTCTCGTGTCACGGCAACCCCTCAAGGTACAAATATAAGGTCGAATTCATGACACAATCTATTGTTAGCTGTGATGAATTTGTAATCCTATAATACCAATATAAGTTTAAGGAAATCTGAAAAAGATGGCGTTTCGCCGTCCTCCAAAGGAAAACTATATTCGAAACACTGAAAGGAAAATCACCAGAACTTCCCCTAGTTCTGCCTATTTAGAACCCAAATGGCGCATAAAGTACAATCTGTATTGTAAAACATTAAGTTAATTTTTCGAACGTCATCTAGCAGATATCTAAAGTAGGTACTTTAACATCATTATAATACAAAACTAACAAAAGGTCTGAATTTTATAATTCAACGAAGGATCACTGTGCACGCTGTGTGAGTATTACGAAAAAAATATTTTAGTTAGGCAGTTGGCGGCTGTCTTGTATTTTTCATATTGTGTGAGTTGTCCAAATTTTTAAATCCGACAACCAAACTAGATTTGCTCTAGATCACTAAAAGAAGGCAAACAAGGTACAAAACTAACAAAACTTAACGTAATCGATATTAAAAGCAGTGCGTCTGTCTTGAAAAGAAACATTTGACAACGAAACTAGATTTGTTCCAGATCACTAAAAAAGGCATTCAAACCACCAAACAATCAAAACTCCACTACAATCGATATTAAATGCAATACGTCTGTCCTGAAATAAATAAAACACATTTAACAACCAAATTAGGTTTGTTCCAGATATCTGAAAGAATGCAAACAAACCACTGAACAAGCAACTTGAAGCAGTGTGTCCGTTTTGATATAAACAAAACACGTTTGACAACGAAACTAGATGTGTTCTAGTACACTTGAAGAAGTCGAACAAGCCACCAAACGAACAAAACTTCACTGTAAACGACATTTAAGGTAGCATGTCTGTCTTGAAATAAATCAAACCTCTTGAATTATTACCGTTTGTCAATTCGGTCTTGTCTCACAATGTTGGACATGAATGAAGTGATGTGTGGTCTATTGACGACTGCTTGTCTCTTCATATATCATAATTTACTATTGAAAGCATCAGAATCGTTGATGCACATAACATGATTGATTGTCAAAAGACTTAAAAGGATCCATACTTTCTGCACATAGGCATATTATGATTATAATATTCGATGTTAACGCATTAATGGTTATATTTAAAAGATAAAGATGGTTTATTTCTATAAGGAATGTAACTAGAAACCTAATCACACTAAAAGAAGACATCAAGAGAAAAGGGCATATGTGAAAGCAAATTTGAAAATAGAGACCAGACGGTATTCGTCAAGAAATTGAAGAGATTTTTTTGATTTGTTTTCATTTGGTGTGAAACTGTAAACCAAATAAAACTAAAAACCCCACAAAGCGGGCAATTTTGTTGTTGTTTTATATTTCAAAACTTGTTCTCCCTATTTCCCTTTCTAGAATATATGAAAGATTTATCCATTTTACAACGATATTCCAAAATACCACATAATTAGCTTCCATAAAGTGCATTTCTTCCAAGATGCCCAAGACAAGTTCCACAATTCATTTCTTTCCTAATTCTAAAGAATGGCTTCACAATACAATTATTTCCTGACGCTTAAGGTAAGCCCAACAAAACACTTCTTCCCTAATGCTGAAGATAAGGTAAACAATGCTTTTCTACCCCAATACTGAAGACACGATCCACAATGCATTTCTTCTCTGAAAAAGAAGATAAATTCCACAAAATATTTCTTCCCTCATACTGAAGATAAGGTACTCAATACATCCTTCCTTCAAATTGAAGATAGGGTCCACAACGCGTTTCTTCCCTCATACAGAAGATAAGATCCAATATAAATTTCTTCCCTTATATTGATGATTAATTCCAAAATGCATTTCTTCCCCAATACTGAAGATAAGGTACACTTTAAATTTTCTCCTTCATACTGAAGATAAATTAAACAATGCATTTCTTCCCTCATACTAAAGACTAATTCCACAATGCATTTCTTCCCTCATACTGCAGATAAGATCAAAAATGAACCTCTTCCCTCATACTGAAGATAAGGTACACAATGCATTTCTTCCCTCATACTGAAGATAAGATCCAAAATACATTTCATCCCTCGTACTGAAGATAAATTCCAAAATGCATTTCTTCCCTCATACTGAAGATAAGATCCAAAATACATTTCTTCCCTCATACTGAAGATAAGGCCTACAAAACATTACTTCCTTCAAACTGAAGGTAAGGCCCAAAATACATTTATTCCCTCATACTGAAGGTAAGGCCAACAATACATTTCTCCCCTAGTACTGAAGATAAGGTACACAATACATTTCTTCCCTTATACTGAAGATGAGGTACACAATACATTTCTTTCCTAATACTGAAGATAAGATCCAAACTACAAATTATCCCTCATACTGAAAATAAGGTACACAATACATTTCTTCCATCATACTGAAAATATGGTTCACAATGCATTTCTTCCCTTATACTGAAGGTAAGGCCAACAATACATTTCGCACCTCATACTGAAGATAAGGTACACAATACATTTTTTCCATTTTACTGAAGATAAGGTACACAATACATTTCTTCCCTCATACAGAAGATAAGATCCACAATACATTTCTTCCTTCATACTGAAGGTAAGGCCAACAATACATTTCTTCCCTCATACAAAAGATAAGGTACACAATACATTTCTACCCTCACACTGAAAATAATGCACACAATACATTTCTTCCCTTATACTGAAAATAAGGTACACAATACATTTCTTCCCTTATACTGAAGATCAGGTACACAATAAATTTCTTCCCTCATACTGAAGATATGGTTCACACTACATTTCTTCCCTTATACTATAAGTAAGGCCAACAATACATTTCTTCCCTCGTACTGAAAGTAAGGCTAACAATCCATTTCTTCCCTAATACTGAAGATAAGATACACAATACATGTCTTCCTAATACTGAAGATAAGGTACACAACACATTTCTTCCCTACTACTGAAGATAAGATACAAAATACATTTCTTCCCTTAAATTGAAGATAAGCTTCACAAAAGTCGTCACATGCAAAGAATTCCAAGAAGAATAGATTAGCTTCTCTTTACCTTCTCAAGCCTAGAAAAAGTAAGAGCGGAAGCCGTGTCGATCTTAAAATATATTTGAGAGTATGTTTAGATCAGATTTTCCCAAAGAAAATCGAGTTTTAAATTCTTTTTTCACACAACCTTCAAAAGCGTGTATATGATATCGGGAAAAAATCAATGGTCTGAAAGTACCGAGCAGTTGGAATACCCTGAAAGGGTCATAACTGGAATTCAGTTGAAATTATTTTTTTACTTTCCGAGTAAGCCTCCCTACTTTAAACATAAACCAGCATTCCCATTCGTGTACAAATGTGCGAGAATAACGCACAAAAACATAAATCCACATACAGAAATCAAAAACAAGCAATGTCTTAGCCCATTCCCAGACAGTGACGCTTTTAAATGACCCTCAATGATCTTTATCGTGTTAGAATGGGTTATAAGCTCGTGTCACGCACAGCAAAATTAGAATTTTCAAGCATAACATTCTCCTTTTGATCAACTGTAATACGTGAACTCCTTTTAGAATCTTGAAAACAGAGAATAACAGCTTGTACAGTAAGAAATCAATGACCTCGATGATCATTTGACCCTCAACTCGGCCAATTTTGAAACGATCATACTAAACTCACGTAGATATTCACTTCAAGTTTATGAGTATACATGTACGTGGAAATTTGCGGAAATTCGCGGAAACTTGGGTCAGGGTGATTGATTTGAAAAACCGGTTTAGACTTAGGAAAAAAGAATATTTAAAGCGTTGTGAGTAAAATTCAAAAGAAAAAAAAAGACGTTAACGTTATTGTAACGTTATTGATAGCACATGGTAGTTATGCCCTTTTCGTTAAAATTCCTAAAATAAGATGAAGATAGTATCAAATTATCTTCGGCGCCCTATAGTCGCGCGATTTCTTATTCGTTATTCGGCTTTAGAACCGTAAAAAATCTTAAGTAAAATGGACCAAACTGAAAGCTATATGACACTTGTTAAAGGTTTGATGTGTTATTATTGATTTAAACTTGTAAATAACGACATAATAAAGCGTAATTATTTAGTAAATAAAAAGAAACCGGAAGTTGATATGTTTACATTCTAATTTTCAAAATCTTCTACTTTCGTTTTGCATTTATTTGATTTCTATTGAGTAAAAGCTGTAAATCCCACAATAATCGCCTTTGCTTGATGCCTACGATCCCCCTTAACCGCTCTAGAATATTTTAAAGCACTGGGCGGCGTGATTATTGTAAAAATGCATTCGCGACCTGAGCCAATTTCAAAGATGTTGCAGTCGATAATTTCAAGTTGATGAAATTTTGAATATATTCGTCTTTCTTGGGTTGAAAACATTTTGAAAAATTAAAGAACTTTTAACAAGCAATGTCCTTATTTTCCAAAGTGTTCTTCAATGAATTTCATTTAACCATCTAAGAAGTGAAATTGCTACATCATTTTTTTATTATTTTAGTCTTATTTGATCTAAAACAAAAATAGATTGGACGAACAAGCAAAAGCATTCTGTATAAGGACGTACTTGAATCGAGAGAATATTTGATGGTAGTTCGTCATAATTTCCTACTTTCCCCTTAACTAGTTTCTGAGAGTAGTTCAAGGAATGTTTGCCCCACGCTAATTTACATAACAATAATGTCGAGAGCCGATTCTACACATGTGTAATACAAACTTTGTTGTTTTTGTTGTTGTTGTTGTTTTCACTGTGGAAAATAAGAGTAGTCCGTAGGAGAAAAGTCCTTATTTGCGAATTCCTCTGGCGAAGTTCAACCAGTGAAAACTGACGGAGTTCTCCAAAACGACCACCCTTGTCTTATACCTAAACGTTGGCTGTATTGATAAAGATTTTTCATGCTCTACTTATGTTTGACATTAAAACATAGATCGATCTATAAAATCAATGACACCAACACGTGCATATTGATAATGCAGCGCAGAGGAAATGCATGTCATTTCAAACATCGTCAACATACTTCTATCTGACTTTTAGGGTTATAGAGTGAACATCGAACGGATGTGTTAGATCTCATGACTTTGATCGGTGATCTTTTAGAGGCTTTAATCATAAATTAGAAAAATCGCATTCTCATTTCGAACGGCTTAAACATGCATTAACCCATTACCAGACGACAAAATGAAAAGTAAAGATCTACCTAATCTAAGCTTTTTAAGTTGAAATGCGAAGAAGTTTCAACTTAAGATTCAACAAAACTAGAAAATTCGACCCGAGTTCCCGAAGAACACATAACAGGATCACTTGGATATGGATGCAGAGAGGATACTTTACGCATCATCTTGCAGTTGACAACCTGGTTGATGTAACCGGAGAGAGTATGAATGTCACTGTATTTGGTAATTTGATAATTTCTTTATTTGGAAATCAAATGATCTCTTTTTTCTTTTTGGTTATCACGTGATCAACTCTGGTACAATTTAAACGACCTTATTACAGACCTTTAAGATCAAAGTATTGAGAGTGCTGAAGGAGGAAAAACCCTGCCAGAAAGCTAACTTGCAATACAGATTTCCTTGACGAAACACAATCTAGATACTGAAATAAAAATAGGTACCTATATAGTTTAACACCAAACAAGCGCAACCAAGAGTAGTTTGATTTAAATCAAACATAAGTCAATATTTCTCGACAATCCATTTTTCTCTAAGGAAACAGAGGATTCTTGCACACAAAACGCCAGTTCTTTCATTCTGAGCATACTTTATTAGGTACTTTCGTTCTGAAGTTAAATATTTTTCGCAGCTCAAAAGTAGACTTATATTGGTATCATCTTATCGATCTGTCTATAGGTCAGTCCGTCCATTAAACACAACTGTTCTCACATGAAAATATTTAGACGAAATATTCATAGAGTATTCCTCATCACCTTTCGCGTGTATCTTATCACTTGACGTTTTGAAAGGATTTTGTAGGAAGATCACAGCTCATATTTGGCATGATGATAGTTCCCATCGATATGAATCTGCATGGTCATCTTTCAAGGTCTGCTGTCTCAGCATAAGTTAATAGTATTTAGTAAAGTTCAGGTCGGGCGTATGAGCTTTCAGAAAATTTATCCCCACTTTCAAGAACCTCCTCATTCTCCCCCAGTTTGTGTTGCATTCAACGAATTTAATCTTCAAAAGACTTTCGGTTCTTTAGTTGTGATTTGTTGTTGTTGCTTTGTTGAATTTATGACCGTCTCGAAATGTATAAGGGATAAATGTTGTTTCTCATTTCAAAGCAGAAGAAAAGAATGGTTGAATAATCGGCGATGCATGCGAATACTTTGAATGTAAGACATCCTTTGCACGACTTGATAAAGAATCTAAACAATGGGTTTTATATTACCCCAACCAAATCCTATAAAACACAGCGTTAAGCAAGGGACCTACCATGCACCACCTATTGGGTTTTGATAAAAAATATTTTGTTATGTTGTAGATATATTGAGTAGTATTCCTTTGCAAAATTTTAAGAAAAAGAAGGAAAAAAATTCGTGGACATGTTTGGAAGACCACCTTTTCGCGGCTGTGTTTTGATTTGACCCGTTCAACCTTCCTCTCGACGTTAAACAACCCTGACTTAAACGTAACAAGCAGGTGGTGTAGACAAAGATCAGACTGTCCTTTAGCAATTTGGGCCCGGATTAAACGAGTACAGAGTCTTACTTTTCATAAATAATTTCGACGAAATCTGCAACTCTAGTCATAGATTGTAAATCAATTCTCAGACAGCATTATAATTACAAGCCAAATACGACAAGATATCGCAGGGAAAACATATGTTTTCTCACAGATAATATCCATTTTCGTCATTGAAGTATTAGTAAAACGCCTAATCTGAATCGATGATCACGTGATCCTGACATCTCATCGACCCCGACAAATAGGTTTCTCCGATTTAATTTCCGGTTACAGAACCAAGAATCGACTAAAGAGTAATAGAAACTACATATACGGAAAATCTTTATTAAATCATCAGAGAATACATATAACCCTCTGACTTTTTAGACTTCGCTACACCAAGTCAAGAAAGGGCTTTTGTACAGGAACGTTGTCCGTTCGTCCGCGAGTTTATTTTATTTACTCATCTTCTCTTGAGAATTTATTCCATACATGTCACCTAAAATTCACGGAAATGAGCCTAAGATCACCCTGTTTTGATGATTTGGACAAAAAATTATATTCAAGTGATAAACATGACTTTAAAGGGGCTTATTAGGCATTTGTTGGTGCCAAATGCCAAATGCTTAAAACTTGAATAAACTTCTTTTCTGAAATCGTTGGATTTGTATGAGTTTTCGCAATGCTGTTCATTGCGGACCCTCTGCCTGATTTCCGTATCGGGTGATAAGCATGACCTTTTAGCATTTAAAGGGGGAGGCTTTTCACGTTGTTTAACCTTGTTTTAAATACAATTTACCCAGCTCGTTTAAAGAAATTTAAGGTTAATAAGTCTTTTATTTTCTTGACCAAAAGTTAAGTCGAGCTCTGCCGTCCTTTGTGGGCATTTTGACATGGAGTACCTGTTGTTTATGTTTGTTTATTTGTTTGACAACGCCACTTTTCACTGTATTACAGCCATGTAGCGGCGGCTGGAGCACCTAACTATGAGTTCCTCGGCATATTTCCCCAGTTTCAAGCTGCTCATCCCACTTGAGTTTACGATTATCCACACATAAGTGGGAGACAAATGGTCTGAAAGTATTTGGACCCTGTACCTCATGATTGAGAACGCTACCATTTGCACTATGGCGACGAAAAGAAATACATTTCTCTATATAGACTGAGACATGCTAATCTCAATCTCATTCAGCATACGCTTACTCCCACTTACTCCGCTGGCCCCGCCCACTGACTGCGCTTCGATATTTAACGGCGTTATTTTGCAAAACACACGGAAAGTACTATGCAATAAAACAGAAAGGTTGGTTGGAGACATAAACGTCTTAAATACAGTTGTTTTAAGCTGTAGTTACGACGCTTAAGTCTCCTAACCAACAAAAATCGTTTCACAAATTTGGCCAATGTCGGTGTTCAAAATTAAGTTCCAGACTAAATGAATGATTTCATTGGTCGAATGATATAATTGGCAGCCGCGATTGGTCGTTTCCCGAGTAAGGTCAGCATTTCATGATCGGTCCTAATTAAACATTTCTATGAATAAGTATACCTACATATTCTTTTAGATTAATAAGTAATATACATATTAAACTCAAATAAAACGCATTCTCCGGCATATATGTTTTAATTAATGTCAACTATTACATAAACCAGGGGAAATGTCAAAAAAGTGTCAGGATTTTTAATAGAATCATAGGGTGTTTGTATTTAATGGTTTCAAGTTATGACTTTATGTACATTTCAAATGTCTTATTTGCATCATGATTTGCTGTTGGAAGTCATACTTTGCCATAACCATGTTTCCCGGCATTATTTTTTGTATATTTCAATCAGTGCATGACATTTCCTGCCATTTTACATATGCGCATGGTGAAGACTCAGATCAGCCTGTGCATCCGCACAGTCTGATCTGAGTCTTCACCATGCGAACTACAGATAGATACTGATATTGGTGGTTCTGTACGCGATCAGCCGCCGTCATAGAGCAATCGGTAGCGCATCAGACTCCCAGTCTTCAATCATGGGATGTCATGGGTTCGATCTCCGTCGCCGGCACATATCCTTTCCGACACCCATGGTTGGATAATCGTAAACCTAGGTGGGATAGCAGCAGGAGCCACTGTCGTTTGTAAGTGGGTTAAGGTTAAGGTTCTTTTGTCTCTCATCAATGGATGGATAATTGTATACCTAAATGGGATGATCAGCTTGAGGCTAGGAAAGGATGTTATGGTAGTACTGGTGTGAGGAATACCATAAATCCATTGTCAGGTGCTCCAGCCGCCGTGAATGACTGTAATACTGTTAAAAGTGGCGTTAAACCTAATTCAATCAATCAGTCTTTATGCGACCAGACAAATATTTTAAATGCTCTTAGCGCCCCCACCCACCCCGACTGATCGATGTCTACACATCAAGCTCATATGAAACCGTTGGGAAAGTCAGATATGGGTTAAGCTACATGTTTATGCCACAACTAAAGCAAAAAGTATAAGCTGACAGATAGAATTTTAACCGTCTGCGGGGCTCTAAACGACGATGAGCTAGAAGGTTAACCCATTACCATAAGATGAAACTTTAGAAAGGTCCAAATTCAAATTTCAAGTAGATGAAATCTTTAAAAAAATTCTTTTGGGGTATAAAACATTGTGAATAATGAAGAAATTGCTTGTAACAAGCAATTTCTTTTTATCCACAATGGTTTCCAAAGCTTTCATATTTCGGGCGTTATTGTGGGGGAATGGATTAAACCGTCAATATGCAGCAAAATTGTCGAAACTGTAGCCGTCCCAAGTATTATGCTAGAAGCGTAATAATCGGAATGGCAATGACTGCTCTGCTTTCCCCCAGAATCTCTGAAAAGGCCTTACACACTTTTATATCTGGGTCTTCAATTGGACTGTCATAGGTAAATGCATCATATATTTTGCGTATGAACGGTGCGTTTACATTTAATTACCATATATAGCGCATCTCTTCTAGGTAATTTATGATATACCCATGTGTCAAAATATTTTTATTATCACAGAGAGAAGGTGGAGAGAGAAGGAGAGAGAGAGAGAGCTGGGGAGAGAGAAAGACAGAAAGACAGAGTGTGTGTGTGTGATTTTGATCTGAAAACTGTTACACTTCGTTTTTCACCAATACTATGTTCCTCGTATTCATATAGGAATAACCTCATCCAGGCCGACACCAAAGTTGAATTCTGTAAAAATTGTGTTGCTGCCAGATTCTTCAATTCAACAACAAACAGCCCACAGTCGATCGTCAGGCATCTGAATGGTGATCAAAATAGGGTATATTAATCAGGAGTAAAGTCAAGTCGTTGCTCCAACATCGCACAAGAAGTTTCTTGTGTCACTAAAAGAAAGAAAGAGAGGAAACATATATTGGTTAGTCGATATACTGTTTTCGATGGGAGTCGCCATGTTTTTAACCCTCTCCTTTACAAACCCGAGATTTCTATGTCGCTTCAGTTTTAAACTATAGAAAACATTGTTGAAAGGAGAAATTGCTTTTAACAATTGTACTTTGTTTTGTCTCTCTAGGAGCAACAAACTAAGATGTGGTCACAATGTTTAGGTCGTCGGCCAATGAATTGTACTTTGTTTTGTCCCTCTAGGAGCAACAAACTAAGATGTGGTCACAATGTTTAGGTCGTCGGCCAATGAATTGTACTTTGTTTTGTCTCTCTAGGAGCAACAAACTAAGATGTGGTCACAACGTTTAGGTCGTCGGCTAATGAATTGTACTTTGTTTTGTCCCTCTAGAGCAACAAACTAAGATGTGGTCACAACGTTTAGGTCGTCGGCCAATGAATTTTCCTTTGTTTTGTCCCTCTAAAAGCAACAAACTAAGATGTGGTCACAACGTTTAGGTCGTCAGCCAATGAATTTTCCTTTGTTTTGTCCCTCTAAAAGCAACAAACTAAGGTGTGGTCACAGCGTTTAGGTCGTCGGCTAATGAATTTTCCTTTGTTTTGTCCCTCTAGGAGCAACAAACTAAGATGTGGTCACAACGTTTAGGTCGTCAGCCAATGAATTTTCCTTTGTTTTGTCCCTCTGGGAGCAACAAACTAAGATGTGGTCACAGCGTTTAGGTCGTCGGCCAATGAATTTTCCTTTGTTTTGTCCCTCTAGGAGCAACAAACTAAGATGTGGTCACAGCGTTTAGGTCGTCAGCCAATGAAATATACTTTGTTTTATCCTCTAGGAGCAACAAACTAAGATGTGGTCACAACGTTTTGGTCGTCGGCCAATGAATTGTCCTTTGAGAGACTGAGCGAATTTGAGGACTTGCTAGCTGTGTCTAATGACCTCCGATATGGCATTCCGACTGAGCAAACAAAATGACGTTGATTTGGAAAATATATCGCCTGTAGCATAAAACAGAACAAAAAACATACAGTTGGTTGGCAACTTAAACATCTTAACTACACCTTGAATAACTTTGTAAATATGCAAATACTGTGTTCAAGTCGTAGAATAAACAAAAGTTAGTTACGTAAATATCGCAGCTCAGTATTAATTTCCGGGCTACATGGATGATTTGATTGACTGCTGCGATCTATCAATTTCAAAATTTTGAGATCTTAGTTAAGTATCCGGTACGTTCAGTACTTTGATACGCGAAATGGTTTATTACATTATGCACTGTCTTCCCCATAACGTCGCCACACATTGAAGTTACTAAATCAAAATGTCAGACAAGTAGATATGATTTGTAATTAATTTCAATGGAGATTTAATACCGTTATTCCCATTTTATGTCCCGCTTTGCTGTAAAATCGTTTGATTTTAGTTTCAATTGAAATTCAAATATTCTTGCTCCTTCTATGTAACGGAAAAAGCCTGTTTCCAATACGGCTTTGTCAATCATTTAACCCATTCCCGTTTGCAATATTTTAGACCAGTCCAAATTCAAAGGTTTGACACACGACAATTTTAAGTCGAATTTATTTGAAAAATCATTCAGTAGGATAGAAAATATAGAAGAAAAGAAGAAATTGCTTGTTACAAGCAATTTCTTCTTATTTCACAATGTTTTCTCAAGTATAAAAACACAGGTACGCAAAAACCAGGGATTACAGAGGAAATGATTAAGAAAATAAGTTTGTTTTGTTTTGTTTTGTTTTCATTGAGGTATGAACCTTAAAAACTTAATCACAATGTTTGAATTCGCGTAGAGGATCGGTAGCTTCACCTAACCATGGCTTCCTGACATTTTTCACATCAAACATCCACATGTAAAAATACAACATTAAATTTGAGCCGTTGGCAGCTAAGCAAGTCACTTATCATGATTCCGTCGGAAAGAGATAAATGACACATGTCGCAATGGCAATTTTTCGCCGAACTGGGGATCGTGCCCATGAAACTAGAGTAGTAAACACCCTATAATACCTATCAAGCTAGCTGGTCTAGGTGAGACGTTTTGCTTTAACCCTTTATCAAACGATCCCTCCTTTTATGCCCATAAAGAAAACAGTTTTGGAAAACATTGTGGAAAATGAAGAAATTGCTTGTTTCAAGCAATTTCTTCATTATCTACACAGTTTTTTTTTTTTTTTTTTTTTTTTTTTCGTTTTTTTCCAAAAAGACGGAAAATTTTAAAATTCCACCAACTTGAAAAACCTGCAGCTTCTTTCACTTTGGACCAGTCTAAAATTGTGTTATGTGGGAATGGGTTAATCAGATTTACTCATGAAAATGTCTTTTTTTTTTCTGCACCAAAGTTAGCATATCACCCTACTACGCCCACAGAGACGTCCGCCATCAGTGCTTTCATTGCTTCTTTATCTTAATATTTTCAAGAACATAATTCTGTATGTTTGCGAACAAAGTAGATCTACAAAACTTAAAAAAAACTGATGAAATATTTGCCTTGGTTTGCTTGATGGCATTAACCCTTTCCTGTTTTTCAAAATTTTAGACCTGTCCAAATCCAAAGAAGTTGCAGACGACAATTAAAAGAGAAGGCAATTCCAAAAGTAACCAATCTATAGGGTAGAAAATATTGTGGGAAAAGAAGAAATTGCTTGTTACAAGCAATTTCTTCTTTCCCCACAATGTTTTCTCAAGTATAAAATCACAGGGACGTAAAAACCAGTGACTGTACAGGAAAGGGTTAAATTAAAAGAAATGAAAGGATTTTTTTCATTGGGGTTTGAACCTAAAACTTTAATCACAATAATGCATGAATCTTCTTCGCGTATTCGTACAGTGTGATTTGGCTATCAAGTGTTCCCTGATAACTCATCTAGTATTTAAGGAGGTTAATTACGCCCCTTTTCCCGTAACGGATAACACCTAATTTCGAAAGGAATGATCCGAATTGTGGTACAATCAATCGGAGAAAGATTGAAGATAATCCAACAAAAACAATGGACTCTAGGGTGTTTACCAGGAAAGTCTTGCAAAGTTTTTCTGTTCATACCTCAATGAAAACAACAGAAAATCTCTTCATTTCTTAACACAAACTAAAAAAATGCATTATGATCTAATGTTAAAAAACATACGCCACAAGCTCATTCAATATATCCCCCTTCTTCATTACAATTGACCAATCGCGGCTGTCAATAAAGGAATTAACAGGCCAATCAAATCATTTATTCAGCCCGGACCTGAGCTTTCAACTCCGAAATCGGTCGCCATTTTTGTTAATCTTTTTTGTTTGTGTGACAACTTAAGCGTTGTAAATACAGCTTATTCATCGATTCTTCTTTTTTGTGACTTGCTGCTTGCTATGTTTTTTGCGAATAAAGCCGTTGAAAATCGAAGCGGGACTTCCTGTCGGAGTCAATGGGCATGGCAAATGGAGTAAGTGGGTGGGGCCAGTGATTGGTCAATGAAGAAATGGAGAGGATATTTTTTGTGTGTTTTATATATTTATAATGCCTATCAGAGGTGTGAACCATATACCATCAACGCAATATGGAAGAAATAAAAAAGGAGACTGCCCTTCTGACACTCTGTGTTAATAAAAGGGCAATAATCATGTCAGCAAATAATTAAAATGCACATTTCATTACCTCATTATCATTTGTAATTGTTACACGTTAAAAATATATCAATTAATGTTTAATTTGTTCTAACGTAATTGCCGCAGAATTATTCATATTCCAGGGTAATATCTTTTATTGTTGACCTTCCAAAACATACCTTATCTGTATAGTTCTTGATCGTATTACATAACTGACTGATCTCTGACCTCCCCCACTGAGTTCGCTGGTCACACCCATCGACACCGACAAGAAGTTTCAATTCGATATCAAACGGCGTTATTTTGCACAGGTTATTTTAGTAACATGTAACAAAACAGTAAAGCGGTTAAGTGGAGACCTAAGTTGAAGTGAAAATGCTTCACAAAAATATCGGATTCAATTGGAATTCAAAGTTAGCTCGCGGTCTAAACAAACGATTTGGTTGGTCGATTGATTCTTTGGTTGGCCCCGTGATTGGTAAATTGTGAATAGTGGTGTGTTTGACAATCTCAAAATATCTGACAGGAAATTCCGTTTCGATTTTAAACATCGTTATTTTGCCAAATTTGTTTCCAGAAGAACGTAACAAAAAGTAGAATGGTTGGTTGGCGACCTAAACGTCGTAACTTCAGCTGGAATTAGCTGTAGGTCACGTCGTTTAAGTCGCAAAACAAACAAAACTGCTTCACATAAATGGCGGTCAATGTTGGAGAGAGTTCAAAGTTTACCTCCAGTCTAAATGAATAATTTCATAGGTCGACTCGTTATTTGACTGACAGTCGCGATTCGTCAATTGTTCTTAGTATTCATACGTTAAGATTTGTTAAAGACCCCAGCAAGAATCTCAATAACATATTACATGAAATTTACAATCGACATGGGCGGTACTCAGAATGTGTAGGGTATAGTTTTTTTTATATCTCTTTGGTCGAGTTAACCGAACAACAGAATCTTTATTTTCACCATTCGAATGCTTTCTGGAAAATGGACCAATCGCTGGCCCCGCCCACTGGCTCCCTAGGCCCCGTCCATGAACTCCGGCAGGAAGTTCCGCTTCGATTTTACCGGCGCTATGTTGCAACATTCATGGCCAATAGCATGTAACAAATAGGTAAAATGGTTTGTAAGCGACCTAAATGTCGTAACTATACATTAAATAAGCTGTAGTTATGACGTTTAAGTCGCCAAACCAACAAAAAAAAAAGATTAACGAAAATGGCGGCCAATATTGGAGTTGAAAGCTCAGGTCCGGGCTAAATAAATGACTAGATTGGTCGGTTGAGTCCTTGATAGACAGCTGCGATTGGTCAATTCAACGGTACTAGCGCCGAATGTGTGTGCAAATGGGAGAATCAAGATCAATAGCCGCACCCGGGAACCGAATCCTGAATGATTTAATCGGGAATCCGATGCGCTACCTCCCGTCGAGGGACACCACAGTGTGATGAAATTATCCCAAAACAGCGAGTTTATCATTTTGATAAATTTACTTGTCTATCAGTGTAAGTATTAGATGATCATCAATCGAGAAAACTCGACCATTGAAGAAATTGAAATGAACTGACAGTATTTTGTAGTGACATGTCAAGGCGGTGTTTTGATGAATGTAACACGTTTATTAAAACAAAGGAAATGTCAAAAAAGCGTCTGAATATTAAACACGGTCGTTACTTTAGCATGTTTTACAATTAAAACTTGATAATTATATGTAAATTTAACTATCTAATTTGCATTATTGTGTGGCCCTGATGTAGTTTGGCGACAAGATAGAATATTTTATTTCAAATTTAGATTAATTTCATTTTTCGTTTCTATATCTGTAATTGCAAGTCTATAAACCCTTTACAAATTAAAAAAGATATTTTGTCGATTTGTGTTTTTTCTGGTGCAATTATTTACTATTTCTCTAGACCTGATAGACGGATCTATCCTGCCAATAAATAGTAGATCGACCAATCAAGTTTAACCCTTGTCATACTAATCCCGGGTTATTTCTGCTTGGACAATTGCTTTGGCAGATGTATACACTAAGATCAGCCTGCACAGACGTGCAGTCTGATCTTAGCTTAAACTACCTGCTTATTGTTGTTGTTTCGAGGGAAATCTTTGAACACAAGATTTATCTTATTATGTCAAAGTTTTCAAATATAGTGAAAAGAGGAAAATATTTAGCAGGACAAGATTTAACATTTATTGCTTTGTCAACTTTTAACGTCCTAACTACACCTAACAATGAATTCCTGGTACCAGTACTATCACTGTATCGTTTCCGAGCCTCGAGCTTCTCATCCCTCTATGGTTTACGATTATCCACCCATTGGTGGAAGAATTATGTCGGAAAGTGTATTCACCACGGCCGGGGACCGAACCCGGGACCCATGATCCGGAGATCACTGTGCTACGGTCGTCAAAACGAAGTTACAGCTTAAGAGCGATCGCTACAGTTTATTTCGATGATTCTGTTAGCATCTCCAGTGGGGTTTTAAGATGTAGATTATTCACTTACTGTTAAAATGAACTAAATTAAATTTGTGGTCATGAATTTTTGAAAGGGTAAAAACGTATCACCTATGTAAGGTATTTGTGTCAAAACTTGAAATTATTCATTTTAAACTTACATTACACAAACTTTAACATCATTTTATTGAAGAACAAACCTAGTAAGATATGTATTTTTCAAGCTTTCTTGTCGCAATGTATTGCATCTTTATCTGATCATTTGAAGAAATGAGGGAAATGTTGTTGAAGAACAAGCCTAGTAAGATAAAACTGCAATGATGCCATAATAGTAGCTTTTTTCTAAGAGATAATGTATATACGTTTAATTGTTAAGTCTTTTCCTTTCACGTAACTTGATGGCACACCATAGACAGAGTGAAATTTGCAACTGATTATTTTTATCTTATGAAATCTGAGAGTTGTTTTTATGGACTCCAATCATGTCACGGGGTCGTTCCCCGGCGGCAGCACATATCCTTTCCGACATTTGTCTCCCACCTATGGGTGGATAATCCTAAACCTTAGTGGGATAGCAGCTGGAGGCTAGGGAAGGCATTGCGAAATTCTTAAAGCTATTATAAAGCTGTAGCGATTGTCCTTAATTCATCATTTTCTTGACTGACTCAAATAAAATGAATACTTTTACAGTATACATCTGAATGTTGCATGAATCTTCACAGTAAATGCAAATTAATCGATCGACACGACAATGGTATATGTATCTGACTTTGGAACAAATTATCCCGAATGAAGTATTTGACGCAACTTCATAATGTTTTGGAACCTATAGGTAGATAACTTGTACAGTTAATATGTCTTATGCAAAAGTGAAATGGTTGTTCAATGCACCCAATTGTACATACACTATGTACTTACAAACAAGAGCACCAAGATGGTCCTATACCGCTTCACTTGATTTAATCATCAAGGCATACCGTCTGACCAATTTTCCAGTCAAATGAGCAGAATAGGTGGCTCCTAAAGATTCTATTCTTTTTTTTATCGGATCTTGTTGCTTTAACCTCCGTCAATATTTCATTAAAAATTGATTTTCTAACTATTTTTCAGAGTATTAAGAAAAGCTTGTTGTGCTATAGAGTGCAGACAAGGCCTTCTAAGAATAAGCAGTATAACCTAGTCTTTTACCCAAGGCGACTCAATATGGAAAAATTCATCCGTACAAACCTCTAAAACACCGACAGTTTTCTTTTTATTTGAAACAGTGACAAGTGACCAAAATTAGAATTGTGAAAACGTTTTCCCACAAATTTTCAATTTAATTGACCATTAAGAGGAACAATTATTTTGACAAACTTTCTGGTAGATTGATTATGAAAGGTGGTCTATGAGCGGTCATAAAGTTTTTTTAAGTTCTGACCTAGTGACCTAATTTTACAGAAATTCAATCTTTTCAATGATTTGACCGAGACACAGACTTTAACCAATTGTCAGATTTATTAAGCATCAAATGTAGCCACTCTGCAGCAATCCTTTTTTTTTTTTTTTTTTTTTATTTTGTCCTGGTGAACTAAGTTTTGATCTCAAAGAGCCAATTTCGGCATTGTCTGAAAACTATAGAGACTAACAATCTGAAAATCTTCGGGTTCATTTAGCATCGAATCTTGTTTCATGTGTGTAAAATTGTAAGATTTGAGCAAATGACATAGTTTTTACCCAAAGTCATCAACTTTCAAACTTATGAAAAGGTTCACACAAACAAAGGTTCCTAGGTGACATAGTTTTGAACATGCTTGGAATTGAAACAAAACAAAGAGTTTCAGGTTAATTGAGATTAAAAGGTATGGCCTCTAGAGTACCAAACAAGGTTTTTCATTGATGTTTTCAAGTGCCCTAGTTCTATTTACTTCAATGTGCAAGATTTCATCGAGATGATTTCTTCGACTAATTTTAGATTAATGTGGTATGAAATGCGCCCTCTAGAGCCCCATATTTTTTTTTTATTATTATTATTTTATTTTATTTTATTTTTTTTTATTTGACTTGGTTCACTAATTTTTGACCTCAAGTGATCCATTTCAAACTTTTCCTAGATTACATCGTGACAAAGAATCTTACTAATTCTCAGTTTTTCAGATTATAATGTAGTTGATTGAGTGGTTGAAGAGTGGCTACATGTTGTTTTTTTTGTTGTTGTTTTTGTTTTTTTCTGAGGTATGACCTGACAGCCTAGTCTGTGACCCTAAGTGGCCCAATTTATACAAGGTTCGAGATTTTTTCAAGACATTAATTCTTACCAAATGTAGAATGACTGAAAAAAAATCATAGCCTTAAGTAACAAGAATTACTAAAATTTGATCGAACCCAAGGTAATCAAATTCGTAAGGAATCCGAGATTTTATTTAAACAAACTTTCTGACCAATTTTCAGGACAATTGGACAAAAGAACGGCATCCTCTAGAGACTTAACAAGGTTTTTCTAAGATTTGAGCTAGTTTTTACCCAAGTGACCTAATCTCAAATCGGATTCAGAATTTATAAAAACGAACATTTTGACCTATTTTTTCAGGATTATTGAGCAAAAAATTGAACTAGAGTGTTATGATTGTAAATGCTGTCGACGAACGACGGAAGTCATGCACGATGGATAACGGACACATGACAACCGCAAAAGCTCACCTTGAGCTCTTTACGAGCTGAAAAAATGAACTCTTAATCTTAAGTGTACCGATTAGACGACAGCACTGCAAACTGTTCAAGGAAAAATAATGTTAAAACGTTAATTAGGTAGAGATTATTGTCACACAAACAACAACAGTTAAACCAAGTTTATCTTATTTCCCTGTCAATGTTTCCAAATGTCCTCGTTGAACGCGAAGGTACCATTAAATGAGTGGGATGGTGCGTGGTTTAGACAAATTACTGGTGCTAAAATGTGATCTAACTTAAATAACATCTAATATGCGACTACAATAAGAACAATTTAGACCTAGTCCCGAACAAAAACTACTTTTTAACGACATAATTTTGAGCAAATGCAAGCAAATTCTTACCAATTCTATCGAAGTGTAGGAGTGATGTCTCCAAACCTATAGTTATCTGAATAAATGGGACCTTAAAGCTTAATTCAATAGCTTTAATAGTTCTGAAAATCAAAGTGGAACCCTTACAAAATTGGTCCGTATTCTTAATCTAACATTTGAAAATAGTCATTTCTTACTGATAACGTCAAGTTTTCGAGTAATATAGGAAGAAATATAGTATCATCGTTTGTTTCAGTGTAAGATGGATTTATCTTTCAATGAGTGAACAACAAAAGCTATATTTTCGTGAGTGGCGGGACCACGCATGAGTATAGTCTTTAGTTGTTCACAAAATGAAAGATAAATTGATACAAACTATTATCCTATTTCTGTAATTCAAGAATGGACATATGATATATTTTTAGTTGTAAATTCCTAGACGCGCGTCATTTCGGACATGGATTACATGTCAACCTGATGAGACCATCAGTGTATTTGGTCCCGCATGGACGACGTCCAGTAGAGCGCAATGAACAAAAGCAGGACCTAATCTACCAAAACCGCTGAGCGTGATAATTTACTGATTTTCGCTGAAATCATCAAGTGATAATCCAAGCGAAATCTAGATAATTTACCGGAAAGCATTTAAGAAAATAGAATCCTTGTGCTTCATGAGAGCCGTGGCATTTAACAAAAGTAGAGTAAATGTGATCTTGTCAGCTTTGTTGTGGTTACTGTATATGTAGTTGTCAGAGATACGGACAGGAATGTTTTTTTTCTATTCAACACAACAGCAACACAATAATTACAAAAAATAATGCTTGATCGAATTGTCGTTTGGCGTGGAAAATGTTGAATTGTTCCGTTTACTTGAGCTTTAAAAGAGAATATTTTTTGTTTCTTTTGTAATCTGTAGTAAGGCAACTTTAACCTACTTTTAATAAATCTTCTCACATTTAAACGTCTTTTCTGATTTCAAGTTCAAAACAAATTCGAATACGTCAGTGGGTGACCAAACCTCGTAACTATAGCTTATCCAAGCCGCCGAAGGTTTATCATCCACCATTTTCAATACAACACTACTTCTACCAGGTGGTAAACAAGTTGAGAACTCTGGTATGTATCAATTATTCACAGAATACCATATTAGGCCACAGAACAATAAAGGTATCACAGTCAATTTCATCCAACAAAAGAGCGAATGGTGATAATAAAATCTGGCTATATCTCTATCATGTTACCTGGCTTATCTCACGATCAAAACAAGACGAAGTGACCATTAAATGGTCGTAAAACATCGCTATATACGGGTAGAATGTGGAATACGAACGGAATCAAACAACTGCATAGTTCCGTGTGTGTAGACAAAAAGTATTCACTGTTTGCGTGAGTAAATGTAACAGAAAGACAAAAGTGGCAACCAAAAAAAACTTTAGTTTCGGCTAGTTATATGTCCATCTAAGAAGCTTGGGGTGTGTGTATTAGTTTCAACATGTATGTCTGTCTGTCTGTCTTAAACTTATTTTCTTTTACGTCCTCTAACTCTAGAACTAATTGACCTACAACCATGAAATTTTATATAAAATTGTTGCAAAGAATTCAAGGAAGTGTCCCATTGTTTCTGGGCCATGTAAATCAAAGGTCAGGGTCACAATTGAATTTTGGATAAAACCCCTTTCAGTGCTCTAACTCATTAGCTATTTGACCTCGGATCATTGAAACTTTAAACAATTGTTTTTCTAGATCAATGAGATGGCCTGTTGGTTTTTGGTAGTGCATGTTAAAGGTCAATAATTCCCCTTGTGTGACGAAATACTAGTAAGGGTAAAAGTCTGCTTTACGACAATTTTTTACTATATAAGTTCGATTGCGACGAAAGCTTTAAGCTGGTAAAGTGGGTCCCAAACATTCGATCCTGATAATTTCATGTCCATGAGAAAAAAGCAGCGGCTTAAACCCACATCTACCCAATTATGCAGCTGGAGATGGTTACATGTATAAGGTGTCTTACTGGTGAACACAATCGGTGACGGTGGGGCTCGAACTCGTCACCTCTACACTGTAAAAAATAATTCGGCACTTTACACCAATATTGGTGGCAACTTTGCTGCCACCAATATTGGTGTAATTTTACACCTGTTTTAAAACGGGAAAAGTCACACTAAAAATAGTGTACGATATATCTGTGTTAAGTGTAAAGTAACACTGCCAAACAGTAAAAAACATTACACCAATATTGGTGGCAGCAGAGTTGCCACCAATATTGGTGTAAATTTACACCATTGTAAGAGTTACTTAACACCGACGGACAGAAAAAAACATTACACCAATATTGGTGGCAGCAAAGTTGCCACCAATATTGGTGTAGCTTTACACTTTTGTAAGCGTTACTTAACACCGACGGACAGAGAAAAACGTTACACCAATATTGGTGGCAGCAGAGCTGCCACCAATATTGGTGTACCTTTACACCATTGTAAGGATTCATTAACACCATAATAAATGTTACTTGACACCGACGGACAGAGAAAAACGTTACACCAATATTGGTGGCAGCAGAGTTGCCACCAATATTGGTGTAACTTTACACCATGGTATGAGTTCATAACACCATTATTAGTGTTGTTTAACACATATAGGCAGAAGTAAATGTTACACCATTAATGGTGGCAGCAGAGTTGCCACCAATATTGGTGTATCTTTTCATCACTATGAGACTTTGTTAACGCCATAATTAGTGTTACGTTACACTTAAAGACAGAGGAAAGGGACTTGTTATGGACTGCAGATTTATGGAAGTTAAACCTGACAGGAACCCAGGGTTTGGCCAATAAATCTTTATCAATTTTTTTCAGTAAACCCAGTCCGGCTTTATGACACCCACGAAGAAAGAGTTCAGAAAACATCCTGGACAATGACAAAATGTTTGTTCCAACATATGTCCAAAATGGTTTCTAACCTGAAACACAGATTTTTAAAAATCTCATCAACTATACATTGTCGTCCACAACTCGTTTGAATTTTGACCATTCTTAAATTCTGTTACCTGGTAATGGGGTGAAGTCTAAATAATTGAGAATATAAAACAGCAAAGATAATAAAATCAAAACATATGAAAAGATTAAAATTTATTAAACAATGACCAAACTGCCCAAGTAAGCATCCAAGAACATTTGTCTACACGTGGTAATTGAAATAACTAATTTAAGTTATTAAAGTATATTGTTCATACGCGAGTAATAGAGTATTATTGACAGTAATATTGAATTAATATAAAATAGATTTCTTATAAAACAAGTTTCACACAACTATCAAATTTGAATCTCTGGAAGCATGATTTCCTTTGTCAATATTTGTGCCCTATTTCAGTTCAGGAATCAAAGAGGGACACATGTACTTGCAGACATTTTTTTTCTGTTTGTGATTTATCATACTCTACCACTATAATAATCAGTTGAAAAGAAATTTAACATATGTTATCCATATCAAGTTATGGTATATCATGGACTTTAAATATTGCATATTAATGTGCTAAGAAATGCCAATGTACATTGAATCAGAGTATTGATCACCAATACAGGGTCAAATATATTGTCAGTCTACAGGATTGACACTAGTATTGATCATTTATTGCTGTTATTGAAAATTGATCTACTACTACATATTATTATTGTCAATAGTATTGACAATTTATGGGTTGTTTTAGACTCACTATGTATGCATACAGCTTTTTTTTTTAGAAAAGTCTGAAACAAAAACTTTGGTGACTGAGAACTTTTTCCTTTTCTTATTTCTTCATAAATCATTATTGATTTGAGAGGTCTACAATTGACTACTCAGGAAGTTTTGAAGAAGAACAAGAAATGTTTGTGAAACACCATGCCCCCAAAACAGGAATTCTTTAGAAATGGGTGATTTTTATGGGTTTTTTCTTTAAGGGAAAAGGGTTAAAATTTTGACCTGACCTTGATGAAATGACCTTCCCCAGTTGCACGTTGTTGAGACCTACCGGTATCTACATGGCAAATATTAGCATCTATTATGTTCATTATTTTATTATTAAATAAAATTCATTTTGTCAACAACAGCAGCTTTAAATTTGGCCTAGTCTAAATTTTTGCAGTTTAGGAAAGGGTTAACCAAATTTGGAGATATAAACGTAGGCAAGATAGAAAAGACAATAAACAAAGAAGATGAGTGTAAAAGCGCACAAGTAATGATCAAATGAAATTGTCAAACTTAATGATGTTCCAGGCACATCCACTGATCATGGTTGTTATATGTTGAAAATGTAAAATTAGACATATCAAAGGACAACAACTCAAAAAAGGGCATGGCAAACTTTGAAGTTACTAGCACTTATTGTTTAGGGGATATGTTCAAAAAGAAATGTACAGGTTAAAACAACAAAGGACAATAACTTGAAAAAATGAGCAGGATAAAGTAACGGTTCTTGTACATGACACTTCTCCACATTGTAATCTATAAGTGTATCTAGTTTGAAGCTGCTAGCACTTATGGTTTGGGAGACATGATCCAGACAAAAGTGTGACCGACGGGCAGTTGGACTCAATAGCAAATCTATAGTCCCCCAACCAGTAACTGGTTGGGGAATAAGAAATCTTTTGTCTTTCCTGGAAAATTGTGATAGTATCTCTTTAAAAAAAAAATCTAAGTGCAGTAACATAAAAGATGAGTTTCTTAACTCTTTCCTGTATAATCAATGGTTTTTACGTACATGCAATTTTACACTTAAGAAAATATTGTGATAAATGAAGAAATTGCTTGATAAACCTGAGATAATTGTGCACTATTGCATACACAAGAATATTTTGAGTAAAAATCCATAAAGCCCCTTTTCACGGATCTACCCCATTTTTGAGAGGAACCTTCCTTATGACCCTACAATCATCCTGTGAAAGTTTCAAGGAAATCTGATAATATTTGTAGACTTATCACATTAACGAGAAAGAATATTTTGAGTAAAAAATCCGTAAGGCTCTGTTTCCAGTGTTTTCCAAAAATTAGCCCAATTTTCAAAAGAAACCTTCCTTATGATCCTAAAATCATCCTTGGAAAGTTGCAAGGAATTCTGATTATATTTGTGGGCTTCATCACGTAAACGAGAGTTTTTTATGGATAGACGGACGGGAACAACGCCATTGATATAGCTCTTCTGACCTTCGGTCAGTAGGGCTAAAATTATGGCAGGTGTTGAAGAATTCTATTTTGATAGAGATGACCCTGAGAAATGATCATGATCTTGTCTGATGGCCTAAGTTTGGTATCAACAAATGGGTTTTACCAAATGTTAGTACTTAATATTGAATAACTATAATCAACCTTTAAATTTTATTTAAAATCTAAAAGATTTATTATAGTTATCTTTTAGATGAACAGATAGGACAAGAATTTATATACCCCTGATCTATTTAGACTTGCTCATTGTGAAGTTATGAGCTCAAGTCAATAGCTCAGAGTGAAAATGTTGTATCTGCCTATAAACATATAGACAGTTACAAATGTTTCACCCTGAGCCATCGAGAAATTTTGTGAAATATCTAATTGACAGTAAGAAACAGTATGATTCTTTATTATTTAACTGCCAAGGCAATTCAATTTCTTACACATTTCAGTATTAACAAGTGGATGTTACATTGCGATGCAATACAGGAGTCCACCACCGGATTAGAAAAAGTATTTTTTATTCCTAACCTTTTCCCCAAGCAAGACCTGAATTTGACGTCCCTTATAGTAAGCTTTGGAAAACATTTAGAAAAATGAAGAAAATGCCAATAATTAACATTTTCTCCTTTTTATCCAATATTTTCTGAACTTCAATTTTCATTATTTGTAAATTTAGTAACATCCATTTTGTCGTATGCAGCATTTTCGAATTCTGCCTAGTCTAATTCTTTGTATTTGGGAAGGGGTTATCCAAATTTGGAAATAGACAAAATTGAGACGACAATAAATAAAAAAAGATTATTATCAACACTATGGAAAGCAATGACTGGTTTTGATATCCCAAGCAGAAAATGCTTTCGAAACTTGGAGGAAAATGCCAATAACCAGCAATTCTTTCCCTTTCTACCATTTTGTACACAAGTTTAATTTTCAATATGGTGAATTTTGTTTTATTGCAGGAAGTTTGAAATTGAAGACCTGTAATATTTTATTGCATGGAAAAGGTTTAAATTTAGAATGTTTCAATTTGAAAGTGTCTGCAGATGAGAAATCAAAGTACTGAAAGTACTGTAAGCTAGCAAAGCATGGTTGAATTTAGAAAACTTTCCATTGTTGGGTAGAAAACATTGTGGACATTGAAGAAATTGCTTGTACAGGCAATTTCTTCATTGTCCACAATGTTTTCCAAAGCCTTTTTCCAAAAGTGGAATTGATTGGGAATGGGTTAAATAGCGTGCTTTTGACAGACTTCACTACAGTTTGAATAGAGTTTGCAATATTCCTGAAATACATAAAAACTAATTTTAATGGCGTACGCATTTAACAGATTTAGTGGTTAAGCCTCCAATGGCAGTTTGCACTCGTTGAACTTTGAGACGACCTCGAAATTTCGTTTGTTAACTTAAGCTATCAAAGCTGTCGCTTTGCTAGCTAAAAAGGGTTTGATAAAGATTGGATTTGTTTTATATCACAGAATATATAGAGGGACAAGAGCCATGTCAGACATGGCCATCCCCTGCTGTAAAAGCTTGATAGTAAACTGAGTTGTGATTCTTGTACTCTGCACTTCTCCTCAATGAGATCTATCAACCTATAAAGTTTCAAGTTGAAAGCATTTATACTTTAGGAGATATGCCCCAGACAAAATCTAAATCTTTCAAACAACAAAGGGCAATAACTCCAAAATTATGCAAGCAAGAGTTGTGGTTCTTGTGCACTGCACTTCTCCTCCATGAGATCTATCCACCTATGAAGTTTCAAGTTGATAGCTATTATACTTTCAGAGATATGCACGGGACAAAAAAATAACAAAGGGCAATAACTCCAAAATAATGCAAGCAAGAGTTGTGGTTCTTGTGCACTGCATTTATACTTTAGGAGATATGCTCTCGACAGGCTTAGTGACAGAATAACGGACAGAGAGCATTACTATTATCCCCTTCGCCGAAACGGCGGGATATAAAAAGGAGAAAATGCAGGTTGTCAGCATTCTTCTCTTTTGCCTCAATGTTTTCCCAAGCTTTTTTTTATAAAAAAAGACGTCAAAACCAGCTCTTCTGATGAGTGCAAAAGTGCACAAGGGATGATTAAATGAAATTGTGAACATAAATGCAACACTAAATTGCTTCTTAAAAACTACATGCAGAATTTGTCCATTTTTCTTGAACTTTGTATGGCAATTTGATACCAGACAATGAGTCGTAATATGCAAGAAGGGGGCAAACTTTGGGTCCTCTTTCTAACTCTCAACATCGGCCAAGTCAAAGAGTTTTTTCAAATCCTAACCTTACTAGGAAAATTTTCTACTCTTTTAGTTAAGGAATGATGCACAATTTCAGGGGCTCAAAAATTATCTTCCAACCTATCCCAAATTTTTGCTTAACTTCTTTGCATTGAAGCTGTGTGTAGTCAAGGCTTGTTAAACCTTACCTGTTTTGCAAAATTTTAGACTTGTCCAAATTCAAAGGGTAGAAAATATTGTGGAAAAAGAAGAAATTACTTGTTACAAGCATATTATTCTTTTTCTACAATTTTTTCTTAATTATGAATTTACAGGGAAGTAAAAACCAGGGATTGAACAGGAAAGGGTTAACTTGAAATAGTCCTAAATATTTAATCAAAAGGTTAATTTCTTTCCAAGCTGCAAACATAGCCCAGTAACAACACTCAGGAAAGTATATAAAGAGTGTAAAAAATTATGGAATATCCTCAAACTCAACTAATCTATTAAGAAGTAGCTCTTTCTCAACCCATTACCAGACAGCAAAGTTTTAGACTGGTCCAAATTGAAAAGAGTTGCAGATGACATATAAAAAGATTATGAAATACAGTAGAACCTCGTTAATTCGAACGTCACTGGTTCGTAGGTATGTGTTCGTTCGTATACTTTACGCGGTCCCGATCTTTTTCCTTCTTTAGCTTTGTTAGAAAATTCTGTCTAATTCGAACGTCAGTGGTTCGTAGTTCGTAGGCCATTTCAAGTCCCGAAAGTATGACTATAGCAGAAACTCCAATGTTTAATTCGTAGGTGTGATAAACTGATTGTCACTAATCACAACTTACCTTGTTTTTCACACCTAATGATCTATATGACAAATAATGTGTTATCATGTACCTTAGTTAAAAGGGGCTGTTTGGTTATGAGGTGGGTAATTATCGAATAAAGATTCCCGTAATTATCGCCGAAAATTTACATTAAATTGACATCCCCCATTAGTATCTGTGTTATTAGGCATTTGGAAATTCTAACCTCTTTATTTTATTCTGCGGTTGCTTTATTCACAATCGTCGGTCCTTCATGTTATGATTTGATGATAGAATACTCGGAGTGATTTGATCCAATGTATTGTAAAGGGAAATCACTCAGATGGAGTCTACTATTTGATACAAGCACTGTGATAAAAAAATGCCAAAAATTAACACAGACATAAACGCATAAAAAATACAAGATGAGTAATTTTTAATTTATGTTTTACTTAATTAATATCTGCGGGTATTGTTTAGAAAAATAACCAATTTTGAATCAATTCCTAAATTGGGGACAGAACAAAACCATGGCCGATTCCGTGTATCTCAAACAGCCGACCTCCTATCCTCCGTTTTGTTCGTACTACGCTTGATTCGTATAAATTTTCCCCGTCCCTTGCGCTACGAACTACCGAGGTTTTACTGTATTAGATTCTTTTTAACTTTCTAGGTAGAAAACATTATGGAAAATGAAGAGATTGCTTGTAACAAGCAATTTGTTAGTTTTACACAATGTTTTCCCTATTTTTTTTATATTGAGGGGTGTCCTAAAGCACCGCTATGTGGGTGTAGATTAAATGAATTTGACTTGGTCAGGTTGCTTGTTTACACTTGTTTCTGACAACACAAATTTATCGGGTTCTGCCCTTAACCCTTTCCTGTACAATCTCTTGTTTTTACGTCTCTGTGATTTAATACTTGAGAAAACATTATTGAAAAAGAAGAAATTGCTTGTCACAAGCAATTTCTTCTTTTACCACAATACTTTCTAACCAGTAGGTTGGTTTCTTTTCAAATTGCACCCACTTTTAATTGTCGTTTGCAACTCCTTTCAAATAGGACCAGTATAAAATTTTGAAAAACAGGAAAGGGTCAAAGGAACACCAATCAGTTAATCATCAACTTTAGGTAATAAATTTATGAAACATTCTGTTTTCTCAACGAAAGTCAAAGGTAGAACTGTCAAATTCAGTTTACACTATAGATTTATCTCAGATCTTTAGAGTGACCATTCGAGTTCTTCTACTTCTACCTCTATAGAGGCAATGTTCTTTTGATCATCAAGAAGTTCAATCTCCCCAGCTAGCTAGTTTTGTTGATATCACAGACACTCTGGAAGCATCTGAACCCTTTGGTGACTCTTTGTCTTTCTTTTCTAAAACCAAATCAATCTTTTCCAAATAACATGATGCATTAAAGGATTCCTCCTTTCATAAGTCATTTTCTTTCTCTCTTAAAAGGTACATGATATCAACTATCTATCAATATTCTCTCTCAAATTTATCGATTTCTGTCTGAAGTGCTGCACATGTTCATTTAATAGTTGTTCACCCATATCAGTCCACTCCTCACATGATCTCTAGCTGTGGTACCTATGTCTTAAATAAATATGAATCTTCCTTTACTGGTGCAGCCTTGTTCACATCTTTATAGGATTTCAACTCTGATTCAAAGTGCTTTAGGTGCAGGTTTCTTACTGTAATGGCACTCAACATGATAAAATGATTAGATACTGTTTTCCCATGCCAACTGAAATACAAATACAAAAATTCCTTAGAAAATATCCATATCTCGAACTATCTTGTATAACCTCTAAATCAAGTACCCACAGCATAGGGACAACACAGGGTAAATTGTTTGCAACGTGACAGTAAACAAGTGAATATTCACTTCTATGATGCAACCAACACGAAGACTAGAACAAGACGAAATGTTTATCCAAACAACAACAAGCAAATTGCTTCAAATTCTCTTTAGGTACCACAAAAAGTAAGCTTTACCCATGGAAATTGCAGAAGTATGCATGTGGCTGTATTTAAATGACAGACAGTTTGTAAAATAAGATACGGACTGAATTGCCCCATCATGCTTGACATCCTAATCTGATGACTTTATTAGGTCAAAAATTTGCAAAGAGAATTATGAATTTAGTGGTAAATCGATTATCTACCAAACTTGTATTTTAAATATAGAAAGTGAAGCCATTGTTCAACCTGCACAACATGTGCTGAACAACCAGAGTCCACAATATCTGCGACTCTAAACTTCAATATCACTGTACTATTCCTCGACAAACCAAACTTTAAGCATTAAATTACTTGTAGGCCTATGTTATTGAATTAAGCACTAAACTAGATGCATGTCTACCCTAAGAATCAAAAGTCAAGGCCAAAAATATCTATAAGAACAGAAAGGTGATAACTCCACCCCGTATCGGGTCCATTCGCCCTAAATATACTTTCGCCCCGGGTCTGTTCGCCCTGGGTCCGTTCGCCCTATTTTTTATGTTCGCCCTCTTTTTTAAATGAGTATGATTTTGTGTGTATTTCTAGTTTTGTTGTAATGAAAAATGAAAAAAAGATAAATAAAAATCAGCTTGTCATTTTCACTAATGTTTTCGTCTACTTTCATCTTCACCGGGGGCATAAAAAAGTGTGAATCGTGAATTATAGCCCATTCAAACGTGTGGGTAGTATATTCTCCTTTACTCACAATGCTTTCTACTGTTATAGGTATTTTGTTATATAATGTCGACAATACTTTTTAAAACTTTCTGATTCAACTGAGATTGTGTTGTAAAAAGTCTGAATGTGTTTCAATGATCTAAATTTCGTGATTTTTTTTGGGGGGGGGGGGGTTAAAAAATTCCAATTTGTGGCAAGCAATTTGTCCTAAAGCGTATTTGGGATTTATAACTTTCAATTGTCATCTCCAAAGCCTTTTTATTGAGACGCATAAAGAATTTTGTCGTCTGGTAATGGGTTAATTTAATTTAACATTTTTACTTCAATCCCCTCACTTTTACCCATAATCTTTCTTTGAACGTTTAGGACTGGGTTGTGTATTGTATATTTATTCATCGTTTTGATAAAAGGTAACTTCTAAATGATACTTTTTGTGATTTGATAAATTTTTATAACAAATTGATCGTGTCAAATAATTATTCTATCTTTATCAAAATCAATCTTCTAATATTATTAAACCTATAATTGTGGCAATAAAATCAAAACATGATTGTCAACTTGTTATAACTTAATTCAAGAAAACATAATTTGGAATCTTTAATTTGATACAACCATCTCCGTTTCGAATATATTTCTTTTAACCTTATTATGTTCTAGGAATCTAGTCAAGTTCACTACAACTTTAGATCAGTCTGAAATTTTGTCTGAATATGAGTTGAAAAAACTACCTTAAATAACCTAAACATCTCATAAGGAAAAAATAAATGTTTACGAGAATTTTTTATTGTGGAAAGCTATAATGTAATTGAAATACAGGGCGAACGTGAATTAGGGTGAACGGACCCGGGGCGAAAAGGAATTAGGGCGAAACGTAATTAGGGCGAACGTGTTTTAGGGCGAACGGACCCGGATTCACTCCACCCAATAATTTTAATAAACCGACAAAGGCTAAACACTTTCAATAATTAGATATGGATGCATGTAACAGGCCCTAAACTAAGAGCATATTAAGACTGAATTATGTGAGCCATCATTACCCTATGCACAGCATTCGATTGAAGGGATCTTCAAACTCGATCGGTTATGCTCACCGAAAACACAAAATGGCGCCGAATTCAAAATTATACGATTAGACTGGTAGACTCATAGACTAGAAGATTTGCAACACGAAAAACCCTCGACATTTATTTACACTCAAATTGATAGTTATTCGTCATCAAAATCAGATCCACACATTGATAAACAATGTGGTTATATGAGACGTAGACGGACAACCATCTATCCCACAACTAATAAAGAAAATAGTGTCACTTCTATGCTTTATGGAAACGTGACTGATATAATCAACGTCATTATAACTTCCTTTCAACAAAAGCCACACTGCATGTCTATATTGTGGATATGAACAGTGAAATGACGTTTATTTACCTTAGCGCTATCTGTACTGCCTAAACGACTGCAGTAGAATCCCCAGTGTCTCCAAAATGTACCAAAATCTCATACGGATGCATTCACGGTAATAAGCGCAGCAATCTTCACCGAAAGTGACTCTAGCAACCTCAGTAACACAGGGCACCCATAAGTTTCCCTGAACATAGCGTATATATACACTAATGGTGAAGACCATTGCGATCTAGTTTAAAAAGAAAATTTACACCCAAAATTGAGCGAAGTTCCACCAATTAAAGAGTAAAGTCTCTATGAATTATGCCTATAGTAACACTTATGGAGTAAACAGTTGTTAACTAGTGTAAAAGGAAAGTAAACACTCAAAATGGTTTGAAGTTTCAATATTGAAAGAGTAAAGTTTCTCTGAATTTAGCGTTAGGTAACACTTGCGGTGTAAACTATTGCGAAAAGATTGTTTACACCAAAAATGGATTAAGGTTTCACCCAAGGAAGAGTAGAGTTCCTCTGTATAGTGTAAAGTATTGTAAGCTAGTGTGTAGGGAGAGTTTACACCCAAAATGGTGTGAAGTTTCACTATTGTAAGAGTAAGGTATCTCTGAATTTAGCGTATTGTTACATTGATAGTGTAAACTATTGTAAACTAGCGTAAAGGGAAAGTTTACACCCAAAATGGATTGAGGTTACACCCCTGAAAGAGTAAAGTTCCTCTGAATAGTGAAAATTATGGTAAACTAGTGTTTATGGAAAGTTTACACCCAAAATGGTGTGAAGTTTCACCACTGAAAGAGTAAATTTTCTCCGAATTTAGCGTATAGTTACACTAATAGTGTAAACTAGTGTAAATTAGTGTAAAGGGAAAGTTTACACCCAAAATAGTTTGAAGTTTCACCATTAAAAGAGTAAAGTAACACCAAATGTTCATTGCTTATTATACACTTTTGTTCGTGTTATTTAACACCAAAGTTGAGGTAACTATTCTCAGAAAGTGCGAATTCACACTTACTTTGGTGTAGAGAAATGTTACACGAATAATGGTGTTGCTGTCAACCTTTTTTGGTGTAACTTAACACACTTTTTTTATAGACAACTAGTCAAGCATCCTGTACACCACTCGGCTATCTAAAAAATCTACTTCGTCCGATAAATCATCTACGAAGACAAAGTTTATACAAATGAGCGAAAAAGTATTGTAGGAAGCACACATATATAAACAAAGTTGCAAATGAACTGAGTTAGCAAAGCTATACAAACTTTTGTGATCAGGTTGATTGCTTTCTCTCCTTTCTAGGATTTTTACAGTGCCTTGATTATATACTGTTTCATTTAAGGAGCGATTCTCATTTGTCTACAGATACACTCTAACACGTATATAAAACAACCAGGTTTTACAAGATTGTAAACAGAAGAAAATCAGAAAATCTATTTCCTTCAAATAATGATAAAAAATTAACGTTTCTTATTCAGTATATTAGCTGAATGATTCTTATTGAACCCATTACCAGACGGCAAAAAAGTCAACGAACTAGTAGACGACAGTTGGTAGTTTGTGGTAATTATAGAACACAATGTGGATAATGAAGAAATTGCTTGTGACAAGCAATTTCTTCATATTCCACAATATTTTCTAAAAAAAATCTATGGGGCGTCAAAAAGCGTTATTGTGTGGGAATGGGTTTAAGGTAAATCAATTTTGAAAAATGAATTTTTCTTTCCAAATTATTTTTCTTCCAAAAAAAAGCTAAAATGATCTCCCGACAGTAGTTTTTCTGGTCTGTGAGAAGGGTTTGTCAGTGTGAGAAGGGTTTGTCAGGGAGGGGCCAGGTGCTGATTTTATTTGAGTCAACTCCCTTTGACATGTATAAGAATTTGAAAAGTTACTTCCACTTAGTTAAGAAATCCTTGTTTTTGAAAATTCCCAATCAAGTAAGGATCTAAAAGGATACTCGACTGTATTAGCGAGGAAAATATCCCTTAAGATCGAAAATTGTTCCCCATCCCCCCCCCCTAAAAAAAATATTGTTTTTATTTTTTCATGGTCTTACACGAACTTACAATATTCTTTTAATAACAGAAAAATTTTAATTGACCGGATACTTCATTTTTGCATTTTTAATTGAAAAGCTATACATATACACCCAAATCCTCATCCAAAATTCACTGTAACCTGCACAGCCTTTGCGGGTTCTGCAGTCAAAGGACAATGATTTACTTTAAACAGGACACTTCAGTGAAAATGTAACTGAACGCAAGGTTTATTCGTCTTCAATAAGTGAACAATGACAGCTATATATTCACGAGTGGCTGGGCTACGATTGAAAATGTGGCTTAGGCTGTTTACGAAAAGAAAGATACATCGATCTTATACGAAAACAAACGAGTATTGTATTTTTACTGAAAATGAGAGACAAGATCTATTTTTTTGTACCGACAAAATCTGTAAAATAGTTTCATTTGGCATGTAAATAACTTTACAACCTGGCAAGATCACCCGTGTCAATGACCAGCAGAGAGGCAGGACTAAATCTAAAAAAAAATATATATCATTTTGATAATTTCACTGTTTTTTTCGGTGAATATCTATCGATAATCTGACGAATTCATCGATAATCCGCCAAAAAGCATTTAAAAATAGGCGTATATAGACATTAGTAAAATTATATCGAAAAATAGTAAACAAATCAACCCTAGATAGAAAAATGTCTTCGAACTGCGAATATGAAATAATTGCTAAATTTTATTCCGGTTTAATCGAGTTTATCATTTCATTACAAAGAAACAGAAGTTTAGGCTGTTGCAAATTCAAAAAAGTTGCAGCCAACAGGTCATAAGCTAATGGAATTTAAAAAAATAGGATAGAAAATATTGCAGGAATAGAAGAATTGATTCCAGCAATGAATTTTCTTTATTTTCCACAATGTTTTCTTTCTTTTTTTTTCGAAGATCGTAAAGAAGCGGGATTGTGAGGGAATGGTTAAAGAGCTTTATCAATCATATTAAAAGATATTATTGGTTACATGCCAAGTGGAAGTTATTTTGTTTTTTAAATAGCAAATGATTTGTTTGATGAAAAAATACACACACAGAAAGGCGAGTGTCTGTTAGGCCTGTTTACATGAGGTCCCGTGCCGTGCACGTGTTTAAACAAAGACGAACGTTAATGGTGATTCAATACAACAGTTCTGGTAAATTGCCTGAAAGGGTAATTACTAAAATCTGTCATTTTAAATGTGGTTGGGTCAAATTGTTCTAGGTTTGAATTGCTAAGGTCAGACCGATATCAACATAATGTTTCATATTGAAATTCAAGCTCTTTATAAGGAGATGGGAGAAATCCAGAGATGGGTATTGAGAATCAGAACAGAACAGAACAGAACAGAACTTTTATTTACATCCACTTTTTAAGCTTGGTCGGAGAAAAAGAAGAACTTAATACAAGATTTCTAGTAAATATATTTTCTCCCACATTTATGGACGAATATGAATGAAATTTTCACAGAATGTTCCTAGTTACAATACCTTGCGTGAATTGTCGCGGTTTTTTGCTATTTTAGGCTTCGTCACAGAAAATTGTGGCTTAATACAAAAGGGTGAAGAAAATTGTTTTATTATGTCTCTCTTGTATTTGGTTCTGTCATTGGCCCACACTTTCGGCGCAAGTACTGGTGCATTTTCCGGGGAGGCAGAATCGAGAGGGATTAATATAAGTTGAAAGAACTTGTTTCCCAATCGATGTAAAATGATTAAGTTTAAACCTTGTATTTTTATATAAACGGTGTGTTCTTTAAGATCTGGTTGAGCGAGAGCTTTGCTAGCTAAATAGATTTTCTATCAAAGTCTTGGTTAAGATCAGCTTGTCTAATAGAACATAAAGAGACAAAATGAAAAAGTTCTCCACCAAATTATTTTTGATCACTTGGAAAAAATCTAAATCAGTCAATATGATGCAATTAGATGAGGTCAAAAATAAGTATACACATATGAATGATAGGACTATTCGTGATGACTGTTTTTAGAGAATATGGTTAGTACGTGCCAACACTGAGGGTTGGGAAACCAGAGGTCCAGACCCCTGGAATTTTGACAAAAATTACGTTAGAAGATTCGGAAAACCTGGAAGTCAGAGTATCACTTTGTTGGTTAGCAATCAAAATGTCGTAACTACAGTTTGTTCAGACTGTAGGTACGACAATTTGGTCACCAACTTACCAATGCTATAAACGAGTATATTTTCGGTTGGAACCCACACCCCCTCCCGAGAAAAAATCTGGACCCACGCAATGTTAGTTATCTGAGGTAAAATATTGTGGTCGATTTTTACGGTGTCTGACAAGCACACACTTATCATTACCCAAGAAAAAGCAGAGCTAAAGACAGTGTTCAACCTCTTACTTCCGCTCACATATCTTTTATTCACAATTTTGTATATAAAAAGTTACACCGAAATTATTAATTTTTCTTTTCAAATCAAACTCAAATATCATCAAACCAAGTTATTATTATTCCCTTGCATTCGCATATCGGTTTTTACCTCTAACTTACACATAAGATTACAACCGACACAATACGAAACATGATGGATACCGATGGATCACTAAAGTCGATACTGAGCTCACGAAAATGAGAACTGACAAACAGACCTCTTTAGATTTGAAATCGAAAATCGAACGCTAAAAAGCGGGGGGGGGTGTTATTTCATATAAATCTCAATAAAATAAATATCTCTGAAATAAGAGTACCATATAATGATTTAATAATATAGTTTTTCGAATTTTTATCACACCAACCGTAAAATTCAATCGTTCGGAATTGACGAAATGGTCGAAGAAAGATAACAATGAAAGCCTGATTACTTATGTTATCAAGGGACTCAAAAAAGGTATTATTTTGGCATATCGGTATTCAAGCTGTAGTTACAACATTTTCGCGCCCAACGACGATCTTGTGAGTAGTTGGAAAGAAATCCGTACATTCTCTGTCCTGAAAGCTGAAACTAAGAAATAAAAAAGGCTGTAAAATGGTATGCTTAAGTATGCATAAATATCTGACACTAACTACATTGTCAACTCCTAATTGTTTCATAAAATGTAATAAACATACAATGTATCTTGTCATTTGCCACATTAATCGATCTTACAGCCGCTAATTAGCTCTCCACACGAATAAACTGACCACGTATATGTCATGGGAAGTACAACAAGTTAATAAATATGTCTATATGACCGTGTGGTCACCACTAAACACGGAGTTTTACAGGGGTCAGTTAGACAGTTAGGGTGAGAACAAATAAGTGGTTAGTTGTTTCAGCAGCTGACAGGTGTTATTTAATCATTAAATGGTGTTTATATGACAATCTTATATATTGCACTCCTAGCCAATAACTCGCACAATCACAAGAAAAAAGGAGAATGCAGAAAGAAGCAGGTCTCGGGTATTTAGGGCTCTATCATCTTTGTAGACTAATAGGCGAATCGCGAATGTCAATGAAAATATCGACAATCAAATCATATATGTTTAGACAGAAAAATGAACTTTGAACTCCAACATTGGGCAACATCTTTGTGAAACCTTTTTTCATTGTATGGCGACTTAATAGTCGTAAATACAGTTTGAATAGGCTATATTTACGACGTTAAGGTCACAAACCAACCATTTTCCATTTTTGTAACTCCGAAATAGCGCAGTTGAATATCTAAGACGAGCTGTCGGGGGTTAGTGGGCGTGACCAGCGATCCGTCAGTTGACGAGAGATTGGCCCCTTATCATTCTCAATGAAAAATATGTTTAGAATTGTACCTTAATCAAAGGACTGAAATCACTGGAAGCAATAGTTGCTGGTCAATAACTCATTCAAAAACTGAAAAAACAATTTTTGCTTGAAAGGGACCAACAGGGGGTGTAGACTAAGATAAGACTGTACATATGTACAGTCTGGTCTTTGTCTCTACCGCCTGCCCAAATAGGAATATTCCGGGTTCAGCATGACAAGGATAAATATAACACATAATGGTTTCTTTGCTAGGAGTATCAGTTCTTAGGAATATGATACATGATGATAATTTCCTAGAAGAAAACTGATCTGGACCGAGTTAAGAATAACATCTCTCAATAACTCATCTTTTTCAGACAAGGTTTAGATAATGACGTCATCAAATGGTAATGAAGTAATTAGCGCCGTAGTTTGTTTGCATATGGGCGCCAGGGTCCCTTTTCGCTTTTTATTTTGTTTCTTATATCACAAAGCTTTTGAATAACCTGGGACGAAATGTATCTAAATACTGTATGGTGAATTTTCTTTTTAACCAATTAACCCATGAGAAAAGTTTAGATTGGTCCAAATTGAAAGATGGTGCAGACGACAATTTCAGGATGATGAATTCTAAAGTTCTTTGTCTTTTAGGGTAGAAAACATTGTCAACATTGAAGAAATTGCTTGAACCAAGCAATTTCTTCAATGTTGATAATGTTTTTCAAAGGGGCGAAAAAGGGAGAGAATGTGTGGAAATGGGTTATTCCTTCTTGTGAATTTATGGGAGGAAAAAGATTTCTAGGTAATATAGATGTATCCCTTCCAACGGCAAGCACAAAAAGAAAACAATTCTTACTATCTGCAAGTATCTTAAATCGACATTTGTAGTAGATTGTTGCCAGTTAATTGTAAACTGTGCTTTTAAATGGCCGTTCGTTTATTTAACATTCTTTACGAATATTTGTTGCGATTTGTTTATTTCAAGTTGATATCTCAGTTACCATTTGCCATATTTCCTTTTTAGTTTCTGCAACTGGCCAAAGACGTATTGTGGTGTCGATGTGCCAATAAATGAATGAATACATGGATTGTAAAATTTGACCTTGAAAATCAGAACAAATATGTCACATGACTATCTGTGTTGTTGTTATGTTGTTTTGTTGTTGTTGTTTTCAGTATAAACTGACAACTAATTTGGAAGGCAAATGGTCATGGTTTGTAACATACATAATTTGTAAATGGGACACACCCAGCGAAAGGGAAAAGTCTGAGGACAGAGGTCAATTAATTGAAAGAATTTGAGATAAAAACATACAGTAAAGTAGAATGGACATTCTAGATTCAGAAAATCTGCGACAAGTGAGAAGTTTCGACCATGGTCGGCTTGCACAATCCACGCAGGCTGACCAGTGTCGATACCTTTTTGCTCTCCTTAGACTCACCTTTTCCGCTTGACTGTCCATAATTTTATTTAAAAAAAGAGTAAAACCTATTATTTAGCGTTGTTATTTTCTTGTGACCGGTACAGTCATGTATTTGCATACTCGGGTCAGCCAAGAAATGGTCATAAACAATTAACCCTGACATTATGAGTTATGATTCTTCTTTTTATTGTTCACTAGCCTCATATATACATACGAAACCTATTTCCACAAACAATTAAGTGTTTTAAGGGGGGGGGCGGACAGATGCTCTAACAGGAATCAAAGGCCATTGGTTGGAGTTCCGACTGCACCACCGCTCTCTTGGGTATCTTTACATTGGTTTATATTTTTTGTAAGCGTTTTCGGACATCCGCCAGAGAAAAAGGTACTTTACTCCTTATCCGTCTGAAGAAGGCCGCCCCCTCGATACACACACACAAAACCATAATAAAACAACAGCAATTTTAAAAACACATCAAGACATTCCCTGTTAGTCTCAGAAGCCCCTTTCTACCCATTCAATTTCTTCGACGACAAGAAATCGACTTAAGTATTAAATCTTCGCAACCGTGAGGAAAAGTATCCATCAATAACAAAAAAGGATAAGAAAAAATTAACATCGGTTTGGAGCAGGTTTTGTTTTTCAATACTCACAAAGGTTTTTTTTTTTTTTGTTTTTGTTTTTGTTTTTCATCACGAGGTTTTGATTTTCGATTTTTCACGTATTGTTTTCGTTGTAACGTTACCTAGAGTAATACGATAAAACGACGATGATATACATCTTAGATTAACGGATCTCTGGCACCATCCAATGAGCTCCGGCAAGAAATTCAACCAAGATATATTGCAAAATATAGGGCCAGTAACATGTAACAAAAAAGTAAATGGTTGGTAAGGCCATACAAACCTCGTAACTACTTCTTGAATAATTTGTAGTAACGACCTAGGTTTTTTTTTTTTTTTTTTAATTTAAAAAATTCTTCTTCGGATCGAAGGATACTAGACACCCTACAAGAGTCTAACTCCTCTCAGATGTCATAACATAAGGAACGCGTGTTTAAACTTTTTTATACTGTAAAGCGCGTATTTCAAGATGAAATTCGTCGGTTTACATCACGTATTTTAACTCCTTTTTACAATGTATTTAGTAAAGCGCGTATTTCAATTAACAATTTGTAACATTACGTCAACTGCACGTGTTTTAACCCCATTTTACAATGGATTTAGTCAAGCGTGTATTTCAAAATGATATTTGTAACTTTGAGCTTTGAAGACATTCTGAAAAATACGACGCACCATGTGCACAGAGTCACCTTGAAATGTAACTGGTAGATTCACCTTTAGGAAACGAAAAATTACCGGCGTGTCCATAAATTTAGTTCTTTAAAATTTTAGCTTCAAACGAAGCGGGCGGTGGTATAAGGGATTAAAAGAAATCATTTCGATATGTTGTTAAGTTCACTTCAAACGCTCTCTATTGGTCTGTAATGATTTTGATCATGCGATCTTACCGTGTCTAATCTGTATGGTCGATTATCGCTGCTGAACATCTCCTGATTAGTTTGTTTACAGAAATCGAATACAAAATGCATAAGGAAAATGCTGTTTAAAGAATACAGTTCCGACCGATACAACACTAAATGTCCCGCTTAACCCATTACCAGACGACAAAATTTTAGACTTGCGCAAATTCAAAGGGTTGCTGGCGTCAATTTATACTTTATGAAATTTTAGATTTTTTAATTTTCTGGGTAGAAAACATTGTGGAAAATGAAGAAATTGCTTGTAACAAGCAATTTCTTTATTTTACACAATGTTTTCAAAAGTGCTTTCTTTGCGGGGCGTCCAAAAGCGACACTGAGTGGGAATAGGTTAAGACAACTAGAGTCACAATTAATATTGATACATCCCTCTCCTGCTAGTACCTTGTCGATAAGGTCTTTGTCACAGAACTGAGTATAAGGTATAGGAAATTTATGTGTTATTATGTAAGAATACTAGGGAAAGTGTTAACACTCGGACAAAAGTCCGAGTTCTCTGTACACTAGTGATCGGGAAAAAGCATTCAACAACATAACAGACGGCAGAATTATAGACTGGCCCTATTTCAGTGAAATAACAAGTTGCTGAATTTTAAAAAAAAAAAGTTTAATGGGGTAGAAAACAAATATTGAATATAATGGAGAAATTGCTTGATACAATAGTAATAAACTTGAATGATCAAGGGAACATAATTCTGGAATCGATCATCAAACTACAGTCATGGTTATGAAAAAATAGAAAAAAATGTTTTAAATTAAGAATTTGTAATATTGTAGCAGAAATTCTATTTGCTTTTCTTTTCTTTTTTTCTATGAACATACGGCCATGTGACATTTCTTCTGTCGAATTAATAGACAAACGGGTAGCGTGCACTTAGATCAGTCCGCGTATAAATGCAAGTTGGTGTTTGTCTTAACTGCCTTCCACTGTAGGAATATACCAGTGTCTTCAGGTCAAGGGTAAAAATTTCTTCCGAACTTTTATTTAGAAAAAAATCTGCTTGATTTATGGCCAATGAAATGTTAAACACTTTTGACAAAAAAGTGAACTTCGTCATCAATTTCACAAACAGCGATCACGAACACTAAAACGTACCATGGACGTGTCTTTGATATGATTGCCGTGTTCCTATACGATACGATAGCGTATTAGCAATGTTTCGTTTTGTAAATGAGGATTAATTAACTTCCCGTCTCTCATTAATTGTTTCTCACTAAATTATTCAAAAGCCCGTGCTTGATTAAAGAGCACATCCTCGGATTGACGGTTTGAGGTACGGCGAATGGTTGTTTTAGACTTTAATGACTTTACGGATCTATTGATCTCTTGAGACTATAACTCTTCAAACACTGTTCAAGGAGATTTTTGCATCCCTCTTCGTGATTTCAGGGTGAAGATTATCTACAATTTCGATTCGTCAATTATGAATGACCCGTTATGTGGTGTTTAACGCCCCTTTCAACAGCTTTTTAGTTATATTATAGTGCCTGGTTCACATAACGTTTCCCATAATTTCTCACTAGGGTGCAACCATACGATTCTACCTAAGCCACCGCTTAAGTGAACTACATATCATTTACCCATTGGTGAGAGACAAATGTCGCAAGTCACAATGACTTTTGTTATATGTTTGACAGAATGTTGGCGGAGCCTGGGTTCGAACTCATGACCCGTTGACTGAGTACAGATCGCGTAACAGACTAAGCTAACTCGACTCGGCTCGTCCATTGACCAATCCCCAGCCCCGCCCATTGACTCCTTTGGCCCCGCCCCTTGACTTCGACAGGAAGTTACGATTCGATTTTAAGGGCCATTATTTTCAAAATTTATGGCCAACAGCATGTAACAAATAAATAGAATGGTTGGTTGACGACCTACCAACAATAATGATTCACCAAAATGGCGGCCAATGTCGAAGTTCAAACTGATCTTCGAGTCTAAATGAATTATTTCATTGGTCGATTGATTATATGAGTGACAGCCGCGATAGGTCAATTCAATAGACATCGCAACTGGTGACTGAGATCGGCTGTGGCCAGAATGTAGTTGGGTGCGCGTCGGACTCTCAATCATGAGGTCAAGGGTTCGATGCCCGGTAGCGGAAAATAACCTTTCCGACATTTGGTCTCCAATGGGTGGATAATTGTAAACCTAAATTGGGTGAGCAGCTGCAGCATCTCGTTAAGAATGTAGTGGTAGTACAGATGTGAGAAATACCAGGAATCAAACCTAGGAGCTAAAGCCGTCGACATACTGTTAAAATGGCGTTAAACCCCATTTAAACGGGTGATTGCGAATGATCCAGAGGCTTACAAGGACTATTAATTATTTTTTGTTGACATGTGTTTCTTGGTCCGATCATGATCTATATTCTTTTGTCGGTAGGCTACATTTTTAATAAAGCTGTATAACTTAGCGACATTTTGCTCCAGCACCGATGCTATGTGAGCCGTCAAGCGTAAAGGTACCGGAAGCAATATTATCCCAAAAACAAATATTTGTAAATGACACTAGATCCAGCAGAGGTGCATCACTGGAAGTATTTCGAAAACGAATATTTTAAATATGTTTACAAGAATTAAACTATACCTATAATACTAGTCTCGATTTATCAATTATTGACTCCATTACCTAATTGCCCTAAGATATCTATTGTTTGGTTCGGGTTTTTTAGCTCCTCTTTCTAAGAGACAGCGGGTTATTGTCATGGCATTGTGTCCGCCGAGAATTCATCAGTGTGTACATAAATGTATTTTTCTTCTTTAAATATCTTCTTCCGTCCCCATATACGTCTTTTTGAATATCAAACACATTTGACTAGATGTGTTATCCTTGAAGACGTCTAGTATCCAGTTAATAATACAAATAGAATAAATTCAACAAGGAAAAAAATGAAGAATCGCGGCTGTCAATCAAGGAATATATCCACTGGAATTAAGATTTAAACTCCGACATTGGCCGCCGTTTTTGAGAAACATTTATGTTGTATTAATTATTAATAGTATTATGCTTGATCAATATTAATAAGAAAGAAAATCTTATTGGTATCCCATTGCGTCTTTCATTGTAACATCAAAGGTAATGAGTAAGACATGTCCAGATTTTAAGCCAAACGATTCAGTGTAGTAAAACTGTAAGGAATAATAGAGAAATCGAATAAACCTCTTTTTCATATCGAGGACCAATAGATTATTTTGGTGTTATTATTGTTTTGAAAGGAATATAACTCCACTTTTAACAGTATTTAATTCATTTCACGGCGGCTGTAGCGCCTAACCATGGATACCTTGCTTTCCGCACACTAGTACTACTACTACATGCTTTTTGAGCCTCCAGCTGCACATCCCACTTAGGTTTAAGATTATCTGCCATTTGGTGGAGTACATATGTCGGAAAGGATATTTATCGCGACCTGGGATCGAACCCTGGATCTCATGATTTAGAGTCCGACGAGCTACTTCGTTCATGTCCATAACGATATAGATACGAATAAGAGTGACGTCCGTACATGTTACACATTCCTACACACGTGCGTGCACGGTGCTATCTGCACGGTAAATAGTTCTACGATAGCACGCGAAACTCCTGTAATGTCAGTTAAGATCACAATATACAAATAACACGGCAAGAACAAACAACACCTAAGGTATGCCCCGAACATGTTTTACATGTATCTTGATCAGTCTACATATGATAGAGAATATTTGTACACCTGACATAGTTTGGGAACTAGATGATATATACACGAACAGTTGATTATCGTTATCTCGATTTCTTTTTCTCGAATCAAACAACACTTTAAGGTACCAGCGGACACTTAGTTCATTTTGGCACTGTTGTTGTATTTTTTTCTATCCTTTGTCATAGATACGCATGTAAGTAGTTTAATTTCATTTTTTTGGGGGGGGGGTAGTACTTTTCTAGGTTGGTTTATGTGCTAAAAATTTGATTTTGGTTTAATCTATCAAGATTCAATAGTTTTGATTGGTTGGTTTTTATTTTATAGACTTAAAATTAACTAAATTTTGAGAACGCAACTATATTGTATATGCTTGCGCACAAAGTAGATCCATAAAAATGTATTCAAAACTATTAAAACATTTGCTTTGTTTTGTTTGAAAGACTTACATTATAAGGAATGTAGAGAGTATTTCTGTTCTCATTGAGGTAGGAACCAAAAACCGTAATTACACTAATGTATGAAATGCCCAAGCATATATGAAATAGTTGGATACTTAAAATTCTGTCCATGGTTGTATGAAAAATAGCCAACAAAGCGCTTGAATCTTGATAGACTAAACTAGAATTGAATTATTAAGAAATGCACTTTACGTTGTACCTCTAGGCTCCCCAGGTGGGCGGTAGTCGTTATAAAATAGGAAGTGTCGTGTTCTAAAGCTGTTGGCACTATAAACGACAAGCTAATTCTGAGGCAACATCCGAACACGTGCAGGTGTGGAATTTGTACCGTTTCAAAGTCAAACTTTGTTACGATAAAACACATTGTTCCGTACTTACATCCTCTATTTGACGGAGAGTGCTTTTAATACATTTCTGTTTTGCCAAATGTTAGACCTGTCTAAATTCAAACGTTTTGCTTCCGAAAATTCAAAGCGCAATTAATTTGAAAAATAACTAGTAATTGGGTAAAAAATAATGTAGAAAACAAGAAATTGCTTGTCACAAGCAATTTCTTTTTGTCTACGATGTTTTCTCAATTGTAAAATCAAAGAGGCTAAAAAAATATAGATATGATAAACTCCTGCATCATTTTTAAGCGTAAAGGCAGGATATCAATTGACATTACGTGAAACATTTTAATATGTTATAAAATTAATGTGACCAACACTCTTTAACATTTGGTGTCTATGCTAAGATTTTTTTTTATCTAACATGGTCATCATTATTTCTGAAATTTGACGTCATTTTCTCACCAATGGGTGATTAATCAAGTATTTAGGTTGAGAAGCTGGAGGACAGAAAATTGTGTTGTAACTGTTTTGAGAAAAACCAGGATTCACAGTTGGTTACTCGAGCCCCCGCGATATGACTGAAATAATGATAAAATGGCGATAAACCACAAACTATCAATCAATCGGCCAATCGGAATACGATTGATATGATACGGGATCGGAATCTGACACTGTTATGGTTTGGTTACAATGTGACGTCAACATTAAGGCAAACCACATAATATTATAATCTCTCTCAATGTGACATAAATGTATTCATGCCTGACTGCCTCGAAGGCCGAGTGGTATAGGTGCTTGACTCGTGATCTGAAGGTCACTGGTTCGAGCCCAAGTGTCACCGGGGTGTGTTCAAGGGCAAGACACTTGATAGCCAGCCCCAGTCTACCCAGCTGTAGAAGTGGGTAGCAGTGGGGTTAAACCACTGCCTCTCTTTCAGGGACGTGAAAACATCTTGTTTGTGTGTTCGAGAGCGACTCCATAAGCTTAAAGCTTTCGTCGCAATCGAACTAAAATAAATTAGTATTAACTGTTCATAAATATGCAACAGGGTTTTGATAAGCAATGGTTTATTTAAATCTAAATAGTGTAAATGGGCAACAATGATATCGTGAGTAACCTCAGATAAACTGTAGTTACGATGTTTTGGTCAACCACTGACAACACACTTAATTATGATCGCTCAGCAACAATAATGTTTCTGCTGTTTTATTGTTTTGGAACATCCTTTATCTTTCTTTATCTGGCAATTCTCGGGCGGATGTCCCGGCCCCATGACCCCACTGGTCCCGTTCACTGACCAAGACAGGAAACTCCACTTCGATATTTAAAGTCGTTATTTTGCAAATTTTATTGTCAGAGCATGTAACAAATCAAAGTACTGAAAGTACTGTAAGCTAACAAAGCATGGTAGGATTTAGAAAACATTCCCTTGTTGGGTAGAAAACATTGTGGACATTGAAGAAATTGCTTGTACAAGCAATTTCTTCATTGTCTACAATGTTTTCCAAAGCTTTTTTCCAAGTGCTTAAAGAGCGGAATTGATTGGGAATATGTTAATAGTGTACTTTTGACAGACTTCACTCTTATTTGAATAGAGTTTGAAATATTTCTGAAATACATAAGAACTACTTTTTAATGGCGTAGGCATTTAACGGATTTAGTGGTTAAACCTCCAGTGGTAGTTTGCACTCGTCGAACTTTGAGACGACTTCAAAATTTCGTCTAGTTACTTAAGCTATCAAAGCTGACGCTAGTAGAATGGTTGATTGGCGACCTAAAAGTCTTTACTACAGCTTGAATATGCTATATTTGCCACGTTTAAGTCGCCAAACTCATAGAAACGTATCTGTAGGCCGATGTCGCAGTTAAAAGTCCATTGCCAGTCTAAATGAATGATTGGTCCATTCACTCTTTAAAAGGCAGTCGCGATTGGTCAATTTCGATCATGTTGTCTGTAGTGTGCTTAGGTTTCTTGTCGCACAAGCTAACTTTTGCAGCGTCATGGTGAAATACTTTGTGACAAAGACTTCCGATTTCGAATCTCCGAGGAACCAAAATTAAATTTGGCGTCTAACATTGAGTTCGAGCCACTATAGCTGGGTAGCTGGGAGCTTTCATCTGCGCTCTAAAGGCTGTGTGAATTATTCATATATTACTTCCAATACATTCCTTGTTCATTTTCCTTTTGACTGATATCGATAATAAATACATTGCAGTACATCAATATATCTGACAGAACTGTAAGTTTAGCATTTTGGTCTTCTGTGAGGAATGTTTGACTTAATATTGGAAGACGTATGTTGGAGATACGGCCAGTTTTTATCGGTATAAACGGCTTATCAAACGTCTCCTGTCTCAATATTACATTGTAATGGAATGATGAATTCTATTTGTTTTATCTCGTCGGTATGTCAGATTCTTGCTTTTGTTTCACATTCTCTAACCTGCTCTGTCGTGTCAAATGGGGCCCACTGAATTAAGCATGACACTTCTATCAGATACAAATTCCCAAACACGTAAATATAGGTACTAGTGTCGAAAATCTCACAGTTACAAGTCTACCTTGGTGTTGCTTGATTCTTGGGGGGGAGATACAGCACTCAATATGCGAAAAGTTACAACCCACTAAGAAGAATAAGTACCCCCCCCCCCTAAAAAAAAGAAGAAAAAAAATATTTTGTGTGTGGATAATGCAATGAATCGCAATGTAAAATTGAATCACTCATACACATGTAAATTCGTGGGACGTTTAATGAATTCTTGTATTTTACTTTTATTCAACTTGGACTATTTCTGCCTTAAAGGATAAAAGATGATAGGACGACGCGAAATAGACAAGAAATGAATTACAGTGTAAGCTTTGTTTTAAAGAGCTTTACACGAATGAAGTCAAAAACTATGAATAGTACACATAATAAATTGGTTATGGCTCGTAAAGATAGGTATAAAATAGCAGCACAGTTCAAAAAGGCAAACGTTTTATATATCTGTTGTTACATACAAAGAATTATGAGGCAAGTACTAGTTTTGTTACTCTATATTAAGTTTGACAATTGCGTAGGCTTCAAGTATATATCTTACTGTGCTGACCGCTTTGTCTGTAAACGTTACGAGTTTGGATGTATTGTTGACTTTGTCTTTGTATATTGTCATTGACGGTATATCAAACACTGTGGAATATAGTTTACAATTTTCGAAGACATTTTGTAGATTCACTGTGCTTTTATTTCTCCGCATTTCAAACAAACGTGCACTGCCTCTATTTCTGCCTCTACAAAAACGTTTCGGTATATCAAAGTACAAATGAAGTACCAACGTGGTACAGTTTTGTGATATTAAAGTTTCCTGTTATTAAAATCTACACATATATATATATATATATGCACTATATAATATTGACACTTATATGATTGATTGGTTGACTGATTGATTGAATGGGGTTAAACACCGCTTTTAACAGTATTTTAGTCATATCGTAGCGGCTTGAGCACCTAAAAATGGATTCCTGGTATTTCTCACACCAGAACTACCATTACACCCTTTCCTAGCCTCCAGCTGCTATCCAACTTATGTTTACGATTATCCACCCATTTATGAAAGACAAATTTCGGAAAGAATATGTGCCGCCGCCGGGGATCGAATCCATGACATCCAATGATCGAAGATTAGGAGTCTGACGCGCTACCGACTGCGCTATGACGGCGGCGACACTTATTTGACAGTGTTTCATAGGCAGTATCTAACTTTTATTCGTGAAAATATTTTTTAAAAAAATTGCTTGTCCAACCTGGTATGAAACATATAACACTAAATAAGATAAAAACAATTCCTTCAGCTGCTAGTTAAATAGTTCGAACTATAGCAACATTCATATACATGGATAATTTTTATGAATCATATGTGTTTTCATGTATTTACCTATATAGGAGAGTGGTCTAAGATAAAATCTGAACAACAGGGCAAGCGTCTCCGATTCGGATGAAAATCGAAGATGTGATACTACAGATTATCACCCGCACAACAAACGTCATTGAGAGTTCACTTGAAATGATGTTTGCCGGCTATTCAAGTGTCGTACCCAGGAAGTTACTATTTTCCTTTAAGTCATGTTTCTTACAGCACACATCAAAAGCGTTTTTCATAAAAAAAACAATGTGATCTCAGGTTTAGCTATTGTTTTGTTTCCCTAAAACATGAAAAATACTCTAAGTGATAAAACTTTCGACAAAAAAAAAAAAAAAAAAGAAGAAATAAACAAAAAAATACGCGGTCATAGTTTATGGATTTTTGAAAAGTGTATTTGAAATTTATTACAACTGTTCACTATCTGAAGCATAAGGATAAAGAATTTAATAATGACTTCAGTCTTTTTTCAAAGTAAGAGTCTTAAACTTACTTTCCCTACACCAATCTAGAAGCTAGTATTCATTTCGATATGTTGATCAATGATACCTTTTAAGTGACGCAAATGACGTAGTGGATGACGTTATGACGTTTTGGACGTTCTCTATTGTCCCCGAAATTTCATGACTTTTGTCCAGCTAAATGCAAAGTGAAGGAGTCAGGCTGTCATCTTTAAAAATCGATAGACTGGTTAAATTATTTGTTTAGACCGGAAGTTAAATTTTAACTATGATATTGACCGGCAATTATTTGCAGCATTTTTATTGGTTTGGCGACTTAAACGTCGTAATTACAGCTTATTTAAGCTGTAGTTACGACGCTTATGTGGCCAACCATTTCCCTTTTTGCTAAGTGTGACTGGCCCTACGGAATGCGAAATAACGCCGTTAAACTTTCTACCGGAGCTCAGTGGGCGTGGCCAGCGATCCGTCATTTGGAAAACAAATGAAAGGCTGTATGTAGATGAATAATATTTTTGAAATGAAGAGAATATTTTCTCTATTCTCACCTAAATGAAAAAAAAAATGTTCGAAAAATGCATCAAATTACCAATTTTGGACAAATTTTATTGAACTACTTTGTGCAAAACCATAAAAGTAGTTCCGTTTTCATTATTTCAAGGAGGTATGAAACGATTATTTCAGCCTATGAGAATAAAGCAATCTGATATATGAAACTGAAGATGAATTATAATTGGATAAATTGCGATTAAAACATAACAGTTTGAACTCCTGCCCCATCAGCAGAGGATATTAGAAAGAATCTATACGTACTCGGAACATTACGTATATAAAATGAGTTCAAATGCATTATTTGATTCTTGTCTTTTACAGACATCATATACAATACTGATGCCAAGATGGTTTGAACTGATAAAACACGGAACATCATCCAATGATCTTTCGTAGCCAAACGACTCGAGAATTGAATGTTTTTACATCGCCTAACAAAGACTTGTGATAGCTTTATTCAATAAACGCCTTGTTATCACTCACGAAATTTAATAAATTCGCTCTCTGAGTTCAAACGTAATGGCCCTTTATTTAGATTTTTATAATTCCCTTTATATCTCCGCTGGGGTGCCATGTACGAAAACCTAATATTGTACACATAAAGTGATAGTATGGCGGATAACAATTTTTTTGTATTTGACTGATGTTCATAATCACGCGGCACTTGTTTTTATTAATAACCTCTCCGGGGAGATCATTTTAAATGTTGCAATAACCAGCGTTCGCCTCAATTAGGCCTCGAGCAAGATTAACCCTTCTAGAATACTGATTTCATTTGGACTACTGATTTCATTTTCAGTAAAATCGTTGATATCAAACAGTTTTATTCTAATATAATAACAAAAACGAACTACTTGCATTCGGTCTGACCGTCTTGATCTAATGGTTAAAAATATGGACGAAACAGTAGATACATATAACCGGCTTTGCGGCTTTACAACTGTAGAACATATCCGTGAAATATTACGGGCGGGTTTTTTTTTGTGTGTGTGTGTGTCAAAATAATTTAAGAATATTGCTTTATGATTTATTAATCTCATACAGAAATATTATATTGGTGGTTGTTCCAACAATTTTAGTCCTTCTCTTGGTCAGTTTTCATCACCATTCAGTCTAGTCCCGATTAAAGCTTTCGTAACAAGAAGTCTGATTGACCGTGACATATTCCTCATCCAACCAGATCTTTCGTCTAGAAATCAAAGCGCAAAATGTTACTTTACCTTTAAATACACGATCCCGAATGTTTACGCGCTAAAGAAAAATAAGGAAAACATTATTTCTTCTTTTTCCACAATATTTTCTACCTTATCTGGTACGAAATTCAAAGGTTTGACCTCACCTAAATTGTGGTCTGCAATTCTTTTTGAATTTGGACCAGTATAAAATATCTTTATGTGGTGATGCGTTGACCCATTCTAACACAGTCACGCCTCTTTACGCAAGAAAAAAAGTTTTGTAAAACATTGAGAAAAATGAAGAAATTGCTTGTCACAAGCAATTTCTTCGTTATCCACTATGTTTTCTACCCTAAAAGACAAAGAATGATAAACTTTCATTAAATAATAATCGTATGAAATTTCTTTGAACCTGGCCAGTAAAAACATATTTTTGTATGGTGATTTGTTAAAAGTGTTTGGTAATAACGTACCTAGATCTCTCCTGCGTACAGAATGCAAAAACGCTCTCTAACGTAAGTTAAATGGTATCCAGCCTTGTACGTACGCTTTGGTCAGAATCACTTTCTAAGAGGGAAACGTTCATAAATATTTTGTCATCCTGAAGGCAATTCTGGTTTTTAACTTGGACAGGATCGCTTACTGCTTCTCCGTTTTCCCTTGGGTGTTTGATAATGAACGAGGGAGGACTATCTAAATATGAGAATATTTAGCCTGGAGGTACGGGCTGTGATAAAAGAATGCTTCCCAATCTAATCTCACGTGCCGGCGAGACGCACAAAAAGCAGACCTCATGTCGCACGTGTACTTGTTAGTAACTAAAGAACTAGTGGAATATGTATTATGGATATGTGATATACGGTGTATAGAAGGAGCAAAAAATATCTTTGCGGGTGTGTACAACGTACTTGTAAAACATATCCATGGGGGCACATGTATGCGTGCCTGACCTTGTAGAATTTTTGCCTAAAAAGTGTAAAAATACACGTACTAGCATTAATTTTGCAAGTGCATGCATGAACTATACGGATGCACTTGAACAAAATATACACGTGAACGTTGGACTTTTTTTTTTCTTCTCTTTTTAGCAATATTTGTAAAATAAGCGAACTTCTCCAAGGATATTTTCATTATTTCAATCATATGAAAATAGAAGGAAAAACTCGCATCGAACGCACATTTATAGATACAAATCGGAACGGTAGTAGCAACGTATGTACTAATTCTGTAAGCGATCAGAGGTACTTAGAAAGTCCCGTTTTGATTTATTTCGAAAGGTATTTTACGGTTTTTTAAACAGCTTTTTAGTTATATCACGATGAAAACAAGTTACTTGTGAGCTCCTTTGTATCACCGGCACTAGGCTATGGCTCATCTTCGCAAGCCAGGGGCTACAACTCCACCTTGTTTCTTACGAACGTAAGGATTAAAGTGGAGTTAGAATCCTTGGCTTGCGAAGATAGCTATGGCTTTGAAATGTCTTGCCTATGGATATGCTAACGTGATGAAGCGCACGACTCGGATTCGAACCAGCAACGGTTGACTTCTCTCTGATTTTCAGTCATAACCATTGAGCTGCGCAGTACCCAATTCCCCATGCGCTTTAAGACTAAAATAAGTTTTTGTACAACTTAAAGAAGGGTGTAAAAATTGGCTTTAAACACCATTCAAACAAATAACTTAACCCATCCCCTTACAAGAACGCCTCTTTACGCCCCTCCAGAAACGCAATTAGGTTAAACCTTGTATTAATGAACGAGCAAATTCTTCATTTTCCACAACGTTTTCTTCCCAATAAGTAGAAAAAATCTAGAACTCTATAAACTTGAAATTGTTGTCTGCAAGTCCTTTCAATTCGGACCAATTTAAAACTTTGCTGTAGGTAATGAGTTGAAAAGATTTCATGAGTTATTTCTATTGGGAACCGCAGGACTCCATTCTCCTCTCGCTTAAGATTAAGATAAGCTTTTCGTAGCGCGAAACTTATAAAAACTTATAAAAAGGAAAAAAAACAATAACAACATCCACCATAAAAACAAAAACAAAAACAGCTCCTGATTCTCCACTCGGAGTAGAAATTTTCATTTGTGACAACAGGAGCTCATTTCGCGATGCCGTAAAATTGTTTAACTGTTCGCTATGATATAATATCCTGTTTACACAATCTTAATTATTGTTTTTTGCAATGAAAGTTATGAAATGAAAATAAAATATTCATAGTAAATGATAGTTTCCTGCGGATTAAAAGCGACATTAATTGAAAGCTCTGTGTAACAAATTGTTGCGGAACATTAGAGCAGAATTCTAATTCATTAAATATTAATATGTTGTGTTTTATAGTGTAGGGACTAGCTCATGGAAAAAGGTATGCAACTATCTTTTTGATTGGTTACGATCAAACTGAAAAATTGAAATTTCGCGACTCTGTCCTTTACTAGCCTCTTTTGTTGTAACCAGTCCAAAAATACCGTAAATTGCTGTCAGTCAAGGAATCAACCGACAAATCAAATCATTTATTCAGCCCGGACCTGAGCTTTCAACTCCAACATTGGCCACCATTTTTGTTAAACTTTATTGTTGGTTTTGCGACTTAAATGTCATTTGGGTCACTAACCAACCATTTTACTTTTTCGTTACATGCTAATGGCCGTATACATTTTGAAAAATAACGCCGTGAAAAATTGAAGCGGAACTTCCCGTCGGAGTTAATGGGGCCAGCGATTGGCCAATTGGTGGATCGGTAGGTCCTGCAAAAAAAACTGACTTGGATATCAAACGGTGTTATTTTGTTATTCTTATGGCAAACAGTGTGTAGTATTAAGCTGTAATTATGACATTTAGGTCGCCAAACTAACAATATCCTTCACCAATATAGGAGTTCAAAGTTGACTTCCGGTCTGAATGAATGAAATGATTGGTTTAGCTGTTATTTTATTGGTTTGATGCGGGAATGTGCTATTTATCTATTTAAATTATTTTTTTTTTTTTTTTTTTTTTTTTGGGGGGGGGGGCATTCGGGATTAATAAAGGACACACTTTGAAATTATTTATCATTTAAAGACAAGTCGGAATCAGATAGATATATAATCAGGGGGGTGTCGTTGCTGTTGTTGTTTTGTTTATCATACTGCAATCCCATTTTGCTACGCTTGCTTCGCCTCACGTCCATCCCATTGTTAGCAACGTTGTTCTCAAACGATACCGCACGTCGCCTCCGGGTACATAGTGTAAACGCAACATTAGGACATCAAATTATACGTGAAATGATTCGAATACGAGATTTACTGTCCTATGACAAAAAATAAGATAAATGAATAAATAAAAGGGGCCGACCCACAAGGCGGTTTGTTCTCATCTTCGATATTCTTTAGGTGTTTTTTTAAGTAGTTACAGGTGGGATCTCTTTCAAGCGAATAAATATTTTCATTACAAACCCTTATTCTTGTCCAATTGATCAAGCCGATATTTTTCATACACGTATTGAAAGCTTTTATTTTCTATTATCGAATAGACAGACAGACAGAAAATTTTATTGATAGACTTGTACAAAGTACAAAGCATGTTCTTATATAGGTTTACAAATAAATATTTACATTCTTTAAATGATCACGTGAAGTTTAATGAGTTATCTCAGGGTAAGGGAAGAAACAAAAACAATACTAAAATCAATTCATTTTCCAAACACGAATGGCGCATATTATCTAACTTTTATATTAAAAAACTTTTTGAAATTTCAAAGCATCATAAAAAATCAGTTTTACCTAATTCTTTTGAAATCATTGGATATATATCTAATGTTAACGACAAAAGTTTTGGAGCCAAAGAAATTCCTGAGAATTAAGCCCATGAAAATTATGTGACTTCATACAAATTTTTTTCTTGACGAATTGCTGGCCACGCCCATCCAAAAGAAATAAGTTTCGCTCCCAAGTAGATCTTGTTCTAAAAAATGGTTAAAGAATACTTAACCCTCGTCATGCTGTATAAAGTACCTTACTGAATTGCTGTCAAATCAAAGGGCTGAAAGCACTGATAGAACTTGTTGTTCAAAATTCAATATGTTTTTTACAAATCAACTTCATAAGCAGCTCTGGCTGGAAAAGTGCAAGCAGGAGGTAAAGACTAAGATTAGCCTGCACATAAGTGCAGTCTGATCTTAGTCTACACCTCCTGCCAAAACCGGAATATTCCGGGTTCAGCATGACATTGGTTAAGAAGAAAAAAATATTTTTACTGACTATATAACGTACAAGAATTGTAAAAACTGCATATAGTTATCAAAGGATAAAGTCAGTAAAGTGCCACAATATGGGGGCTATCTTTTAGCACTTACAGTTGTAAAACGTGTCAATAACAAATAAATTTAACGCTTTCAAAATAAATCCGCTCAACTATTTGGATGTGGTTTGCAATATTCGGCCATGCGGATAATTTCCCTGTATTGGATTTGTCGGAGTTTTTGATCCTTTTTAAATCAGGTTTTGTAAAACGTGCATTTGTAAAATAAAACAGGCTAAAGATTACGACAGTAACCCCGCTCTACTAAAAGGGGACGTTGTGATTTTGATTGGTTGTATCGTTTTAAGCGGCCTCCACATCAGCTGAGAGGTTGTTTTACTTTAACCTCTTATCAAAGTTGACCGGAGGATCGAATCTTGGATCTTTAGAGCTTCGGTCTTACTCGTTATCACTAGATAAACACTTTTTGTACAAGGTTTTTAATGTAGTTAGGCAATATCATTTAACAAAACACAGAACTGTAATATAAATACGTTATGTATGTAGCTACAAAAATGTCAAATTTTACCACATGAAGAGAAGGGGACAAACAAAAAATCGTGTATGTCTCTGGTCATATATACCGGGATAAACCGGGAACTGCATATAGAGTTCCACCATTGCTAGCCTCTGCGGACTGCGCAGGATCACAAACATGAAACAGTCAATGTTCCTTACGAAACATAAATACATAGTATTCGCATAACTGGCCTCACTGGACCAGAACTCTACTAAATTTCTACAGTAAAACTTGTTATACGCTACCACCAAAGGACAGAGAAAAATGTTCGCATGTGCTAAAAGATAGCTAAACTAACCCATTCCCGCACAGTAAAATACTAGACTGGACGAAATTGAATGACGACCATTACAAGTTGAAGGCCTTTTTTTAGAAAACATTGTGGATACTGAAGAAATTGCTTGATACATGAAATTTCTTCATTTTCCCCAATGTTTTCCAAGGCTTTTTATTTTAGATGCATGAAAAGGAGGAGTTGTGTGGAAAAGGGTTGTCTAACTTTCATATACCATCAATTTAGAACATATTTACGCTTTATACACCCTTTGTAATTTGAATGATGTTGAGGAAGAGTTTCATTTTAAATTGCCCATTTTACAGAAATATCCGAAAATGCTATAATTTGTATCGGCCGACCGTATTGTTGCACGAAGATCGTATTTTCTTGAGACATTCTCATATATTTATTGATTAAAAGGAGGAGTTGTGTGGAAATGGGTTGTCTTACTTTCATATACAATCAATTTAGAACATATCACGCTTTCTACACCCTTTGTAATTTGAATGATGTTGAGGAAGAGTTTCATTTTGAATTGCCCATTTTACAGAAATATCCGAAAATGCTATAATTTGTATCGGCCGACCGTATTGTTGCACGAAGATCGTATTTTCTAGAGCCATTCTCATTTATTTATTGATTAACTAAACGTTTAAACGCCAATAAACATTTCAAACATCTGGGACATACTTGAGAACGAAAAAAGCCGAGTCCGACTTAAATTGGATTTTTTTCGCTAGATTAGTTGAACATTTTACTCCGTCCATTGAATCTGTCGGCTTTAATAAGATGACTTAAATAGACAAATCTGATAATGGCATTTTTCAGCTGACAGGGAATTAATTGTACTGTCGCTTTTTGAACATATGTTTGCTTACACGGAACTTATCAAATGAGACCTATCAACTGAAAAGGAGCCCCCTGGGAATCGACTGCACGCATTTCCTAAACTGACAAGGGTCAAAATTTGCCTCTTAAGCATTTTTGTTTGATATGGATTGGTCATTCTACCCGATTATAAATCTATTGCTAGGTTAGCCTCTTTTTAAAAAAAAAAAGAAAAAAAATCACCGAACAATCAGGAGGAGCCTGTTTACCTAACGGATCACACAGCTATGTCTCTATTCAAACTTTTCGGTGCTGTGTGAGAGCCTTTCGTTCTTATTAAACTCTTTTCTGTACAATCCCTGATTTTTATGTTCCGGTGTTTTGAAACTTTAGACAATATTGTAGAAAAAGGAAGAAATTGATTGTAAAAAGTAATTTCTTCTTTCTTCACAATATTTTCTATCCTACTGAATGGTTCTTTTTCGAATAAAATCGACTTTATATTGTCGTCTGTAAAATCTTTGAACTTGGACAGGCCTAAAGAAATGCAATACAGTAAAGGGTTAAAGAAAATATACAGAAACTGGATGTCATTATGGAAGAATCGTGGCCACCAATAAAAAGTAAATATACAAATTAAATCAAACATTATAGACTGGAAGTGAACTCAGACATTGGCCGACATTTATATGAAACATTTTCATTAGTTCGGCAACTTAATCGCCGTAACTACAGTTTATTCTAGCTGTAGTTATGACCTTTAGGTCACCATCAAACCGTTTTATTTTTTATTGCATGCAACTCACCATAAAATATTGCAAAATAACGCCGTTTAGTATCTAAGTAGAGCTTCCTGTCGGAGCTCAAGGGCGGAGCAAGCTATTCGTAAATTATAATTAGAGGTCGAGATATTAGAGACTGAGGTCGCTCTTAATATGTTAAATTTTAGCGAACCCTTTATTTTGGGTACCTATTTGAATAGTCTCGTCAAGTACCCACAACAAAGCATTCGGTTATCGTCCAAAGACTAGGAAAATTTTGTTCTTACAATTGACCAATCGCTGGCCCCTCCCGCTCATTCCATTGTCCCCGTCCATTGACTCCTACAGTAAGTTCCGCTTTGATTTTTCACAGTGTTATTTTTTCAGAATTCATAGCCAGTAGCATGTAACAAACTAATGACCTAAACGTCGTAACTATAGCTTGAATAAGGTGTAGTTACGACGTTTAAGTCGCCAAAACCAACAACAAAAAATTAACAATGGTGACCAAAGTCGGAGTTCAAAGTGCAATTCCGGGCTGAATGAATTATTTGATTGGTCGATTGATTCTTTGATTGACAGTCGCGATTGGTCAATTCGAGATACCATATTCTATCTTGGAAATATTCGGGGGGAGGGGGTCGCATCGGTCGCATAGATAGATAATGGTTTACCCTCTATCAGAAACTATAATGATACTTATGATGAAAAAGATATTATCAATAATATGATCATTAGGATCATAGCAATTGTATTGATTTTAATAAAATAATCCTTAATAGATCTAATAAGTAGTATTTTTATTAATTTTTATAATTTATTTATAATCATTCAACTTATGATCACCATCTGAATAATTATTATTGACTTTAGTATTTTTTTAGGATATCAACACTTTTAACATATTTTTTGTTCTGTAATGTTAACACGACGATTGGGGTTTCGGTGTAATGTTGGGTAAAATCCAAGAGCTAGTTCTAAAAAATAGAAAATGAAGAGGGAACAAAAGAAATTAAATATAAATTGCGTCAAGTAAAAATGGTTGAAGTTAAATAAATGTGTGACAAAATTGTAGCTTCAGCTTAGATATCTTTTTTATCGTATATTGACGATTTTTTTCTCATTCTGCGAAAAAATCGACATAAATTGTTATAGTTTGTCCGGGAAGACCTACCTCAACGACAAAAAAGATGTTTTTCTCATTCTTTCAAAATTAAGATTAGACTGCCTTTTTTGTACATAAATAAAAAAAAAAAGAATAATTAAATGACAGTTATAACTGTTTTTGTAAATTAACCCGATACCAGACGACATGTTTTTCTTAGTATGAATAAGCCGTTCATCAAGGAACACAGATTACACCGAATTAGAAAAAAAATATATGAATTTATTGAGACAAAATTTAGAATGGTCCATATTCAAGAGATAGCAGATGACAGTGTTTAGTTGATAGAATTTTTGAAGACATTTGGGATTAAATATTTTGTGTATAATAAAGAAATTCCTCGTTACAAGACATTTCTCGATTTTCTACAATGTTTCCAAAAGTTATTTCCTGATAGGGCGTAGACATAATCAGACAATTTTAACATCATCAAAACATCTAACGTTATAAAATAACTTAATTTAGGCATGTTTTCTTGGATAAGAAATCATAAAAAAAATCGATGACGTCATCAAATTACTGCTACTTTTCAACAACACAACTTAACGTCATTTAGACAAATACCCGGATAACTGATCAAGTATTATCTACAATACGATAATAGGAATCATGATCAATTTTTCTTCGTTACTGGCATCTGTTTGATTGAGAACTTAGAAATATACAGCTTTTTATAAAGATTCTGTGAACGCTTGTCTGTTTTGTGTTTAACACCACATTCAACATAATTCAATTTAATTGTGCACCTAACCATGACTTCATGTCTGACCAATACAATAACAAATTCAATTAAAGCAAACAGCTGCTACTCCCGCTTAGACTCACCTCTTACCATTCTCCCTTCAGTGAGACACAAAAGACGCTAGTTACAATGTCGAGAAGAATATTGGCTGAACCGAGTTACGAACTCACGACTTCAGGACTGACCACACAGTGCGTTACCGACTGGGAAAAGTGGGCTCCGAAAAATGATTATTCCCATGCAATACGCGTTGGATCAGTCTATCATTATCTATTATAGAACAGTTATATGTATTATTAAACGCATTACCAGACAACCAAATTTTAGATTGGTCCAAATTTGAAGAAGTTGCAGACGACAATGTAAAATTTTAGGTTTTCAACTTTGAGGGTAGAAAGCATTGTGTAATTGAAGAAATTACTTTTGACCAGCATTTTCTTCATTTTCTACAATGTTTTCCCAATTGTTTTTCCCGAGGGGCGTCAAAAATCGTCACTGTGTGGGAACGGGTTAAACATTCGTTTTGGGGGATGTTTCGGTAGCGCAAAGGTAAAGGACGTCGGATATTACAGCGCTTGTCGGCGTTGCCGTATCTACCTATGTTCGAATCCCGTGAGAGTCAAATAAAATATTGGTTCTCCACTAGAGTTGAATAGACAAGAGTCACTGCCGTAGTTGTGAGAATTTAACATACTATATATAGAATTATTATAGATCATTTTATGATTAAGTAAATAAGGGGAAATGCGCTGGAGTTGGGAAATGCTGGAATGATCTTGGTTGTGGGTACACATTGAACTGGTCGACTTTATTGTCAACTAGATCTGAACACGTAACAAGAAATCTATCAAAATTTTGGCGTCTTATATGCGGAAACTAAAGCCTTTTCAAGCTTTAGTTACGACGTTTTCCTTTTAGTCCCTGACCAATAATTATGCATGCTAACGCCATTTGTAGGACCCACCTATGATGTTGACCCAACTATATATGGTGTACGTATCATCATTTATTTTGGCGGATGAAACAAAAAAAGTCGCTAAAAATGCTGTAAATTACTACCACAATTGAAGGATTGTTGGTTCCGCCCACTGACTCTGCTTGCTACGCCCATTGACTCCGACAGGATGTTCCATCTTTATGTTAAACGGCGTTATTTTGCGAAAAGTTTGGCCAGTAATACTTTGTTTCAAACAGATCATCACAATAGTTGGTTTCGACTACAACTAGCATTTAAAAGAGGAATAGCATAATTTTTTTCATGGAGGTATGTACCGAAAAACCTAATCACGCTTATGTATGAATCCGCTTCGCGTATTCATTCATAAGCGTCATTGCGTCATTGCGTTCATACCTCCATGAAAACAAATTAAATTATCTTCATTTCTTATAATTAAATAGCATCGAGCGAAAATAGCATAAACTTCACAAATTTTGATACTCTTTCTTATGGAACTATTTTGTGCGGAAGCATACAAAATGGCTGCGTGCTCAAATTTTTGTTCATTGAGGTATGCATAATTTTTTTTCAATCAGAACGACAGTATTTGTTACACGAAACTAAAAATCAAATTATGTACCGTTTGACCCTATATATATATTTCCAATTACCAAGTCGGAAGTCATCTGACGTGGCTAGTAAGTCCGTAAGTCATACTAAGATGGTGAGTTTAGAAGTAATTTTTGGTAAGACCCGAGGGCATAGCTGAAGGACCACATTGATATTTGTACCTGTAGCCTACAGCTCCATCAAAGTCTATCTTAACTCAATGTAATTGCAGCCAAAAATTTCGTAACTAAAGTTGATTCCAACTACGATTACGAGGCTTTGGTCTCATACAGACAACTTATAAATATCTTTAGGCTTGAAACATATAAACGCATTTGCAATACTGTTTTTATATCAATGACAAAAACTTGGCTCCCCTTATGTCCTAATTACTTATATTAAATGTATACTTAATCCATTTCTACACAATGACGATTTTTGACGCCCTTCAAGAAAAACAATAGAAAAAATATTGTATGAAATGAAGAAATTGCTTATTGTGAGCATCTTTTTTTTCATTTTACACAATGTTTTCTGCCAATAAAATTTGAAAAATCTAAATTTCATAAACTTTAAGTTTTTCGTCTGCAGCTCCTTTCAATTTTAAATAGTCTAAAACTTTTACGTCTAGTAATGGATCAAACAGAAATGCACCTATCAGATTTGTCAAATGGATAATTTCAACATGCTCAAAACTCACTACCGGACATAGCGATTATAACCAAACATCGCCGCAGAAGGACCAGAATATCGTACATACAACGGATACGAACGTACAAGTAATGGATATCTTCTTGTTTTATCTGTTATTTGCTCTTTGGCTCTGTGTAACTAATATCACTTATACGCTTTTGTAAATAGGGACTACGCCGAAACATGGTCATTTTATATACCATTTGATTAGATTATGTCCGAGAAAATCCTTTAAACAGCTATTTCAAATTTACAGACAACTCCAATTCCAATAAAGAGTTAATAACAAGGGATCTAATTGGCCAAGATATATGTCTCGCTAAATCAGACTCTTCGTTATAAGATTCAAAGATAAAATGTGTGCTTAGGCTGGTTGTGGGCTACATTCCATGACATATTATAATTTACTCCAAAGTGAACAATTCGTATTCAAGAGCGTATCTCAGCGCCTTCAGCGTTTTGAAAGCAATTTAGTTTCTCATATGATCAAAATAAAAGACAGCTCGGATCTATTTCCTGGTCCGATGAGATTTATAGTTATATGAAGATAAAGTGTCAATTTAGAGAATAACGATTGCTCATTATGAGTTCTGTCTGGCCGATAGAAGCCAGTTCAGGGCAAATCACATTGGACGTGGAGATTACACATGTCAGAGCGGGCTTTACCCTCCCAATGGTGGGGTCTCATCTACATAAATACTAGTTTACTTAATGGTTTGATAGCCCTCGCCCTTAACTCATTGTAACCACATTGGAAGACAGACACTCTTAAGAGGAAAAGGTTAGAAATTCGCATATCAACGTTTGATTTCCGAAAACCTCGTAAATTCATCTTCAATAAGCTTTTTTGGTCACCCAAAAAACGATATGTAGTTTCAATAAAGTTTACGCCTTACATTCTTTTATCGGGGTTAAGTGCACATATATATTCTGTTCAGAAAATGTTCTCAATTTAGATATCCGTTGTTGGGTACATTCTTGCACTTGCAAAGATTCAAAGACAGGATTGGAATACATACAAAATCCATATCTTAATGGTAAGTATGTTCTCATATTACTTTTAATAGTTCTCTGATAAATCAAAATCAGTGATTAAAATGATAATATACATGTATTTCAACGTAAGAAGAAATAATATTCAACTTCAAGGGATTTCAACTGGTACCGCCTCAATTTTCCTCAACGCAATAGTTAAATAAAAAACGAAGTAACCCCCAAAAAACGAACTCACTGCAATAAATCTGTATGCAGACGTCGCAAAGGGTTGATATCATTGATGATCATTAATGCGCGGAAAATGTTTGACATTAGTTTAGCAGGGACCAACAAATGTAAAGAATATTCAATTATATTTCGCTGATGTTCCTCTGATACGGCGTATCACCGAGAAACTCTATTAGATGATTGACTGAAACGTCCTTTCCATGGCCAATAACGGCGCTCCCGTAATCCCGCTGATGCCAGCGGACTAAAGGTGCATAACAAATGAACCGGAGGCTACAGAAATGAACTGTATGGCCATTGTTAACACTTTACTTCACTGTCCTTCACAAAAATTAGTTAAAAATGATAAATTTATTAACAGAAAGTTAAATATAGCTTTGAAAGTCATACAAGATCCGAGGATCAATATAGGCGTCGATAGAGCCGTTCCAAAATTGTTATTTCTCAATGAAACCATGTGTTGTGGGTACTCATTGGAATCGTCTCGACGCGACGATTTGAATGAGTACCCACAACACAGGTTTGAGACAGCATTGTTGAATTAATAACAATCTAAAACCCGAATTACCCCCTCGTTCAGATCACAGTCATGTTCACAGGAATTCCGAGAATCCATTTCAATGGTATTTCGCTAACTTAGAAAACTTTTCTGGTAGAAGAATGCAAGATAGGTTTTCATAGTTAAGTGTCAAACACCCTAGGCAATGTTCTTTCCCATTATTCGGCCAAATCTTGCAAGGCATCAGCTAATATCAGAGATTTCGCTGGAATGCATTACTCATACAAAAGACGGGAGAGTCGTGAAGTTATATTAATCGCATTGATACATCAAATAACAATCCACATCAGATGAAGCAAATTTCATTAAATCTATCAATAGAGGAAACCAGAGACACTGCTCACTTACAGTTCCCCCTGTAATAGAGAGGCACAGTCTGGGGACCGCGGCTTGCTGTTATAAATGAAGCTTTGGATGTTTCCGATGACCTGTTTGTGTGATTATCAGAGTTCGTTTTAGAGGTTTTTGTTACCCTAGATGATATTTTAATTTGGTCCCTATTAGGACACTTAAGATAATTGTAGTTTTAACTGAAAGTTATTAATTTCTAGCTAGAACACACCAGAGTAGTCTTGTTCTATTAAAAACCACAATTCATTTTTAGAAACATACAATCGCCTTTAAAAAGGCTAGTTGCACATTTTTGAGTATTTTGAACAAATAAAAAAACAGGTGGCTAGTAAATAGATTATTGAATTGAAAATAATTTAATAATATTAGTGAATAGAATGATATTTGAAAAAGGAAAGAAATCAACTGAAAAGAAATTATTATGACGTTGTATAAGATTCAATTCAATTAGCTAAGAAATGTTTATTACTACAGACTGTGATGTTTGTTAAAACTGTTGTCATTTTGAAGCCGGTGCACAAATTATATGGCTATTACACTTTGTGAATTCTGTATGTAAAATTCTGTCCAATATTTGTCGAGCGATATTTACTGAGTTCCACATTCAGTTTAATAAAGATGCCTAAATCCGGGCATTAAATCGATGACTGTCTTTTTGAAAGTGGCGGCTATTTTGAAAATTACGACGTATATACATTGGCAGTCTTCGAAAATTCCAGTAATCGTTTTCCTTTTTATTTTTATTCTCCGACAAGTATGTGGATAAAATTTAATAAGAAACAATAAAAAAGAAGACTAAAGGTATAATAAAAAATGATCAATGAACAAAAACAAACACTTCATTTCAAAAACGCATTATTTGGAGTTTCTTTTTGATGGTTGCTTTTAATCAAATAAGGAAAACGTGACAGGTTAAGCGTGAGACTACTAGTAATTTGTTTTGTTTCTTTTGTTTTGTTTCTTTCGTATTGTTTCTATATCAATTTTTACCATTAATGTATATTCTTAATATTATCGTGCTTTGTTTTTCGTGCTTGAATTCTGTTTGAACGGCTTAACACAAATTAAAGGGTTGTATTGTCATTTTAAAATTTGTAAAAGGCTCAGGAATACAAGCAAGAAAAATACACTCTCATAATCCAGATATCTTACAATCAACTTAAGATTTTATATACTTAGTGCTATTATATGTGTTAAACATATCATACACATTTTTTTTTTCTATTAGGTTCAAGGCAGAGCAGTTTAGACTTGAAAACATTGCCATTGAGCGGAACTTTCCTGTATTGGCTATATATAAACTGGAAGCCGTTGCAATGAACATGTCCCCTTGGTTCACCCTGATATGTTTAAATAAACACATTGTGCTCCAACAACGGGAAGAAAGCAAAATTAATTGAACGAAACGATACTTGAAGAAAGAGTGACAAACCGCGATCTTAAAGATGGCAATTTTCTACAAACATGTCAATCACAACCTAGATCCTTAACATAACGTATCTTACAATATAGCACACCACTCAAACAGATGCACTAAATACGATACTTGTTTAATAAGGACAGTTGCTGCATTTTGCAAGAAGGTAAAAAAATCACAATAGTCAATGTGAATTTTTCACATGCAAATGCACTCGTGGCAGAAAAGGGTTGAAATTTAAGTGTGCAGTAGTCGGGTTCAAGGATGTGAAACAAAAGTGTAAAGAGAGGATGGATACGAAACATATTTCATAACATCATAGAGCTATTCCGGCAAGTGATAAACACAGGGTAAATGGGAAATCGCTTTCAAGTGGAATTAAGAAACACTCTTGAAATTGAAATGTTTGTACTAATAATGGAAATGATTGAAAGCGACCAGAGATATTTTAGTTTTAATATATCAAAACCACCGGGCCCGTTTGACAGCAATCCCATGGCAAATGTTCAAGGTTTAAGTCTTCTTTATTGGGAGAGATATTGTGCTTCTTTAGAATGTATAATACATACAAAAAAGAGAAATTAATTGTCAATTTACAGCAATTTAAAATTCCTTTTTTTGTGATCAAAATCAACGGCAATAATGTAAAGATAAATATACTATCTTAAGTACGATACGAAATATATAGTTTTTACATTTACGTCGTTACATGTAGAATCTAACTGTCTCTTATACCAAAATAGGAAAAATGGCAAATTGGTGGGTGTCCCTTTACGCGAGAATCATCCATCTGGGATGTGTTAAAGGATCGATCTTTGTCAGAATGGCTGACTGCACTGCAGGCAGACCGGGGGCGAAACTATTCACTTTTTGGTATATTATCTTGATCTAGATCTACTATCTTCCTTTACTATTGTCCTTTACACGTGGTCCGTCTAGCAAAATGGAATCATCCGGAATTCATTTATGAAATGGAGAGAATGTTTTTTTGTTTTGATTAAAATATGAACCTATAAACTGAATCACACTAATGTATGAATCCACTTCGCGTATTTATACGGTGTGAGTAAGCTTTGAGGTTCATAACTCATATATATTCTCTTCATTTCTTATCATTCAATGCCACCAAACAAAAAAATCAAATATCTTACAAACATTGAGTAAAATTTCATGGATCTGCTTTTTCGCAAGCATACAAAATAGTTCCGTGCTCAAAATGGTAATATAACTAAAAAAATCGGTCATTTTTATTCTCAAAATTTTGTCTATGGTAATATGAAAAAAAAATCGGTCAATTTTTTGCTCAAAAGTTTGTCAATGGTAATATGAGAAAAAAAAGGTCAATTTTCGAAAGACGAAAGTAGAAATATATTATAAAGGAATGTTGTCCAAAAACGGAATCTGACTTTAGCTACACTTTCTCAATTCTTTGATTTTAAAACAATTTTGAATTCAAGCACGAATTTAATTTCATACTGTTCTATTTTAGTTAGATGGTGACGGAAGCCTAGCTTTAAGGTGTTATAATTCGATTTCGAATACTTAATTCAGATTTTTTCAACGGCCCTTTGGGAGAGAACTAATTATTTCTAAGTTTTAAGCTGGGTAGACTTAGTATGGCAACAAAGCATATGTCCACAAACCCAACTCGTGTCCTCTAGATCGATGGCAAGGCGTCTTTACCAATCGTCGATCGAAGCAGTGATCTTCTTCATATTAAAAGCCACCATAACGTCGGTTGACGACCAAAATGTCGCAAAACAGCTTTATTCAAAAAGTATTTACGACATTCTTTTTGCCCACCGACGATAAGATTAATTTGATCTCAAACCTTTATACGTAAAAACTTGGATCGAATTAAGTATGTTATTCACTTTCGGCTAAACAATTTGTGAAAGCCAATTCAAACTGGTCAAACTGTTAAATGAACATGTTATTTAACTTATTCAAAAAACATATCCTGTTTGCTCGTAATGATATATCACGTATACGTTATATTTTAGCTAACCTGAACACGAAGTGCTAATGGTGGGGCATTTCGATCACCATCTGTCAGGCGTCCGGCGTGCATCGTGTGTCAACAATTTTAAAATGGCATCTCCTCCCAAACCACAGGGCCAATTTCAACCAAATTTGGCAGAAATGTTCCTTAGGTGGCGCCCATTGAAAATTGATAAAAGAACTGAAATCCGTTGAAAACTCCGGTTGCCGTGGCAACAAAACCCAAATTTAACAAAAACAACTTTAAAACTTTTCTCCTCTTGACCAAGAAGGCGTAGAGCCTTGATTTTCTTCATGAAGCATCAGTACATTGACCTTTTTCAGAACTGCTAAATCCAACACCCTCGGGTCCCTAGGGAGGTTAGGCTTATATTGAAATAAAGAAGGATTTTTAAAACGACATCTCCTCCCAAACCACTGGGCCCATTTCAACCAAATTTGATAGAAAAATTCCTTCGATGGTTCCCTTCAAGTATTGCTGAAAGAATTGAAATCTATAGAAGACTCTGGTTGCCATGGCAACAAAAATGAAATTTAAATACAAACTATAAAAAACTATCTCCTCCTGATCCAAAAGCGTAAGGCATTGATAGTTTACATGGGGCATCAGACGTCTTTCAGAATTGCTAAAATCATCACCCGGATCCCCCCCCCCCCGGGGGGAGCCCTCATATAGAAATAAAGAAGGATTTTTTTAATCTCGTTTCCTTTCAAACCACTGCGCCAATTTCAACCAATGATTTTAAATCCGTTGAAAGCTCAACCGGAGTAAAAAATTAGTCAAAAAAGATCTTAAAAATAATCTCTTCCAGACCAGAAATTGTAGAATCTTTATTTTTTGCAAGAAGCATCAGTACATTGACCTCTTTCAAAATTGCTATAATTTCAGAGCCCCAAGGTGGTAGGGTCTAAATAGAAATAAAGAAGGCAACTCTTCCAAAACAATGTGGCCAATTTCAACTAAATTTCTCAGAAATTTCCCTTAGGTTTCCCCCTTTTAAATAATACTATATGATTTGAAATCTGTTGAAAAAAAAATATGTCTTTCTTCAGATTTTATAACTAACTAGCTTTCTGATTTTAGACTCAATCACACTGTATAAATCTAGATTAAGGTTTTAGGTTTATACTTCAATATAACACAAAATATATTTTCTTCCTTTTTTTAATGAAGTCTTCTTGAACTGAAAAAATAATATCGAATGAAACCAAATTGGCAACATAAGTAAAGAACAACATAAATAAAGAAATATGTGTATAATGGACTCCATATATAAGTTATTAGTTTTTTATTTAGAAATGAACTACCGGCTATGAATATTCATATTAAATTAGGAAACTATTACTGTATAAATCGCCATATTTGTTGATACAGATGTTCTGTATTGATCAACAATTATAATAATTTGTCCATCATAGACATATGTCACAACACGTTTTTATTGAAGCCCAAATCCTATGTAATCTCTCTACGAAACACGACTTTGTAAACAACGTCTTTACTTGATGTAACATTTGTTTACAGGGTTTTGATGTATTTTGTTTTTTCTGCTACTGTGGAATGTGTTGTTGTTGTGTTGTTGAGGAAGTAGTTTTTTGTTTCGGTTCGGTTTGTTTGTTTTGTTAGTGTGATTTTCATTTTATTTAATTATTTTTCTTAGTTCTTTTCTTGAATCTTTTTTTTTTTAAATGTTTTTTCTGTTTCTTTCATGTGTATGTAAGTGTCGATTCAGCAAAAGACATGCTTAAAGACGAGTATGATATTTAGACTGAGATGTTCTAAGGATTTAAACAACCTCTTGAATCTCAATCAACCAACATGTAATATTACATAAAATTCTAGTGGTATAGAAAAGCTGAACCCATAAAAATGGTAATGATCACATTAATTTGACCATAATAGTCCCTTATATAGCAATAATACGGTACCAGTCTTACATATAATGAACATTAAAGCAAGGTGGTGCTGATTGCTGTGATTTTCAAACATTTATTACCAGTAAATCATAAGCGTAAATTATTATGCATAAATTGGGATAGTAATTGAGTGCCCCCATCCACTGCCATTCGACAAGGTAGTTTGTCTGAGTTATTGTTGTTGATGATGATTTAACCTGTTCCAACATAATGACGCTTTAAACGCCCCTTAATATGAAAGCGTTGAAAAACATTGTCGAGACTGAAGAAATTGCTTGTTACAAGCAATTTCTTCATTATCCACAATGTTTCTACCCTAAAAGACAAGTTCAAGGGTTCTGATCGTCCGACAGGGCAGTTGGCTAAGGTTCAAACAATATGTTCAGTTGCTATAATTGTTGTTGTTGTTGCTGTTGTTGATGATGATGATTTAATTCATATTAAGGGACATTAAACGAAATAAGATCGTTCAAGGTCGATCTGAACGTCCGACAAGGCAGTTTGTCTGGCGTTCCAACAAATTTTTTGTTGTTATTTTTGTTGTTGTTGTTGTTGCTGTTGTTGATGATGATTAACTCATGGTCAGCGACATAAAACTAAAGCCAGATCGTTCAAGGTCGATCTGAACGTCCGACAAGGCATTTGTCTGTGGTTCCAACAATAGTTTTTCTTGTAATTATTATTGTTGTTGTTGTTGCTGTTGTTGATGATGATGATTAACTCATGGTCAGCGACATAAAACGAAAGCCAGATCGTTCAAGGTCGATCGGAACGGCTGTCAGTTTGTCTGTGGTTCCGACAATAGTTTTTTTTTTTCAAATTATTATTGTTGTTGTTGCTGTTGTTGATGATGATGATTTTACTCATGACAGGGACATAAAAGGAAAGCCAGACCGTTCAGTGTCAAACTGAACGTCCGACAAGGCAGTTTGTCCGAGGTTCCAACGATATTTTTGTTGTTATTATTGTTGTTGTTGTTACTGTTGTTGATGATGATGATTTAACTCATGGTAAGGGACATAAAACGAAAGCCACATCGTTCAAATGGGGATTTAACTCATGGTCAGGGACATTAAACGAAAGCCAGACCGTTCAGTAAGACGTGAAACTACAGGGCAGTTAGACAGAGATGTGAAACTACGTTAGATTACTCAATTAATACGAAATAGAGAGAAAAACACACCGTTGGTGGTGGGTTCGAAATGTCGTAACTACGGCTAATAATAAGGCTTCATTAGCGATAGTTCTTCTTCAGTACAGCCGTGTAAGGAGTCGGTAATGAAATATCGAATCGTGCTTAAGTAATTAAGTGAATGTCAAATGGAATAGTAAAGTTTATGAGAAAAGGAGAAGTCACTATTGACAAACAGTTCCTTTTTTTAATCATCATTATTTTTTTCCTGGTTTATTTTATTTTATTTCATTGTAAAATGACGACTCTTCACTTTTGACAGAGATGCAATACCACCTAAAACCTTGAAGCGATCAGTAAATATATCAATATCCTTCAAGGTAATTAAGGAATATCAACCATGCACGATTATTTATCTCTGAGAATTAACTCCATTATTCTCGCAAACTAACCACAAATCGTTACTATAATTGTGTATTAGATTCTCTCAACCACGTAAGTATCAACTATAGTGAAACATTAATCCTATTTGACTCTTACGGGATTCAAACCAACGCGGATATGGCAGCTTTCCCTAGCACTGTAATGTAATGCTCCATGGACATAGCAGTGCTAGGCAAAGTTGTGGTGTCCGCGTGGGCTCGAATCCCGTCTATCTCAAGTATCCCGTCAATTATATTGATGACAACCCGATAAGGAAATTACATTTAAGAGATGAAGAGAATATTTTTTTCATGGAGGTATGAACCGAAAAAACTAATCAAACTGTATGAATACGCAAAGCATGAAAACAAAAATATTCTCTTGATTTCTTATAATCTTATAGCATCGTGCGAAAAAAACAAAAGCTTTACAAATTTTGATACTTTTTTGTATCTGACTGTTTTGTGCGGGTGCTTACAAAATCGCTGCGTGCTCAAAATTTTGTTCATGGAGTTATGATTAATTTTTTCGACCAATCAGAACGCTCGTTTTTGATAGACGAAACTAAAAATATTTCATAGGTAAACTTTGCCTGTTAAACTGTTTCAGATCAGTGAGATAAGGGTCTGTCTTTTACCGCTGCTGTAATAAGTCCTTACAAAGACATATTGGTAGTTTTCCATATCAACCTGTTAGATTTGCTTAGAGCAAAACTATTGAAGTTCAAAAGCATGTAGATAGGTTTTCATTAGATTTACAAAAACCTATAAAAAAATTAGATTCAAAGAGATTTTCATCTTAAAGATACAAACGGATTTAATTCCTATTTATTGGATTTGATTTGTTATGATGAAAGAAAAAGGCTGCTCTGATCGATTTATATCCTGGAAGCAATTTATCGTTTGAAAGAAGTTCTCTCCTTTGTTTTGCAATAAAAACAACTTATTCCGCAATGCAATCCCATAGAATGATAAGAATCAAACAAAATAGAACATAGATTAGCTTGTTAATTCATTTACTCGGATGCAATTCCATTTGTTAACAGGGGAATCACCGTGTTCAATCACAGGCACGATGCCGGCGTTTGAAAAGAATTTGAAAGTTCCCCAGATAAGCTCTTTCTATTGACGTCTGGATGTGCGGTCGTGTAAATTAGTTTTGTTTTTTTTTCCTCGTGTGAGCAACTGCAGTAAAGGAAATCACTTTTCTGTCTCTTGTTAAACTGATTGTTTTTACCGATCTTGGCTTGTGGTAAATTTCGATTGGAAGTTGGGGGGAAAACAAAGACATTCTGAAATGTGAGCTGCAAATGAAAGCATAGGAGGAAAAGATTACGCAAAATATGCTGTACGGTTCCAAACATGTCTTTTGCTTACGTAATTCTCGCATGAAATTTTGGCTTAATAGAGACTATAAAATTGCAGTTAAGTAAAACATATGTCCCCCTCTTATTGACGGATCACCTTAGTCAATCAAAAACTCCAACACTTATGATAATCATTTATGTTTGTTTGGCGACTTAATCGTCGTAACTACAGTTTATTAAAGCTGTAGTTACGAAGTTTGGGTCGCCAACCAAAGATATGCTTTTTTATATCCCTCACAAAAAATTGGACAAAAAGTTTACCGGATGAAGGGGGACATTACATTTCCCTAACTAGGTTTAATAAAGTCAATGTTTATACTGTATTTTCTGTACTGGAATTTGTACAGCTGATTTTCAAGCAGTGTGAGAAAATGATTAAGCACCATGAATCAAGAAAGTTGAGAATCTGAAATAAGATTAAAACCTTTTTTTCACTACGGAGCTGAGACCGATGACGCAGAGTCAGTTATTCTTTCTTAATCAATGGAAATTCATTAATCCATTTCCACACAAAGATCCTTTCTGACGCCCTGAAGAAATACGACCAAGGAATACATTTTGGGAAAAGGAGAAATTGCTTGTAACAAGCAATTTCTCCTGTTCTCAAAATGTTTTCTTCCCCATTAGGCACTTATCAGATTCTCTTAACCACGTAAGTAACTACTGTCTTTTTTCAACTATAGTGAGACATGAATATTATTTGACTCCTCCGGGATTCAAACCAACGCGGATATGGCATCTACAAAATTTGAAACGCCGTTTGCAGCTTCCAGTCTAAAATTTTGTCGTTTAATAATGGATTGAGCACAGTGTAAATTGAGCAGATGACTCAGAATGTTCACTTTACACTCTGCTACAAATAGAAGAGCTATTCCGGATTTGAGATTTTTTCTCTTTTTTTTAAAGACTCACACACACCCTGTATTGTGGGTACTCATGAAAAGCACGCTTTTCCCTTCATAGCAATTAAGCTCCACTGGTCGCTCGACCGTCCTTCAATAACTTCAACCTTTTCCCTAGACATCTTAAGGTCAGAAACTGTTTAGATTTCACCAAACATTGACAGAAGTAATTAAGTCATGGAAATACCCAGATACTAATGTAGCCTGCTTATCCACACTATTTGAAACAGACGGAAATTTATAATACCAAAAACAGGTCTTTCTTATAGGAATAAGCGAGAAAAAAAAAAACAGAAAAACGGGCGCTGTCCATTTAAACTATAAAACACTTACGGCATAATCAATACTTAATATCGATAGGCCTTTTTGGATGGAAAGTGCGATAGGAACGATACGGGCCCGTCTTGTTGTCTATTATTTGCAACTGATCTAACAAAATAGAAGGTCTTCCGTAACTTGAACGAATATAAACGACATTTGCAGAAGTACCATCGTAGAATTATACGTGGACCTATAGAATACACCAAACCGGTCAGGATCAGGTTAAATAAATGGGGAATATCATGTTACGGTAGTGGTACAATATTTGTATTTGCTGCGGAGGAAGATTTGAATATTTCATGAGACCTGGGGGTCGAGTGGAATTTCCAAATTTTCCTCCGCAGCGAGAATTTATGCTTAAATTTTGTTTTGATAAAATCGACGAAATAAGAAATTTGTATATGTATTTCCATTCTGATAACGTTTTCGCATTATGACTTCATCTATTGGAAATGAAATGACGTCATTTTAGACTACCTTATATGGAATCGTATTTGACACTATTAGATACGGATTTTCTTTCTGACGTGTCCGATTTGTATAAATTTTAATACAGATATTTATAGGTATATAATGAATCATTACATATACACCTTCTCTTTGTCGTACTTATAATGAATTATTACATATACACCTTCTCTTTGTCGTACTTATAATGAATTATTACATATACACCTTCTCTTTGTCGTACTTATAATGAATTATTACATATACACCTTCTCTTTGTCGTACTTATAATGAATTATTACATATACACCTTCTCTTTGTCGTACTTATAATTAATTATTACATATACACCTTCTCTTGGTCGTTCTTCTTTTGAAATAAACACGCAGACCATATAATTATAGAAGATTTCACTTTTAATCCAGCACTGAATGAATGTATGTCAACATATTTTTTGCAAAACATGCAATAACTACAAAACTGTAAATATTATGCAATATTGTCAATACTCAGGGCCCTGTCTTTGAATCGCAGAGCTCAAAATTCAAACATCATCGTAGGAATTATAAATTTATCAAGTCGAATTAAGAAATGAAGGGGTTGTGTTTTTATTACATTGAGATATGAATCGAAAACTTGTTCACACTAATATATAAATCCGCGAATTCATACATTAGTGTGATTAAGTTTTTATGTCAATACCTCAAAGAAACAAACAATATTGTCTCCATTTCTTATAATTTAATGCCATCAAAATATTTTACTATTTTTGAGTAAATTTTTATGGATCAACTTTGTGCTTAAGCATACAAATAGTTGTGTGCTCATTTTTTCATGAACGTATGAAAAGAAAATGTCAGCCAATCAAAAAACTTCAAACTTGATAGACGAAACTAAAATTAAATTATTTGATGATGAATGTAACCAGTCAGGGGAACGGGGACCTCTAGGGTGTTTCGTACATATACTTTTCCGACTGTTTTCCGACATATTTCTTACTTCATAATAAATAGCAAAACATGTATATATCTGTGACATTTCTACAATGTTAATTTGATGAAAATAAGAGTATATCTGAACGCGAACATGCTTCATGTCTTTCAGAAATGTATAAAAAAAAAACTCTATTATCCGGGGCCAACCGATCGTTTCTAAACAAAACAGTTACAAGAATAATTAACACTTGAGCAAGAACAATACAATCTGCTCCTGACATTCAAAACAGATTCACTTAAGAGATCAAGAGAATTTTTTTTTTGCTGTCAATGAGGTATGAAACTATAACCCTAATCACGCTGTGTGAAAGTGTGATAAGGTTTTAAAATCGATACACCAATGAAAGCGAAAAGTATTCTCTATACTTCTTTTATTTCAACAAAACCAAAGGCATCAAAAAAGCAAACTTTATCAGTTTGATACGCATTTATGGTACTACTTTATGCGCAAGCATACATAATAATTATGTAGCCATTTCTTAGGTGTATGAATCAACAAATGCTCAGGCTGATGAGGGTCTTTACCTCGAACACGTGTAATAGTTTTCAAAATCTCACACCAGATTCAAGCAAGATTGGCACATTTATATGAATTATATAGCATCAAATTAGCAATGTGTAAGTTTTTTTTTAACCAAAACTCTAAAACCAAAAGGATAACTCCTTAAAAGACAATTCAAACTTTAACCCTTTCCAATTTTCCGAAAAATCAGACTGGTCCAAATTGATAGAGGATGCAGAGGCCAATGAAAATTGGGTGCACCTTTTGAAAATGACAGCGGTTGTTTTATTTCATAAACAAATTATTGTCGTCTGCAACTTCTGCCAATTTGAACATATCTAAAAAAAATTTCCAGGTTAAAGAAATGCTATAACCAAGTTTTCACTTAACTTTTAATCTGCCCAAAAAATCTATAGGAGCAATAGATAAACACTACACGAAGCTTTTTTTATTTTCCTGTTTAATTAAAAAAACACAGAATAATAAAGGCAAGAATTACGAAGAGTTACGGTTTCCTCAGGACTAGAATTTGAAAATTAAAAATCAAAAACTCTACAAGTGACGGATCGCCGATCTCAATCAAAAATTGGTTGACCAATCAAACCATTAATTTAGAACTCCGACATTAAGGTTTAGCATCTTTGATGGTTTGGTGACTTTGGCATCATAACTACGGCTTACTCAAGTTTCAGTTAGAAGTGCCTTATCGAAGGCCAAGGGGCGTGGTTAGCGATCAGTCGATTGGAATATATATGAAGTATAAGTTAACCCTTTCCCGTGTTTGAAATTTTAGACTGATCCCAATTCGAAGTTTTTGCAGACGGCAATTTCAAGTGATTATTATTATTTTTTTTTTTTTTTTTTTTTTTTTCGAAAAAAAAAATCATTGAGTAGGGTAGAAAATGTTGTCGTCACAAGCAATTTCTTCTTTTTTATACAATATTTTCTCAAGCGTAAAAACACTGGGACTTAAAAACCAGTGATTGAACAGGAAAGTGTTTTAATGGAGCATTAGCACTTAAAAACGTTCCAGCGGCATCGGACAATATATTGCCTTAGCACAAGCAGTTTAGCAGATATACATGTATTCGTACCCATCCGTTCGCTTGCGAAATATTGATATCATTTTGTTAGGGTAAAATAGGGTTAAACGTCTAAATAGTTTAACTCATTGACCTAGTGACTTTTTACTCAATACTGCCTCCCCAAATCTTCACCCCTGCCATGCTGAATTATAAATCCTCTACCGATTTTAATTAAAATCAAAGGGCTGAAAGCAATAGAAGCACCAACTGTCGGTTAACATTTGATTTTAAAATGTATTTTTTTAACAATTCTGGTTAAAAGGGACAAGTAGGTGGTATAGACTAAGATCAGTCTGCACAAAGTGCAGGCTGATCTTCGTCCATACCTCCTGCCAAAGCAGGAATATTCCTGGTTCAGCATGACAATGGATAAGAAACAAATTAAAAAATCTTGCCTCTCGTTACTTTATCTTATTCTTAAAATGAATTTGTCATAATATGATCGAAACCCTGCGTACTATATAGTTTCATAACACTATTTTTCCTCCGACTCGGAAACCGTCCAGTTCTCTAGCCGGTGAGAAGAGTCCATTTTGTAATTTGGCAGACCTTTCCACGAGTCCTTCCTTGAATGCTTGTTCTGCTCTCAGAGCAGCCGCGTGGGCGTGTTTTATACTAATGTCCGACTTCGCGTCCGTTGAAGAGGACAGTGTGTAGGGATAGGATAATGTAGAGTGGGTCAATGACAAAGGGTATCCACGAAAACCAACCGGAAAATGTCCATTACGATAAGACTGACTTGTCTGATGAAAGTTCAAAAACTGTCCATTGTTTGGTTGTCTAGAACACACGATAGCCGGTGAACTCGCCCCCGGTGCACTAGTTGAACTTTCCTTGTCTTTGTTAACGAGAAAGTCTGTCACCGACCAAATTTTTGGTCTGTTTGTTTGTGACTCACTATCAGAGTTACTAGACCGTTCTGATTCCCGACTTAATCGAGTATTCTTGTCATCATCTGAGGTTATTTTTGGATTATTTGAAACACCAGGTACACTCGATTTATCGAAGTCACTGGCTGCAGCTTGAGATAAGTCCTTTGCAGCATCAGCATTCAATCCGTGACTAGTATGGGAATCTGCATCGTCAAGATCGCCTATATCACTATGATCAGAATCGTCATCTTCATCTACACTGATGATACGGTCTAAAACGTCTTTGTTTATGCTTCTGTCGTCTGAAAAAAAAGACAGCGACAAATGTTAATAACGTATCATTTTATCATTCGCCTCTTATTTTTTCAACAATATCAATCTCTTCTCTTTTTTCAATCATTTGATCGCTGCTGTCAACCAACTAACGATCTCCTGATCAAATTACCCTTTTAGACCGAATGTGAACTTTGAACTCCAACATTTGTTTGACGCACTCTTGACTTATTCAAGCTGGAGTAACAACGTTTTGGTCGCGAACCAATCATTTTACTCGTTTGTTACATGTTTCTGGCAATTTTCTTTTTTCAAAATATAGCCGTTTAATATCAAAGTCGGAATTCCTGTCGGAGTGGTAGGGCGCGTAAGCGATCAGTCAATTATGCTATCTTTTCGGACATCTGAAATCGACGGACTAACTCCAAGGGGCTCTGATTAAGAGTTTTTTTTTTGTTTTTTTTTTTTAGGGGGGGGGGGGGGGGTTCTATGTTTTCATTGAGGTATGTTGTGGAAATGAGATTGGAGTCTTTCGGTTTCATACCTCACTATAAACAAAAAGACGTCTCATAACTAAATATTGAAAATATTGAACAACAGTTTTGGACAATTGTTTTACGGACCTTCTTTGTACAGCTTTTAAAGTCCTTACAACATTTATGGGATGAAACGATTTTTTAGCCAGTCAGGGATTGTGTTATACGAAAATAATATCAAATCATTGACATTGGGTAAAATTTGCGTAAAAAGGCACGCTTGTTCAATTAAGAGGAATTGTTGGATTTAATTCCATTTTGCATTTCACTGTTTGAATTGATTACATTTTTCTATCCGAAGGCAAGACCAACAAAGGGACTGTCTTCGTACATTAAAATCCATTTCTGCTTCATTTCAGATTTGAAACTGAAAACTTGTTGAATTGTCCGGTTTAACTGGACAAGGATAACATTTGGAAATTGTGTTATTAAGAGAAAGTATAATTGCGTTGGGTACAATAATACTAAGATATTTACGGTGAGGGTGCACGTTAATTTAGTCGCGGTTTTTGACAAAGGCTTGGACAGATATCCACCGGCTTTCATGTTAAATCAAGCAGACAACTTAATTCACATTCGGATGTAAACACACCGCGAGGACACGAAATAGACAACGACTGGGTTCGAGATAAAAGGAAAAGCACACTTGTCGTAAGTTGAAAACAAAGTAACTGATCAAATGAGTCCTTTTTAACATGATTGGATTCATCACAGCAGTGGTGAATCGTTTACAAAAAGTAATTGATAGTTGTCTGTTCCACCTTTTTACTGGTTTACTTTGTATCCCGACTGGATCGCTGGCCCCGCCCACTTACTACGTTGGTCCCGCCTATTGACAGGACGTTCCTGTTCGATTTTAACGGGAGTTATTTTTCGAAATTTATGGCCAGTAGCATGTAATACAAATGTTGAATGGTTGGTTGGCGACCTAAATGTCGTAACTACAGCTTGAACAAGCTGTTGTCTGACGTTTAAGTCACCAAACCAACAAAAAAGTTTAACAAAAATGGCGGCCATGAAGGAGCCCAAAACTTACTTCCAGTACAAAGGAATGATTTTAATGGTCGAGAGATTATTTGGCAAATTCCTATTATTATATAAAGATCTAAGTAACTTAAAAAGTACATATGATAAGACAAAACAAATGAATCAAATCAATTACAAACAATTTAACAGTATGGACAGAGATAGCGTTTTCTTTAATATGCATATTTTAACCCTTTCCAAGGCAATACCAATAATAAGGAAAGAAAAATATTGTGGCAAATGAAGAAATTGCTTAACAAGAAAACATAAAATTTCTTCATTTTGAATAATCTCTCCTACCGAGATAGAAAGATTTTCACAGTTTCTTCTACTCGAAATTGTCATCTGTAACTTTTTTTAAACTTTTACCAGTCGTGTGGTAATGGAATTTTATATATTCAAACAATTTACGTCTGTGTATATTTTGTTATTGCTGTTGTCCGTCTGTTTGTTTCAAGCTGTTTCAGTCTTTGTGTAGTTGGTGAGAAATATCTTCTCAAAAAGATGTAATAAAATGCAGGGGAAGATCATAAGAATATGAGACAGTAAAAATGATTAAAGCTTCAGCTATCTTGTTCCAATGTAAAAATATGTTTCCCTGCCGAGGACTGATAAAACTTGTCATGTATCGTATTGCAAAAGATTACGCAAACTACATTTCAACTGTTATTTTGATATCAACCATATTCTTCCAAACCACCAACGTCGGACACCATGCCAGTTTGGCTGTCAGACTTTTTCCTTATTCCTTTGAAAATTTGAAAGTAAACGAAAATTTTGAAATTTGGTTATACCTAACCAAAATTATCAAGAATTTCCATCGGTTTTTATCATTGTTTATTGAAGATACATATTAACCTAGGGGCGTCAAGACAAAACACTATTCGCGTATGGAATTTTTGTTACTTTCCTTGTTTGAAATAAGATTCCCGGTAGAAGGGAAACTGGCAGTCAAAAACTGTAACACCTGTGTTACGAACATATCTCCAAAATAAACATGTAAAATGATCGCCCATTTCTCCAAATATCAAAGAAACTATCTGACATAAAACAACAACGCAAGACTAGAGACACAGTGAGTTAATCCAAACAACATTTGGCTTGTTTATTTTAAATAAATTTTAACGCATTTTGAATCGCAATATATATTTCATTACTCGACTTTGTACAAAAAAATATTTAACTATCAAGACTCAAGCGATTTTTTGGCTGGTTATTCCTTTTCATTCTTTCATGAACAATCTTTTGAACATTTAATTGACCATCAATCAAGCGGCTGTCAATCAAGGAATATATCGATCCATCAAATCATTCATTCAGCCCGGACTTGAGATTTGAACTCCAACATTTGTCGCCATTAGTGTGAAACATTTTGTTGGTTTGCGACGTTTAGGTCGCAAACCAAACATTCTACTTTTTGCTGCATGCTGCTTGCCATGCATTTTGCAAAATAAAATCGAAGCGGGACTTCCTGTCGGAGTTAAAGGGCGTGACCAAAGAAATAAGTGGGCAGGACCAGCGATTGGTCAATTACCTTGTATGCTTGCGCACAAAAGAAGATCCATGAAATTTTAGTCACAACTAGTCAAATATTTGATTTGTTTTACTTGATTGCATGAAATTATAAGAAATTCAAATAATATTTTTGTTTGTTTTCGTTAGGTTATGAATCTAAAAACTTAATCACGCTAATGTATGTATATGCGATGATTTTTATATCATAATGAACACAAAAACTATTCACTTCACTTTTTTAGTAAATTAAAAAAGTTCTTAATGGTGGGTAATAAATTCAAATTTTTAAATCATGAAATGAAGATTTTTTTTGTGTGTGTGTTTTCTTTGAGGTATTAACTCAAAAACTTAATTACACTGTATGAATACGCGGAGCGGATTGAAGCTGAAAAAAGTTTTAGCCAATCAAAAGGCTTAATCGTGTCATGCAAGACTAAGACAGGTCCTGAAATTTTGTTTCACCATATCTGTCCATCTATCTGTGTGGGTTTTTTTTTTTTTTTTTTTTTTTGGTTTTGCAAAATATTTTGTTTTGTATTGTTTTGTTTTCAAGCAATTTCAATTTCATCGTACCATACAGGAATCTGGCGTGAGTATCTTAAATTTTGTCGTTTTGTCGGTTTGTAACGATACAGTGATATTAACCCTTGTAATGCTGAATAAAAACTTCTACGAAACTGCATTTAAGAACAAAGAGGTGACAGCGCAGAAAGCACTAAATATTGATTAATAATACTGTTGAACATTTATCTTGAAAACAAATCTAGCTTTTAAAGGTACAATCAGGAGATATAGACTGATCTTTTCCTATATCCTCTACCAAAACAGGAATATTCCGGGCTCAGCATGACAAGGGTTAATGAAATTAGAATTAAAACTACATACTAATTTGTTCAAATTTTCAATTTTCTTATAAGAATTTCGAAATATAAGTTACGAACATTGTTTTTTCTGCGTGATTCACGTGAAATCGTTGGGTGTCTATGAGTAGGTTGATCAACAAAATGATAAGTTAAGTGGAGAAGTGTTTCTATATGAACAACTCTTGGCAGTTGACTGACAGGTCGGATAACAAGAATTATTCTGTTAATCCATGAGAATCTCTCGAAATTGAGCCTCTCTGTGTGAAAATTAAACCCCACTATCCTTCTCTACGGTATTTAATGGGCTCGATTAATTTTAATGAATTTTCCAAAAAAGCATTGTATTTAGTAGATCATTTGGTATATTTGAACTGTCAACAACTGTCCTCGAAATGAGAATGGCTTTTCGTACTTTGTTTTCATTATAACCGCTCGGTGACCAATCTGACGAATAAGGTTTGTAGAAGAGTTATTGTAAGAAAGGATTTATGGAGCGTGTTTGGAATTATGATGAATTGTTGGCTGTTGACTTTCACGATAAGAGAAATATAAAATAAATCAACTGTAAAACAAAGATGGTGGTTGAGGTCTTTCGCTTCCGCCTTCTCGTGACGGAGTATCCCATTCCCACTTGAGAATTTTTTAGACTGGTCCAAGTCCAAAGAATACAGCATGACAAGGGTTAAAAGCCAGATTTTTTTCATTAGATGATATTTTAGTAACGATATTAAAAAACAAATAGTAACTTCTTCCAAGAGCTGTCAGCTCTTTGATTTTAATACAATTCTGATGAATGATTTTTCTTCAACATGACAAGGGTTAAGATTTAAAAAATGATTGGTTCAGGATGCGCCGAGGGAACTTTTGTTTTACCGTTTAAATTATCAGCACTATTTACTTGGATTTTTTTTAAGCATCTTCATCAAAATACGGGTAATCAAAACGCACATGTATTTAAAAGAACAACATTAAACAGTGTCCATTTGGAGTCAAGATACATTGTACTTTTCAACAAAACTAAAGATGCCACAATGGTTCCTTATCTTCCTTAATTGAATTATACGAGTTCATCAAGTATATCGAACACGTAATTATACAAGATTCAGAAATAAGCAATCCAACCTGATCAGGGTCAGACATAGCTGGCATGATTGAATCTGTGCTGTATCAAATGTGATAATAGAGCAAATTTTGGTAATTGAACAACCATGTTGATTTATTAAAAAGATTTTATTGCATGCTCTAGTCTACAAGAGCCATCCATCTATTCAACCTATTGTGACGGGCGATACACTTTGAGGTAAAAGATCGCACTATTTGATATTTTGGTGACATGGTTGCAATGATATACGTGTTGCTTTGTAATAAGTATTTATTGTGATAATATTGGCTTTCAGTGCATGCATAACTGCAGATTAGGCGCTACTTCATCAAAATATGAATATTTGTATGATGAACTTACGCTAACTATTTTTAAGCAATAACGAGTTGATGACCTTCAACTTTTATATCAATATGACTTTCTTCAATAACATGGTCTATTTCGATATCTTTATCACTTTAAGATCATCTATTATCTTTAATATTTTTATCTATTGAATAGAAAATAACAGCACAAGCGTTAAAAAAGCTAGAGAAACTAATGAAAGACTGTCTTACTGACGTTACTTAATGACGTCGGAAAATTCAACTGTTTTATGACGTCACCATTTAGGAACTAGCCTTGCACTCCCCAAGAAAGCATCATAGATGATGAAGAAATTGCTTGAAACAAGCAATTGATTCATTATGTACAATGTTTAATTTAATCAACTAAAGATTGTCGCCTACTGCATCTTTAGATCAGGATCAGTCTAAAGCTGTATTATGGGTTAATGTACAAAAACAGTTGTATATTTTCTAAGCTTTTAAGATGCAAGTATTGATGTATTGGCATTTTATTTTGTGTGTCAGAAAGATGGTTTATTCTACTATTTTAAAGAAATCAAGAAAACCAAAGTACTGAAAAGTACTGTAAGCTAGCAAAGCAGTGTTTTGTTCAGTAATCTTCTTTGTCAAACGTTATCATGACAGTGAAACGAGGTTAAAGTAACCAAGGAGTTAACCCATTCCCAAACAACCCCTCCTTTTTACGCCCCTCAAGAAAATAGTTATGGAAAACAATTTGGAAAATGAAGAAATTGCTTGTAACAAGCAATTTCTTCATTTTCCACATTGTTTTCTACCTAAAGAGATAGATATTTTAAATTTCAACGATTTGAAATTGTCGTCTGCAACTTCTTTGAGGACTCTAATCAGATCCATATTGAACACGATGTGGTGAGATAAAAATACCTAGGAGATGAACTTGCATGCAGAGTTTTCAACATTACTGAAATACATAAGAACTACTTTTTATGGCGTAGACATTTAATGGATTTAGTGGTTAAGCCTCCAGTGGCGGTTTGCACTCGTTGAACTTTGAGACGACCTCAAAATTTTGTCTGTTAACTTAAGCTTTGCTAGCTATAAACGTAAATTTAGGTATTATGCAGGTTTTTATTGGTAACGAACCAAATCAATTGACTTAAAATTATTAAAGCAAAACAAGTTGTTAATCAAAACTTAGTATGAATCAAACGTTGCATGCCTAATTATTTTGCACCTATTCCCGTTCATCTAAAATAACTCAAATAATCTTATTGCAGCATGACATGTATTATCATTTTGATTAATTACGGCACTTATAGAAAAATATCTACTGATAAAAACAGATGTACAAAACATGGAATTAGTATGTATCATATTCAATAAACACTGCATCGTACTTAATACTTAAGTCGTGACTATTAATATAATAAATTACAGTGTAGTGTGATTAAAGTTACATGATCATTAGTTTATCTCACGATCTCATGCAAAATAACTTATTGTTCTTCTTTTTTTGCAGTACAAGCAAAATATGATATTGTCCAAATTTATCGTTACAAACAGTCCGCCTGTACCAATATTGTAAATGTTGCAATTGTATGGCTGCCGTCGCCCTTCCATGGCATGAAAGACCCGTAGGATCAGGTCTCCCCCAAGTCCCCCCTCCCTCCCAAATAAAAGACTCGTTATTTCGTACTAAGAAAATCTGCACACTAAGAAAATCTACCCTCCTTTCATCTTGGGATATTTTTCAAGTTTACCACCAAATCCCGAAAATACCAAACCTATTCAAAGATCTTAAGAAGCAGGTTTTCAAATGCTGACTGAAAATTTTGTAAAAGTTTCGAAAGTTTATCATATTGAGCACAATAATTCTTGATAGTAAATACTTAGAACTAGTTTCAATATAATACCAATTAACCTTTTTTCTTCTATGAGTCTTATTACTGTCTTAATGTTTGTTTATCCTTAACTCATTACCACAAAACACAAATTTAGACTGGTCGAAATTGAAAGAAGATGCAGACAGCAATTTAAAGTTGGTGGAATTCAAGAAATCTTTGCCTAGTAAGATATAAAATATTGTTGACATTGAAAAAAATGCTTGTTACAAGTATTTTCTTCATTGCCCACAATGTTTTCTAGTGATTTTTCTTGAGAGACGTCAAAAAGTGGGATTGTGTCGGAATGGTTTGAAGCATTACTTAATCTTTTAACTAGCTGGTTCAGATGAATTCAAATAATTTTATTACTGGCGTGTGTAACTACAAGAAATCAGGAATTTGAAACTTGAAAGGTCCCCGTTTAAACGAGAAGAAGCGGATGTGTGGAATACGATAGGCTTTTTGTACAGTATTTAATTTCTGTAAAACTTTTTGAGAATAACTTTAGATATACACAACTTTAAATGGTGTTAATATCCTAATATAAGTCATGAACAGTGGCTGTAACAGAGAAAATGTGCGAATGAAATAACCAGCATTTGACTAATTCTGACTTTATCGATTAAATTTGCACTAAAAATGCACAAATGGATTTTTTGGAAAGATTATAAAGAATTTCATTCAATTTATTCATACATTTTTTTATTTTTATTCTATTTTATTATTATTTATTTTTAATGATTATTTATTTTCGTTTAATACGGCATTATTATTTTACGTTTATAACACTACTTATTCCAAAGTAGCTTCACTGATTATCAGTCATTTGAAATTTGATAACTTTGTTTACTTTTTACAACAATTTTTCTCTTAGTTTGAAGTAGGCTATAGCAGAAAGAAAAAAAAAAGAATTGTTGAGACTGTTTTTGCCAACCATGATCTGACAGTAAAGGTTGCAAGTCAAAGTAGATTACATGACATTTAAATCCGAAAACATGTCTCAGGCAATAACGAGAAAGGAAACAGAAGATCTGATTTCAAGATAATAATTGGAAGTTTACGAAAGAGCAAAATGTTATGACCTCTGCACAATGTAAGGGGAATTATCTCCGCCGATCACATTCTCTATCTTAAACAAATCTGCAACAGATACATTAGACCAATTGTGAAAAAGTGGCGAGTTTTCCATGTGGAGGGCATGTCAGATGCTAAATCAACCACGAACACATGTTCTTTATCCTCTCTTACATAGGCGATGTCAAATTCGTCGATGAATAAATGGACAATGATGATTTTATTCCCCTCTAACATAGGCAATATCAAAATATTTCGAAAAGAGAAATTGAAACCAAGGGAATGGGATTTTTTTTCTCATTTTATAATCATTTATATTTTTATGGCGGGTACAGAATTCCGCATTAATCATAATTATGTATTGTGGCTGATTATTAAGAATTTTCTAGATTTTATATGTTGCACTTTTTTTAATGATTTGAGTTTGCACATATGAGTTAAATAAACCCATGCACAAACAATTACTCCTTTTTACTTCCCTCAGGGAAAAAAGATTTGGAAAACATTGTTGATAACGAAGACATTGCTTGTATCAAGCAATTTCTCCAGTATCAATAATATTTTCTATCGAAAAAGACAAAAAACCCATCAGCTTGAAATCAGCTTGAAATTGTCGCCTTTAGGTTCTTTCATTTTATACCAGTCTAAAACTTTGTTGTGTAGGAACAGTTTAGAAGAGGACCATGATGGTCCTAGGTCCTATATCGATCATAATTTTATTCTATACTTTACTCTTAAAGTTTGCGGATTTTTTATACAGAATACCTATTTCTATGTAAAATCCGGGAACAAACATCACAGGGCTCAATACGATTAGGTAATACCAAATGAAATATTTCAAGTTAAGGAGAAGTTAAAAAAAATACGATTTTTTAAACCTATATGTAAATACAGGAAACCACAGCATAGGGCTTATATTGATCCAAGAGTAACAGCTTTCGGTTTGGGGAAGGGGCGATTATTTAAAGGATTTTCATCCCTACCTCTGTGTAAATTCCGGAAACCGACAACTTAGGACTTATATTTAGCCCAGAGATGAAGTTTGAAGTAATTTGGTAAAAAAGGTGAAATCAATTAGCTAGATTGACCTAATTGTCTGGGAGAAAATATCTTTAAAAAAGTCTTTATTTACTCATTGTAAAACCCGTAAAATTTGAAATGTAACAAGTTTTTTTTTTCTTTCTTTCTTTCGGTGATATGGTTCTTCATTGATTCTAGTATCTAAAATGTCATGGCCAAATATTATTTCGGTGAATTTTGGTTGAGTTCTAAGGTATAGAAGAATTTTTTGTAATAGTGTACAGATAAACGGACGGTTTGACGAAAATTTATTCAACTTGACAATTGTTGAAGACATGCGATATTGGTCAGCATTAACAATTGAATTTATCCTTTGTCTACCTAATTAGAGCTAAAATTAGGAATTCAACGATTGTAAATTCTGGTAGTTTGGATCGAAAAGGGGTAAAAAAAGCAAGTTCTAACGATATTTTTTCATATATCTTAGATACGGTATACTGGTTAGCAAGCATGTTTACTTGGCCTGGTACTTGTGCCAAGAATGAACGTTATAGACATCCCTGTCGAGAATTTACAAAAAAATATTGATACCTTGCAAAAATCCACAAAACCTACCATGATTCTCATCCACTGATGTATTCAGGTTGGCCGTATCTGAATCATTGCCATTAGTTTTACTATCGGCATCTTCATCTCCACTTGCATCGTCTTCAGATCGGTTCCTAGGTGACCACGTCATTTTGTTCTCCTTCTTTAGCCTTCGACGTGCATTAGCAAACCAGGTGGAAACTTGTGTTAATGTCATTTTTGTTATGATTGCTAGCATGATCTTTTCCCCTTTAGTCGGGTAAGGGTTTTTCCGGTGTTCATATAACCACGCCTTTAATGTATTGGTTGTTTCTCTTGTAGCGTTTTTTCTTCTGGCATTCAGATCGAGACCACCATACCTGAAATTACGGAAAAGAAATTCAATAAAGTATTGAGATTTAAGAACAAACCATAAAGCTAATCTTATTTCCAGACGACAAAATTTTCGACCTGTCTAATTTGAAAGAAGTTGCAGCCAGCATTTCAAATTACATCAAATTTATAAAAGAAGTGTCAAAAAGGCAAGAAAAAATTCGAACATTAGAAATAGCTTGCTTAAAGCAATTTTGTTGCTTCAAGTATATCACCTATTCTGATAATTTTTCTAAAGCCATAATTTTGAAGCGCATAAAAATGCGCCATTGAGTGGTAGTGGATTTATTCTGTCTTACTAATTAAACTGACAAGTAGAAAATGTAAGCGAAGATCAGACTGAATGCCAATACGGACTTATCTTTTTGTAAAATGTCTGTCAATGCATAAATACCTCCTAGGAATCAGTAAGTCAAGAGTTATTCAGCTTAACGCTTCCCACAAAATAATGATTTTAAACGCCCCAAATATAAAATATTTAGAAAACATAGTGGAAAATGAAGAAATTGCTTGTTACAAGCAATTTCTTCATTATCCACAATGTTTTCAAACACAAAATACATAGATTTTTTTTTAATTCTATCAATTTGAAATTGTCTTATGCAACTTATTTATATTGGACTGGTCCAAAATTTTATCGTGAGGGCATAGGTAATAGTTACACCTCGAATACAATATGTCTACAGTATCGTTGCGCGAGAAGGAAGTACGAATGTGCCACCAATCTGCATGCAAATACGGACTTATGTCATATACATTGTACCACTTCAAAAAAACTGAGAAATCTACTACAGAAAACTTTATCCTAGATAAGAAACGACCAGAAAAGTGATGAAAAGTTGACATAATTCAGTAGCCGTGTAATTATTGTTCGTGATTGTAAAGAGTTCTAGACCGTGCACATTTCACCTAGCATGTACAGTGTCAAACTCCGTGACATCCGCCACATAAAATAGGCCTAACTGAACGTGTGATGAATTGGCAATACACCCTTTAATACGTTCAAATGAAACACGAGAGGCAAATTTGTGACTCTCTACAGCTGTTTAACCCTTTATAAATGAAATATAAATTAACCAGTAAATAGATCATGATTCACTGAAAATAAGGTGCTATAGAATATAGTAGTTATATAATTATAGTATGCCTCTTGAAAAGAAAGTTTCCAGAAATTTCGCGTTTTCTGTTTGAATAGATTTCAAAATGAACGAAAGGTGTTATAATTCTCACAGATTTTTTAGAAGCAAGAGAACAAAAATGGCTCTTAATTGCCCAACCAATTTCATATACTCATTCCAATTAACTCCAGTTTGCCGAAACTAGATTGCAAATTTAATATGCCTAAATATTAAAGCATAAAATGTGATACGATGAGCTGTAACATTGATACTTTCACAAAGTCTTTTTTTTTTTATTTTTTTTTTTTTTTTTTTTGATATTTGGTGAGAATGTCATGAATGATCACAAAAAACTTGGAAAAAATGAAAAAAAATCTTAAAGCATTTCTTTTCATTTTCACAAATATTAAATTGTCTTGTGCTACTTTTTAGATGTGGATCAATCAAAGTACTGTCGTCTGGTAAAGGACTAAAGTAATGATAAGTCTTCCCTTAAAGTAATAGGAAGCATTCCATAAGCAAAAAGTTCCCAGGTCTAGCTTTATTAGCAGGGAACCACTGATATGCAACATAGTTAAGTATCATAATTATTACTTCCCTTTATTAATTCTAACGATATAAGCCCCACTAAGTCTATAATTTCGACCCGATTGAACTCTTTTAAAAAATCTAATCAAAAATCATCCAAAAACATTCATGATTATTCATTTAAGTTTTAATTGATATCTTTCTGATACATTCTCAAGGGGAAAACCTTTAGTGATTTCTCTATACGCAAATTATGTGAAGTACTTTCTGAGGAGAATATGTAAACTAAAATTTACGGACGCTTGACTTGTCAAGCGACATCAAGGATATTATCATTAAGACCCTCTTTTTTCCCTGATAGTGGACGGAACCTCATTGGATTTAATAGAGATCATCTTTGTGACTATTCAGATATTTTTAAAAGTTTAAAAAATACTAAAATTATTCATACTGTATACTATCAAAATTATTCAACTCATAAACAGACGACACAATTTTAGACCGGTCCAAATTCAAAGATGCTGCAGACTACTTATTTAAGAAATTTTGAAAAAAATTCAACCTTTTCGGTAGAAAACATTATGGATAATGGAGAAAACGCTTGTAACAAGCAAAATCTTATTTTCAAAAGTTATTTTCCCCAAGGGGGGGGGGGGTAAAAAAGCGTTATTGTGTGGGAATGGCCTAACAAACCTTAATCTAAACTTGACCCACCAAATACGGAAGATACAATAACGATTTTGGAAACAATCAACAACCTTAGAAATACCCATCATATCAATTACTAAAGTTCGGGGAAAAGTGTCTTTGTATTAATCTAGTTAAATTAGAAACACTTATTTCATTTAATCTGAAAAGGCGTTTGCTTGAAAAGTGATTCTCCAGCAAAAGAAAAAATGTTGCCTTTGTGACAAGAGCGGAGATCAAATTATTCTTATCCAGGAACATGAACGTCGTTTGGCGCTCGTAAATTATCATCCAGTCAATAGAAGCTCAAAATTGGGCACGAGACATTAGCTACTGCGGTAGTCATCAGTGCTTTCTTTATATTGTCTGTAATTGAAGATAAACGGTGCTTAAATACATCCTTGACGGAAACCTTTACCCTTCTTAAAAAATCGATTGACAAGATGCTTATTGTAACTGCAAACCTTATTCATAGAAATGAAATTATTCTTCACCTTTGCATTGCAATGTATACCGTAAATCAATGTTAGTATCGTTTTTCAGAATACTTTTATTTTAAACAGCTATCACTTTTTATAATAACTATTCTATATCATTAGAGAAATTAATTCAAATTCATATGAGAAATACGACACTATAAATTATATATAAAGCACAAATTCAGCAGTAGTTGTCTATATAGAAACAAGATCTTTTTTTTTCTTCGCTTTCAACGTTTTAATAAGCCAGTCCGTCTATTGCAGTTGTAATGCGACAAATAACCCTGATTTAATGAATCAACGGTTCTAATGCACGTGCGCGCATCACGTGATACCGGAAATATTGTTTCTGCCTTTATTCGATTATTTTTCTTGCAAAAGGCATAAACGCCCAACATCGGAAATGAATACAACAAATGGACCTGAAATATCACCAAGTAAAGAATGGAACATCTTAATTTGTGATCTAAATGACACGCTTATCGTCCTATTTGTAAAAGACTGCTGACAGGGTATTTCATTTCTTCAAGACAAACCATTTTACTAATCATCCTTTATCTTAACGCCCCAACTGTTACTGTTAACTTTGTTTGGCATAAAAAGAATAGACGAATGCACTATTTTGTTAATCTTTGTCGAAGAAGAGTACAAGTAAACTAGCTTATAAGATATATAATAAAGCTATAGGAGGTTGTGATATTATCGTCAAGAATGCTTTAAAAATGCCAGTTTGCAAGTTAATTATTCAATTTTCTGTCTGTATGGACTTTGGAATATAAAACTTAATAGGTTTATTGTGATTTTCTTTTGAGACAATTAACATAGCAAGTAACTTACCCGCCACCGTAAGGATATAAAGCCATGCTAGGGTCATACGGAAAGCAGCCCCCAGATTGAGCTGCAAGCGCTCGCCAAGCTTCTGTGCCTTCCTTCATGTCAAATGCTGGATTTCCCTGCAAAAATGAAATATTGAAATTAAACTTGTAGCCATCCTTCTAATCAAGTAAAATTAGCTTCCAAGAAAGGTACTATATAGTTACCCTATAACAGATGACTTGGTGGTAATTTTTCATTGGATAATATCGGATGAAAATGTCCGCATTATTATTATGACTTCTTAATACTTGTGAAGCTGAATAAAATCTTTCTTCAGAATTGAAATAAAATCAAAGGACTGAAAGCTCTGAAATACCATTTTGTTGGTCTGACAACTCTGACTTAAAACATCAAACAGCTGTGCAGGCTGATCTTTGTCTAAAGCAGAAATATTCCGGGTAGGGCATGTAAAAATGTTAATGCCAAAAATTTCAAAATGTGGATAACTAAGTCTCTGCAAATTTGTACACTGCTGTATAATGGAAATTACTCCGCCCCACTTGTATATTTTTATTGAAATTACAATCCCATGATATTTCCCGCGAAATGGTTGATTTATTGTGAAATATGACCAGTGACATTAATAATTTCGTGAAACTAGCATCAAATACAGCAGACGTCATATTCAATTTAAGTAGGAAAACAGGAAACAGCATGCATGTGTCTCGCGTATAACCTCTCAAAATCACGTGCGCGAGATCTCACGCTGTTGAGAAATAAAGAGTTTACACTTAAATATACAAGAGACCAATCAAAATTTGTCAGAGATAAATGAGTAGCGATCAAAATGAATAGTTTAACTCAACCGTTAATGTTGACCGGCCTCATTTACCTGAAAATTTTAAACACCTTCCTGAAGTCACAGACAAAGTCTGTGTTATGTCATCAGTCTTTTCTTTAAAAAGGTATTTAAGTATTTTGTTTGTTGGGTTTCGCATAGATATACGAGCCTTTCTTTGATCTGACGTACGAACTTTTGATGGTCAAACGTCATGTTACAACCAGTCCAAGTATGACTGTGTACACGTATATGAAATATTATTTTTCCTGTGTGTTATACCAGTTTAATTTTATTCCATTTTTCTTTATCGATACTCTTTTTAACCAAAAAAAGTGTAAAAAGTACGAAACATAAACACCGTTCCAACCATTTGCGGTCCGCATGGTAATATGTTGAGAAAGGATGTAGAACATAGCTAACTGATAAGCCCGGTGTTTATTGGTAAGTGGAGCGGACTAAATGAGTGATAACAAGTAATGTAGAAGGCAATGAAGTCAACCTACTGCCATGTCGACCATAATTTACCGATCTTTATCAAACACTACACAGTTGGAATAAGTATGATAAGCCATACAGATTTACTCTTTTCTTCTATTCTATACAGGATGATGAACGAAGTACAGAGAGTTCATATCGTTCCTCAGTTATATTTTATATCTAATACTCAATACTTAATTGGTCTCTTATAACAACATTGCTTCCCCGTACAATCTTTGTAATGATGAGTTAAAAACATTTTAGACGTTATCATAATGCTGCTTTAATGATTTTGCAATATTTTCACAGTTAAATGATATATTATGATAAACTTGATGTCATACATATAAAACTTTTCCGAACTCTTTAATGGCTTTTTCAACAATTTAAATGAATGCATCGTTAGTATTTATCAGATTTATAGCATAGAGTTGGTAACGAAAGTTTTTCAAAGAGAGTAGAGGGATGCTTAATATATGCCATCAACATAGATATCAAGCTAATGCGTGAATAGTGAGGCAGGTGGCTGCAAGTATGTACCTACAAGTAGACATTGTCAAGAACATTTGGAGTGACGTGACATTAATGGAAAGTGTTACATACACCGACAAGATGCGATATATGTAGAGAGATAAGCCACCCTTGTAGAATGCCAGCGATTGTGGCGAAAACATTTGTACTGGCTTAAATGTATTACGAAAAATAATCCGTAATGATTCCACTAAACGAATATATACATTCAAAAAAAACACACACATGTTCAAAGATTACATTCGTTCTGTAAATGCTCTCTGTTGCGTTCCATGTAGGTATAATTATTAATAGTATGCATATACTCCAAATCTTTTCACCAAATTCATATCATAACTATTTTGCAAATTTTCTTGAATATCAGAATTGCTCAACTGTGGTTGCTTTAAAAGTTTTTGGTGACGAACTAGACCCTCCAGCGTAGATGTGGCCTTAGAGGTCAAATTGCATGTGAGGTCTGATGTCATATGGGTACATGAATCCTGTCAGCAGATTCTACATTACACCATCATCGGGTATCAAATAGTGATGATGAACACCCAAATCTGTCAACTCTACTGAGTAAAACAATAACGCATCAAGATCCCATTACTAAAGGGAAAACTCCATTTTTATCAAAAGTTGAATTATATTTCATATCTATAATTCTATTTCGTGGTAAAAGGCGAAAGGGTTTGGAAAGTGATAGTTAGGCAGATGGTTAAAGCGGGTCTACTGCACAAGTTGGTGTTTAAAAAACGAATACCTAATCTTTTATACAATCGACGGGTTTAGATCATGCCACGAGTCGTTTTCAGCTTGATTACACAATTCACCTTGTCAAACCTGAGGTGTCGTCTCTATTACATAAGGTAATATAGGTTCATTCACTTCGCAAATAGGATCATGAGTTTAAGTTCCGATGTCTGCATCATCAAATGCTTGATAAAGATACTCTAGACATAAGAATAAATTTGGTTGATTGATTGATTGATTGATTGATTATGGTTTATCTCCACTTTTAACAGTATTTCAGTCACATCGCAAAGGTTGGAGCACCTAACAATTGATTCCCGGTATTTCTCTCACCACTACACCCTTTCCTATCCGCCGGCTGCTCATCCTTCTTAAGTTTACGATTATCCACCAAATGGAAGGAGAATAAATGGTTAGACCAATTGAGACACGAGGAACTTTGTTCTAGCTATTACCTCAAGCTTGTAACTCAGATGTGGAATGGTCAAAATAAATTTAAAGTTGCATTTGATGAATTCTCCCAAAGCATTGTTTAAGAGCCACGAGAGACAAATTTGTGTTAAACGACTAAAAAGTGTTTAGATAAATATAGTTTGAAAGGTAAAGATGAAGTTTTGTCAAGTAGTAATATGCGTTAGTTTTTATAAGATCATATGCAAAACTCTCTGAGGCTGATATATTTTACAGTGCGAAAAGAGATCCATGGATGATACAAAAACAATTAGTGAGAATTGAAATCAGAAATATATATTGCCAAGAAACAAAATTATGCTGATACCGCTCTGCTTAATGTTGGAATTCTTGTAGTCTTTATTTACAACTACATCTAAGCCAATGGGACATTTTATTGACATTTTGTTGAGTCTTGAAAATGAATTTCTAGAAGTCTTGAAGGATGTAAAAAAACTAGTTACACATATAGTCGCTCTTTCCTCAATGTGTATATTTCTATTGTAAAGTAATTTACCAAAGCGGATGTCAAGCAAGGAATCAATCGACCAATCAAATTATTCATTCAGCCCGGAATTGGGCTTTGAAATCCAACACTGGCCGCCATTTGTGTGAAACATTTTTGGCGACTTCAACATTATAGCTATAGCTTATTTTAGCTGTAGTTACAACGTTTAGGTCGCAAACCAGCATTTCTTTTTTTTTTTTTTTTTTTTTTTTTTTTTCAGGGGGGGGGTGAATGCTACTGGCCATATATTTTGCAAAAAAGTGCCGTTTAAAATACAAGCGGGACTTCTTGTTGGAGTCCCTGGGCGTGGACAACGGAGTTAGTGGGCGGGGCAAGCGATTCGTGAATTGAATCTTTTGTTATTGATGGTTCGCCTTGTTAGAATTAGAATACATTGTCCAAAACCTTACCCCGTGTTTTTATAGGAGTCATGTGATTTTCACCTTTCTATTGTGGGTTCAATTTGATCAATCACTGTATGAAATTAATGACGAATTGCATCATTACTCAAGTCTTTTCAAGTTGTTAATTAAAACACAATTAATTTGTTGAATATCGCAAATCTTGGGATCCGGTGGGATTTCTTTCTTCTTAATCGGTGCGTACATAGTCTAAAGTTTGTCTATGATCTGATTACTGAATTACTGTAAAACTTAATGAATGACATGTCGAATTATTTTAGAGCAAGTTTGTTTTTGTTTTTGTTGTTTTTGTTTTTTTGTGTGTGGGTTTTTTTTTTTTTTTTTTTTTTTTTTTTTTTTTTTTTTTTGAGGGGGGGGGGGTTGAAGGGATGTGTGAGGTGTTGTTGTTGTCGTTGTTGTTGGTGGTGGTGGTGGTGGTGCTTTATTGGTGTTGGTGGGTTTATTGTTTTGTTGTTTTTGTTGTTGTCGTTATTTTTCCGGTTCTTTAAAGGCTCTATGGATCTCGTAGGAACAAAATTTCTCACCAAAAGGAATCTTGATCAATTCGTTGAAATTAATTACTATTTTTTCAACATTTTCTCCACGTTAAAAGAATGGATGACAATAGCTTTGCTTGGTTACCTCCATGTTTCAACTACGAAAAATACTTGAAGGACAGTAAATGGAATAGATATATGATATTCGATAAATAAGATAATTAATTATTGATATGACAAAAAATAACGAAATGTTCAATTTTTGTGCATAAGAATCACCAGGAACGATCAATAAAGGAAAACGCAAATATTTCTGTTAAAACATTGCTCGGATATCAACCCATTCCAACAAAATCCCTCCTTTTTACGCCCCTCAAGAAAAAAGCTTCGGAAAACATTGAGGAAAGTGACGAAAATGCGTATTTTAACTTTTTCCGCATTTTTTTCTGTAGCGTACCGCAAGTCTCTCTTTATCGTAATATTTATGACGTCATGTTTGCTTTTAGCTAGCCAAGCGTTAGTTTTGATAGCTTAAGTGAACAGACGAAATTTTGAGGCCTTCTCAAAGTTGAACGAATGCAAACTGCCACTGGAGGCTTAGCCATGAAATCCACTGAATGGTCTACCCCATAAAAGTAGTTATTATGTATTGCATAAATGTTGCAACCTATATATTCAAATTATGGAGAACTCTTTCAAAATCATTCTTTTAATCCATTCCCACCCAATTCCGCTTTTTAAGCATCTCAAGAAAAAGGCTGTGGAAAACATTTGAACAACGAAGAAATTGCTTGTAGCAAGCAATCTCTTCATTGTCCACACTGTTTTCTACCCTACCAATCAAATGTTTTCTAAATTCCATTAATCATGATAACCTTTGACAAAGAAGATTACTTGATAAAACCATGCTTTGCTAGCTTACAATACTTTCAGTACTTTAATTATTATCTACTCCTAAAGAAGACGCTTGCAGAAACGTCGACAGTGCATAAAATATAAATTGTATACGTGTTGTTATAGTTTTATAAAACGACATATTGTTCAAATTATTAATAAAGTTTATGCAGTCCACTGTCAACTCGAAGATAGCCGTAAATTTATGAAAACGCACGCCCGCGTCGTGAAGAATACCTCGATAAGACATCCCCACTATGTTTGATGTTCCCAAAGGTCGGCTAGGATCAACTATCAAACACTAGGAAGGTCCAGCCCCGCAACCTAACGAGCTGCTAGTTAGTAAGGGTCCATACATCAAACAAGCTGATGACTGACGGTGAGAAATTAACTCTTTACTACTGTGTCACACAGATTTATATGTGGGGATGATGACAATCAGACGGTCCTTTCTTAAGAACATTTATATGAAATAAATGATACAGGTACCTAGGATATCGATAATGTTTTATCATTATTAGTAGTACCATTACCTTTCATTAATTATAAGTTATCAAAATAGTCAGTTTCCCGACCTTCAGACTTGATTTAAGTTTTTTTTTTTTTTTTTTTGTATACAAAAGGACAAAGTGTATGGATTGAGAAAACACAGCTTCTTGTCCAATCCTTTTATGAGTTTTATTTTATGTTCATGTCTAATATCTAACAAAAAATACCAATTAGAGAATGAATTATACTATCATAGTAATAATTCGATGAACATTTTTAGTACAGGGGTCTAAATACTAGTATCATCAACGAATAAATGACTTGTTGTTGTTGATGTTGTTTGTTTGTTTGTTTGTTTTTGTTGTTGTTTTCTTCCCCTAGTATACACAGGTTCAATATTTTAATGCCAACTTCGAATAAAAGGAAACCACTCAATACTGTTAAGTCTATTTTAACACCTATTGAAGCATGTAAGAACTATTTCGATATTTTTGAACATTAACCATGTTGGAGTTGTATGTGTTTTTTATCCTTGCTAATTTTATGGAATTTTGATAAATTTGTAAAACTGTATATCTCTAAATCTAAGCCATATTTCTTTTCTGTTGTATAAATGGCGAAAGACATATTTTGTCGATATTTGCCAATAAATGGAATAAATTTAACCACCCTTTATAGGAGGATCTTAAAAGGTACTACCGTTGAAAGTACCAATAATCTTTGAAACAATCCGAAAACGAAGCGTAACTTCACTTGAGCATATTCTTGGTTAAAGTAAAGAGTTTAAGATTATTTTACTCGATATTTTCACGAAATAAGCAGGTTAGTATAATAAATAAAAACCAACACTCATTCACTCAAGAACCGTTTATTAACCGATATTCGTGATGATCTGACTAGATGAAGAGAAGGGTTAATGAGCCACACGAGTTAATTATACAGTTCATGATCGCACGATCTGACGGCCACTGTGCGAACGGGGAGGCCGAATGTCAAGTCAAATTAGTTTATTAAATAAACAGTTTTATCTTGACTTTTCTACCCTCGGATTATGGCCGAAGACAGCGTGATTGAGGTTTTAAGACCTCAGAATTATCAATTAAATGTGATAATGGATAAAAAGGGTCGCCCGCGTCTTCAACTCAAACTTTAATCAAGTCGTTGAAATAACAAAGGCATGCTCCGAAAGAGGGGCAGGTCAACATTCTACAGGATTACGACACTTTGTAACTAATTCGACAATGCTCTAACGATCTCTGTTCAATGTCTTACTTATATTTCATGTTTACATAATTAATTGCTTGTTGATTACACAAAGTGATTTTTCATTTCCAGAGATGAACATATATCTATACATGTATAATAATTACTAAAATAGCTAGTATAGTGCATAATAACACAAATAGCTAGTATAGTGAATAATAACACAAATAGCTAGTATAGTGAGGACATTCAAAATGCACCTAATCACATCCGTTGTTCAATACTACAGAATTATAGATATGTATCTTTGACTAATTAACAAAACATTGATATCTACGAAGAATTAAGTCGGCGGTATGTAATTGTTTCAGGGTACTGCAACAAAATGGACCCTTTGATACAAGTCAATCTATTATGAATTTTCTGCGACTAGACAGAAAAACTACCGCTTCGGCCAAAACTTAGAAAACACTCGTAAAGAAAAGTGTCATATTTGCTTTTTGATTCGATTTAAAAGATTTAGAGTCGGAGTAGAGGCGGTAAGCTTAGTAGAAGCTAGGAATGGCGTATTGCAATTTGAACATAGATGGTAAACCCCATTCTGATTGACGGGGTTTGATACCACCCCGCAAGCCAATGATCGCCCATGTTGACATGCCCCCTGCGCCCTGTCGTACAAGGCGGATATTGTTTTAATCTGGTGTAATGTGTAAGCCTAACCTGATACATGTGAGATATGCACGGATGGGTGAAGCGATCTGTCGTTCAGATACCATCTGTATGTACAAGGACTGAATCGCTCATCCTTTATACCCAGGTGATATCCATAACAAGACTAATTCATTCGTCTTTTGTATTCTGTATTTTTCTTTATTTGTTTAGCAATTTTATTATCTTGTACTTTTTATATCCTTTCTAATAAAGTCCTTTATCGCATGTGCTTCTCACCTGATTCGTTAGGTTTGTTTTCGTTTTCTTATTTTTAATATTTTTCCATAATGAAATATACATAAAACGTATTCAAATGATTAATTTATTCTCTATCATAAGAGGCTTTTTTTCTTTAAAGAGAGGATGATATTTTTTCAAAGAGTTGAGAAAATAAAACCTGATCACACTGTCTGTAGCCACGCAGCTTCGATTTTTAGTTTCATACCGTCATAAAAAACAAAAAATAATTTCTTTAGTAATACATTAAGAGTTCAGGAAATTTCTTAAGGGTTGTATATTTTATGATAAATCAAGTACGTGCGAGTTAAGTCCTTATATTGTCAAAAAGACTTCAGAATTTTTCCGTCTGAAATTACATTATCTATTTCTATGAAGATTCAATATGTGCGAACAAACTGTGTGCTCTGTGGATATTTAACGTTCGTGTTTTGTTTTTTTTGTTGTTTGTTTGTTTGTTTGTTTTGTGTGTGTGTGTGTGTGTGTTATTCTTTTTGTTTGTTTGAAGGTTGGGGGTTGTTGTTGTTTTTTGTGTGTGTGTGTTTGTGTGTGTGTGTGTTTGTTTGAGTTTTTTTCTTCTTTTTGTGTGTGTGTATGTTTGTTTGTTTTTTGTTATGTTTTGCTTTGTAAATGTAATGGGTGGGGGTGTAAAGATGTTTTCGCCCAGAAAAGAAGGATAGCAAGTACTTTATTCATTGGAAGTTTTTGATTTACACCACATGGTTTTTGTTCTACATCGATTTGGAAACATCTCTTTCAGCTTTGATTTACCATTTCATTTTGTCCATGGAGATGACACAAGTGAATGCATTAGCCAATGAAAGGTCCAAGAGCTACTCCCGGAAATAGATCTCGGTTCTTCTTTAAGCCGACGGACGAACAAGACCGCTTCATATTTGACCCATGCGTAGCTTTTAACAGAGACGCATTACTTGAACTTTTAAAATAAAACATACACAGATTAACATAGCGATCGCGAATGTTTTTTTCTAAACCAATGTAAGATAACGCCTTACCAAGCCTAGATACATATCGTCGTTGGGCGGTCAAAATGTCGTAAATACAGCTTTATTCAAGCTGTAGTTACGATAATTCGATCGCCCACCGAAGATTTTTGAAAGATCTTAACAATCCGATAAAATAGTTCATCATTCTATGATTAATTACGGTTTTGTTCACAAGGTGGGCACGATTATAGATAAAAATCAGATACAGACGCACCTCAATGTGTTTGAATGCACAACAATATTTGATTGGAAGCTCGGTAAACAGAACACACAAAGCGTGAAAAATCATTGCTCCCGAAACTTTGATTTATATCAAACAAAGTTGCATTCTATCCGTCTTGTTTTCGACAGTTATATACCTTTGTTTTTTTATGTACGAGTATAGAGAGAGGTCCTACGTGGGTCTGTGGTTGGGGTGGCGGACAGTATCTGACAGAGTTCGGGGGTTGTAGGTTCAAATACTGGCGTGCAGCTAGTTACGAGGGTATGTCCTTCGGAAATACATTTTAGAATCCTAGCATAGTATGTGTGAAACCAAGGAAGTACAGAAATACGTGAAGTTCGCCGTGGTATTACTGAGATATTGTTAAAAGCAACGTTAAAACCAATTCAAATTTTATATTCTTTTATCAAATTTGTAATTTTTAACACACAAATACTCTAGTAAAAGCCGTTTTGCGATAAACAAATTGATCTTACTAGACGACCTTGACCATACGTATATAAATTGGTAGTTATTGTGCACTATTACGTATCTTAAATAAAGAATTTTAAACGATTCTAAGGTTTCGACAAACCAAATATTTATAAGGGGGGAGGGGAGAACTTTTAAAGAATATTCCTCGCAATCTTTCGATTGCGGTAAAGCCTTTGATTAGTTGTACACATACGATGAGAATGGGAAAAAATATACAAGAAGACTAGGGTATGCATGAGAAACTAAGGACATTTAGCAAATTTCTTGGGTTTTTCCTTGATATAGACCGATCCTAACTCCGCTTAGAGTAGAAATTGTTCTATTCTGTACTCAGTTGATATCAACTTGTCGAACGGAAATTCCTTTTACAACATAAACAACGGATTTGTTCTTTTACTTGCATGATTGAAATGGTAGGACTTCGAAAAATACCTTGGTGACGTGTACAAGTTGAAGTATAAGATAGTAGTATTTCTTATAGTTGTTCACTGTGGAACACATGGGTAGTCATATGAGAGAAAATTCATTTTATCCCGAATTGTTTAAATTTTCACTGTCAAAAAATCTACATATTAAAGACTAGTTATACAACCGGAAATAAAACGTTTTCATCTGATTCTTTTTTCCCATACTATTGTTAATGTTTGTATTGTTACTCACCAAAGGAGAATAAAAGGCTGATCCCTCCGTCCCCAAGGGGACATAACCTTGGGTGGCACCAACAGCATAGGCTGCAGCGGAGGCTCCGTAAACCCCTTCCGGAAGTCCCTGTACCCTGGAGTAGTTAAGAAGAGCCGTCCCATATTGACAGGAACATATTGTTTGGCCGGTATGGGGATCAGTCATTATTGGTCGGCCATTTTCGCAGCACGCACGTGGTGGTGACGTCACTCCCGACACGCTAGATGACATCTGTAATGGATGAAAATGATACCAAATAAAAGCTTAATTAATTGACAATGTGTGTTAGTTCTGTGTGTTACAAACTCCTACCAGACTTCTCTATTCAACATCATTGGACTAAACAAAACGATAGTAGCGGTAAGGCCCTTATGAAGCAATTCAAGATTGGGTTGGCTAACTTAAATTGGCTTGGTTGTTGGACCATTTCAAGATTGGGGTGGGAAATTGATAGATTTTGCGTAGGTATTTGCAAATCAGTTTTAGGGTAGAAAACATTGCTACAAGCAGTTTCTTCATTTTCCACAATGTTTTCCAAAGATTTTTTTTCTTGTAGCCGTAAAAAAAAATGTGATTATGTGGGAATGGGTTTAAGGGTTACTCGATTAAATATCAGTATAATGAGAGCTGATTGACGGATATACTGCAATAGTTGTCAAAATCATTTAGAAGCTATTTCAATTGTTTCTGGACCATTTTGCTGGCGGTTAGAATTTTAATGTTAATTCACAAACTCTATGTTAATGTGCTCCCCATTACTGTTTAACAAGATTTCCTTTCATTAATCAAATATGCTTATTTCATATTCATGGTCTTATCCTCGCTCTTTGATCTTTTTCTTTTTTTTTTTTTACCATTCTTCTTTTTGTATAACAGTTTTTGACTGATCTATAAGATGTTAGTTTCATTAGCTGCACTTTTGAAAACAAATGATTAAATTTCGAACAAATACTAAATTGCCTATCGGCTAGGAAAGTGGTCGAAGACTGAAATATCTTAACAAATGTGTATACTTTACAATACTGAAATAGATGACGAGAACCATTACATATATAACTGGTCATCCTATTGCAGCAAGAAGGCTTTTGATGCCCTCATTTTTACGAAACAATGAAACATTTTGAAACATGAATCACTTACGAATACCTATATGATAATAGAAAGTTCAAATCTGTGCAAATTTGTAAGGATGGTCACGGACAAATTTTAATTTTCTATTTTCGTTTCAATATCTACCTTTCTCATGACATATTTTTATATTTTATCTGCTTCTGTCTCGTAAATTGGTATTATGTACATGTACCTCCTGTTTCCGGAAATACGGAATAATGAATTGAAAGTAAAATGGACCGAGTTTACTCAACTTTAATATTCTTGTTTAACTATGTTTTTTTTTCTATCTTCAAAGAAAACTTTAACCCATTACCAGACGACAATGTTTTCTAAGACGTTCTTAACTCGACGGACGCCAAAAATCGGGAGTATGTGGGAATGGGATAAGTAGGCTAAGTGAGTACACAATGGTAGACACGGAAGACAGTTAAGGATTTTTAGAGGGGATTCGGGAGTCGTTTGAAACCACACACCACCACCACCCTGACCCCTAATCATTTCATATTCATGGTGAAATTCAATTAATTGATTGATTGATTGATTTGGCTTAATGCCAATTTTAGCAATATTTCAGTTAAATCGCCGCGGCTTAAGCACCGAACCATTATTTTTTATATTTTTTAATAATCCCACATAGGTTTACGAGTATTTACAGATTGGTGGGAGACGAATGTAGGAAAGAATATTCGCCGAGGCTTGGGATCGAGATCGTGACAACAGGATTGGTAGTCCTAAGCGCAACCACTCCGCTCAAGCCGTGGTCGTGAATATTTTGAACATTGCTGGTGTATGTGGATTTTACTAAATTTGTTAATGTATTTAATTCAATTAACGATGCCGATTACTAAAAGAAGAAAAGAGGAAGTAGGTCTTAAGTCTTAGGATGAATCAAGCCCTCGCGTGATAATTTCCATTTATTTCACAAGTGCGTGAAGTGTTAACACGGAGCAGCCCTTACAACCACTCAGTGCATTTAGAATGTTTCGTCGTTGTCGTTCTAAAACCTCGATGTCGTTCTACAATCACGTAACTACAGCTTGATTAAAGCTGTAGTTACGTGATTGTAGAACGACATCGGCGATTTGCTGATAGCGTTAAGAAACTTCGTGTCAGTAACTATTTATCTGTAGAGCGCATAGTGAAGACTCTGATCAGACTGTGTACATGCACAGGCTGATCTTCATCTTTCCATTACGCATGTGTGTAATGGTTAAATATGCCAAGCACATGCTCAATTCTTCTCTGTTTTATCGTGCTTAAACACGTGCATTCGTTGTTTCACAATCACAGATAAGACAACAAAAAAGACAGGCCCGCTATTGTGACACTCGCCGTTCTTAATGCCCGTTGAAGAATACGGCGTCCGCCATTAAATGGAAACGTAGCGTAACATTTAAGATGACAACGTATATTACACGGTGTGAAAATTGGGCTCATTGCTACAGAATTAATGGCCCACCTTGTCAGCTCCTTAACGCCTTTCCCTGCAATAAATTTTCACCCCATTCAAAAGATTGGATCGGGAATTTAATGGCGATGTTTCGGATGGAGGTACTTAACCAGTGACCGTTTTTTTTATTTCGACGGTGAAAATATTGAAGGCTTCTCGATTTAATAGTTCAGGGTCTTGGTAGACTCTTAAAATGTCATTTACCCCAAATATTATTTTTTTTATATTATAAACTCAAAAAATATTGTTATCAATTTGTAAGGTTTTCAGGGGTAGGCCCGTCAAGATTAGTTCTCACAATTTGGATTAATTAAGCTCGATTCAGATTCCCTCACTTGTCTTGAATGTGTGGGGCAAGATCAGACCACAGATCATCAATTACCGCTCCAAGGAAATTGGACCAGTCTAAAATTTTGTCGTCTGTTAATGAGCTTAACCTTTTAGGACATATAAAGCTTTCTGATCTAAAATGATAAGTACAATTTCTATATTGGGACAATCAGCGAATCGAATTATGAACGATACTTGTCTTGCAATTTTAAAATATCCACAACTTATATTTTCGTTTTACATCAAATTAAGCGTTCTCTAAAAAAGAAAAAGTCTGGGCATTCGAGACAATCAAGACCAGACGGGCAATAATCGCGAAAATTAATGAGCAGTAATCTGCAATAATCAGCACTTCATGATTATCATTTAATGAGCATTAAAACACGCCCCTTTACGTTATGTCATTTTAATTAGTTTTGCGACATCAGTCGCTCGTTGGCACTTCTCGTTCCGAACGTTATCTCAGACGAGTTCTCGCACCGTTTGCTGTAAAATGTCAACGGTTGATAGCGGGAAAACGTTCGGACAGTTCTGTCTGAAACATTTCAAGTACACGAGTAACCCTGTCCTATTACTGTTTACATTCGATTATTATTTACCAGTATGGAATTTTGGATTGGCCCAAGATGAAGGAAGATTGCAGACAGCAATTTAATGGGTTAAAGAATTTAGAAACAAAGGGCCCTTGTGTGGCACAAATATGGTTTGGTAAATGAAATATTTCTTGTAACAAATTACTTCTTCATTTCCGAATTGACGTATCGCCGGAGAATCGAAGAATCAATCGACAAATCAAACCATGCATTCGGAACGGAAATGAACTTTGAACTTCGACTTTAATGTTCAGTATTTTTGTTTGGCGACACGTTACTCGTTACTACTCAAGCCAAATAACCGTTTTTATTTATTTTCTATGGATTTATTGTTGTTGTTGTTTCATGAAACTGACCTTAATTTTTGCAAAATAACGCCGTTTATTATCTAAATCGAACTTTCAGTTGGGGGTGAGTGGGCGTGACATATGACGTTTCAACCTATTCCTTTTTATCAAAATTTTAGACTTGTCCAATTTGGAAGTAGTTGCAGACGACAATTACAAGTGAGCGCAATCCTGAAGAAAAAAATAAAGTTTATTTCGTTAGCCATTCCCTTTTTCGAACGTAGAATTTTCTAAAACTTTTTTTTTTCAACACAAAAATACAGAATAAAATTTTATACTAAGACACGCTGGAAGTTCCAGTATGATATCACTTTCAAGTACAGGTGTAATATCGATGCCCGATTACCATAAATATTGCTAAACGCGCGTGGGGTTGACATATTTTTTTGGTTCAAAGTGTGTGACCTGCGCTATCATATGGAATGTGATAATATATGATAATGTATCCGTCGAAAGAGACGAGACTGAAACAGTATACACAATTATTTAAATACTGCGAGCGAGTTAACTCATTTCCACTCCACAAAATTGTAGACTGCTCCAAATTCAAAGGGGTTGCATACGGCAATTCTAAGTTGATGAAATTTGAAAGTTTTTTTTTTTTTTTTTTTTCTTTCTTGGTGGAAAACATTGTGGATAATGAAGAAATTGCTTGTGGAAAGCAATTTTTTCATTTTTCAAGATGCTTCCAAAGTGTGTGGGGGGGTGTTCTGTTTTGTTTTGTATGTTACTTGGAAGCGTCAAAATCGTTATCGTGTGAGAATGAGTTGGTGTATTCCGTAAAAAAAAATTATCAAAATGAAGTAGAATTATTTTCATTATTTTGAATGTAGATATTTCTTCCTTTCGTTCCTTTTCTCGGGTTTTCCGACCTTGAAATTGAGAACGGATTTCTGAACTAAATTGTTTTTAAGCTACATTTCGTGTTTTGGTAACCATTATACTTTTGTTGCCTTTGGTCACTGCGTATTTTGTTCAATATGTTATATAAATTCTAGTTAATAGTGAATTGAATAGGGTATTTTCAAGAGACGTGAAGACAAAAAAAAAACTAATCACATTTTAGAACCTGCGAAGTATATTCATACATTAATTTGTTGTTATCTTTTTAATATTCATTTTCGCTGTTCATTGAAAATAAAAAACATATATAAATATTCATCTCAAACGTCAAATGGACAGCGACCGGTCGATTCACCACCTATTTGTTTTACAACAAGCAAAGAATTTCGTCCTTCGAAGCAGATCAAACGTTCATTCGAAAATGTCTAAAGTCAATTGAACAATATTGTGCAAGAAAACAGCAGAGAAGGTTTTATTGTCGACGCGTGTCTGACATATGGTTGTGATAGCATGATAGACGGTGATCAGACGACACTTGTTCATTTGTTAAAACCACGGATAAATATCATTTTAAATTACTGTCTCTGAAACCACATCAAGTAATGAAACGCTGCGCTCTTATTTTCTTGGAAAAGAAGTTCAAGAAAAAATAGACAAGTTTTATGTTTAAAGAACAAGATTACCATTGGAATGGCTATTTTCACTTTTATTTTGAGTTGGGGTTTTTTTTTGTTGTTGTTGTTGTTGTTGCTGCTGCTGCTGTTGTTTTGTCCTTATTTTCGAAAAAAAACGAAATAAATTTTGCTGCCATCAACCCGTTACCACATATTTTGACGCAAGGAAAGAAAAGTGGCGATAGGTAATAATCTCTCTTTCTCTCTTTCTCTCTCTCTTTCTTTCTCTTTGTCTGTCTCTCTCTGTCTCTCTCTAGCGCTCTCTCTGGCGCTCTCTCGGTCTCTCTCTCTCTCGATCGCTCTCTCTCTCTCGCTCGCTCTCTCTCTCTTTCTCTGTACTTCTTCAAGATTAAGTGAATATTAATGTTTCTCATATAGGTAACAGTCAGGTGATGATGAACTTGTAACAAGCATTTTCCTCGTTTTAACCATGTTTTCTACTTAAATGGACACTTACTTTTCGATTTAGAACATACAACTTCTCAAAAAAATGAACGAGTCCAAGATTCCGTCGTCTAGTAATGGATAAATTGAAAATATTGTAAAAGACCAGAAGCAAACGTAATTTTACCACGTATACTTCGTCGGTTGGCGGTAGAAATATCCTAAGTACAGCTTTAATGAAAACTGTAGTTACGATATTTGGCCCGCCCACCGATAACTTGTTTCGGGGGGACATTTTCAGCTACATTTATTTGTATATCGATTGTATTCAACTAATAACTACGATATTGAATTACTTCTAACCCGAACGATACTTTTTTATTTATTAACATATTTGAAGTATTCATTATTATGCATTATTATATATCTTTATATATATTACTATGCGTATTCCATAAATTATTTTACCAACAAAGGCATAAATAATCTTTCAGTCCTCGGTCATGTTTTTAATTCTTAAAACCACTCAAATCCCCCCCCCAAAAAAAAACGCTGCAAATTTAACAAATATTTCATCAAAGACAGTTCGGAGTGTAGAACATTGGACGGGCACACGTGCCGGTCACGCAATGGTGTCGGCCAGAAAAGTAAGTCATCCAATTCGATCAGATTTTAATTCTGTTTTTCCGTCTAATTAAATGTTTTCACGGAACATAAAATTGTATATATAGAACCTGTGTGCTTTTAAGAAAATAAGTGATCTTTACCTCCATTTCTATTCTGCTGCGTTGATTAACAATGGATAAATTATATCCCAACTATATCAGGGAGAATATTTCTCACAAAAAGAAATCCTGAGATCTTCGTATCAGTTGTTTACAAACCTCTCTATCAATAATTTCAGAATAGGTGAAATGCCCGCTATGAAAATATTTACCGATCGGATTAAGAAAATAAATTTCAAATTTATTATTATTATTTTCATTATTCGGCAAAGCTCAAGCCCGTCTCGAGTCAAGCACCTATACCATATTGAAGCATTCAATATGCCGAGTTTCAAAAAAACAAGAAATCTACGAAATGTATAACGTTTTACTCTCGGGCGAGGAAATTCCAAGTCGTTGGCAATACTCAGGGTGTTCTCCAAAAATGGCCTTGCGAAAAATTATATTAATAAGAATTTTTACCCCACCTTTTGTTAGGTAAAGTTACAAAATGGTGTAATCTGTTCAGATAATTTCAAATCGATTAACTGCCATTAAACTGAATGGCCTTGTATTAGAGTGTTAGTAATCGATAATCAATACAAATCGGAATTTAATAAGAACTGGATTAGAGCTTAAGCACACATTTTATGGAAACAAACATGAAATTAACAGGAAATCGACATGCATACATGAATATTTCATGATTGACAGATGTCAGAAATCAAATTCTTTATTTAATCTTTTTATACCATATCGGCTACTCTGTGTGTTTTTACCCAGTTATTTATCTTTCTGGTAAAATTTAATTTGGCATATTGTATGTGCGCGAGCAAAATGTCGTAACTACAGTATCAAATTTAATATAGCTATAGTTTCGACAGTTTGTTCCCCCACCGAGGAAATACTTGTTTTGTTCCAATTACCATTTTTAAGTATATTTGTTTATATTATTATTATCATTAGTTGCAGTATTAATATTATCATTATTATTAATACCTGAAAAGGTGTTGATTTCGTATTTTATTTATTTATTTATTTTTGTCGTTTGTAATGTTAATATCGCTGTTAAAAATTTAGTTAAGTTTCGTCTATCAATATTCAAGCGTTTTGATTGGCTGATTTTTTTTTTTTTTTGATTTTTTTTACTTCCATAAAGAAAATTTTGAGCACGGGACTATTTTGTAAGCTTGCGCACAAAATAGATTCATAAAATGTTACTCAAGTAAAATATTTGCTTTATTTGCTTGATGGCGTTAAGTAATAAGAAATGGATTTTCTTTTATTGAGGTATTAACCTAAACCTTTCATCACAATAATGTAAGAATTCGCTTCGCGTATTCATACAGTGGGATTAACTTTTACTTTGATCACACTGACTAACTTATGAATCCGCTTCGCGTATTCTTGGAGTGTGATTAAGTATTTATGTTCATAACTCAATGACAAAAACAAATATTTTTTCATTTCTTGAATAAGATCAGTGATATTTACTAACATCTATAATTTTTTGATAAATCCTGTGGTACATTTTAGAAAGCGATCTGCAATCAATCAAAATGGGCTTGTCCCGACCGGAACTGTAAAGTATTTTTTTAATAATCACATTCATAATTTAAAGGCTTAAAATTCCTCGATTTTCAAATAAACTTTCATACAAATCACGTGCAAAGCGTTTGATTACGCGTCCTTTCATTCATCAATTATGTAAATAGCATCCTGCGGATTTAAAATCGACAGCTTTTGATCTTGACCGCATTTTTTAGTGATATATTTCCAGTGAAAATGGACTGAGATCCGCTTGTTCTTCATACAAAAGTACAGAAACATCACCGGCGTTTAGTAATGTAACGGTAAATCATTTTATATGGCTGTTTGATTTATAACTTTTATGGGGCTTAAGGAAGAGAATTAATTATTCAGTCGGTTGGCGAACAAAATGACGAAAATACCGTTTAATTCAATCTGTATTTTGTCGATGTCATTTAAAAAAACTCGTAACTACAACTTGAATCATAACAAAAATGGTAAAAATACGACAAAAAAAAGAAATCCAAATATGTACATAAATCGTCTTTAGCAACTTCCTTCAATTCTAACCAGTCTGTAATTTACCATATTTTAACCCATTCCCATACAGACCCTCCTTTTTACGCCTCTCAAGAAAAAAACTTTGGAAATCATTGTAGGTAATGAAGAAATTGTTTGAAGACAAAATGAATTAAGATTCCGTCAACTTGAAATTGTCGGCTACACTTTCTTCCGATTTGGACCAGTCTAAAATTTTTGGAATGGGTTAAACACAGTAATCGTCTCAGTATCAGATTTTAGATAAGCACAAGAGGTGCAGTATTATGCACTATAGGATAATCAAAAGTGATTTCCAATTCCTTTGAACAAACGATGAATGAATCTTTCGAATACTTCAGTCACTTTAAAAGAAATACATTAATTAATAAAACATAATCATTAATGGGATGAGTCAGCTTATCTACCTATTTATGATTAATTACGCCAAGGTTAATTGATATAACCTGAAAACTTTATGACAAGGACAGTGTAAGAAAGCATCACTTTTCATTGCATCGATGAATATATTAACAACGACGAAAAAAATGTTATCTCTTTCCAGTTCAATCCTTTCCTTTAGACTGATCAAAATTGAAAGAAGCTGCAGACGACAATCTAAAGTCGATAGATTTTTATCTAATCATTTATTTTCTTTAGATAGAAAACATTGTTGAGAATGAAAAATTTGCTCGATACAAGCAATTTCTTCATTGTCCACAATGTTTTCCAGAGCCTTTTTTCACCAGGGGCGTAAAAAGGAGGGATTGTCCCGAATTTCCGCTGACCTGTGTTTTAAATATATGTATAGCTGAATATACTTCACGATTCATGGGTGATGATATAATAATGATAAAAAAATCACTTTTCATTTTCAGGCAACATACCGCTAAAAATTCCTTGGTGTTATACTTCGAAGGCCTTTTTTCAGGCGACATAATAAAAGAAAATTTTCATACAAAAATTCAAAGAGTAAAATAATTTGGAAAAAGATTTTAAAAAAGTGGGTTTTTTCTGTGTTGTTATGTCTTTTTTTGTCGTTGTTGTTTTTGTGTGTGTTGGGGTTTTTTTGTTTTTTTTTTGGGGAGGGTGATGATGGTTATTGTTGTTGTTTTATTTTCAGCCCTTTTTCCAGTTCCGAAAAAGTGACGCTTTTTTGACACCCCTCAAGAAACATGTTCTGAAAAACATTGTTGAAAATCAAGAAAATGCTTGTTGCAAGCAATTTCTACATTATCTACAATAATTTCTAACCCAAAATAAAAAGATCTTTATAATTTCATCACCTTGAAATTGTCGTCTGCATCTTTTTTTTAATTTAGACCAGTCTAAAATCGTGTCGTACGGTAATGGGTTACCTCTTCATATTTCATTTAATATTCTAATTAATCTAGTATGAATCGCACATAAAACAGATCTAACTGAACGCGAAAAAGATTGTATGAAAAGAATCATTTGTTACATGCAATTACTACTTTTCTCAGGATGTATATTACCTTATATGGTATTGTTTGTTTAATTCCAGTTAAAATTGCGTAAAAATCATTTTGATTTAGACCAGTCTAAAGTTTTGCCGCATTGTGATGTGTTGTTTTTTTTTTTTTTTTTTTTTTTTTTGTTATTTTGTAGGGTCGCGAAAACTAGTGATTTTTAAAGCAGTCCGAGATGCGTTTAAAATTTACCAAATGTTTGAATGCTTTTCTTTTATCTACTTTAGACCAACAAAATGAGGAAAGAGGGTTATGCATATATTTGATACGAACTACTTGTTTTAATATAATCCTTCTTTGATTCGCATTAAAATCACAGGGCCGATAACACCGGACGTTCTAGTTTTGGGTCAATATTACTTTTTAGAATTTATTTATAAACAACACAGGATTAAAAGAGTTTTTCGGGTGGTGTAGTCTAAGATCACACTGCACATATGTGCAGGCTGATCTTTGTCTATACCTCCTACCAAAACAGGAATAGTCCTGGCTCAACGTTAAAAATGACGTCATCGTTGATACATTCCATTCAGCGTGTATGAATTCTGACTTGTACATTCCGCCTAATGATTTGGCTGTATAGACGTTTAATGATCGGTGTTTATGAAAGGCTTGCTGCATCTATTTGAATATTATTAGTCGACATTCTGCTTCCGAACTGGTTTATAGCATTATTATAATGTTTTTGTTTCGTCTATCTTGATTCTAGCGTTTTGGGGTGTTTTTGTTGTTTTTTTTTTCTCTTTTTTTTTTTTTTTTGTGCGCGTGTTTTGGGGTTTTTTTTATTTGTTAATTTAATTTTTATTTCATATTTCCACGAACAAAATTTTGAGTACGCAGCTATTTTGAATGCTTGCGCACAAAGTCGATCCATACAATTTTTACCAAAATCCAGTAAAATTTCAGCTTTAATTTGGTTGATGGCATAATGAAGAGAGCTTTTTTGGTTTCATTGAGGTATGAACTTAAAAACTTAATCACACTAATTCATGAATCCACATGGTATTCATCGATCTATTTCTTTATGTTTTTATTTTCCGTTAATTTGCTTATTAATAATCTTTTATTTATTTTTTTCTTTAATTTATATTCATTTGTAAGATAAGTTAGACTTCCTTTACAACAATGACATATAGGCCAATGAGACCAGATGTTATTTATTCAATATTTTTAAGTTGTTTTGTATATTTGTTACACATGTCACTATATTAAGAAAAAAATGTTAACATTCATTCAAATTTTGGGGGGGGGGTGTATAGCCTAATTTCGGATGATGTATATCAGTGCCAAGCAAATCGGGCTGTACGTTCGATAGCTAATTAAATAGATAAGTTATCGATCTACAGATTTCGTACTAATGATTTCATACGGACCAATAACCGTCTACAAAAATACACCTTACCACCATATTCTTATCCAGTTCCATGTGATCGTCATTTTTACTTGCATAAAAGAATCTTTAACCCAAACGGTCCAAATTCAAAGAAGTTGTAGACAACAATTTCAAAGTGATGAAATTTTAAAATTTTGAAATTAAGGTAAGAAAACATTCTTGATAATAAATAAATTGCTTTTAACGAGCAATTTCTTCATTTTCCACAATGTTTTCGAGGGCATTTTTCTTGGGGGCGTCAAAAAGCGCCAATGAGTGGGAATGGAAAAATAATTATCGGTTTGGGTTTTTTTTTGTTGTTGTTGTTTTCTTCGGGGAGGGGGGGTAATTTCGGATATATTTTCTGGGGGTTTTGGGGAGCTTTTTTCTTCTTTTTTTTTTTTTTTTTTTTTTTGTATGTTAGTTTTTTGGGTTTTTTTTTGTATTGTGGTTGTTGTTACTTGTCGCGCACTAAGGGGAACCTCGGGGGACCGGAAAAACAAACACTTTAAAATGCGATGGAATCAAGTACAGGTCAGTTACAGACACTTTTTCGAAATAGATATATGGCAAAGTAGAATGACCATTCTAAATTCGGTAAATATTATGTGTGAAAACTGTCAATTGCACAGTCTGACCGGGTTCGATATTTTCGTGCATTTTAGGAGATTACATTGACTGTTCGGTCACAAAACAAAACAAATACGAAAGACGTGAATTGTAATAGGTAATAAATGTAACATATAGTAGAATGACCATTGAACAATAATAATCTCTACACTTCACTCAATCTCTCTATATCTCTGTCTCTATATCTTTCTCCCTGTCTCTACGTCTTTCTCTCTGTCTTTATATCTTTCTCTCTCTCTCTCTCTCTCTCTCTCTCTCTCTCTCTCTCTCTCTCTCTCTCTCTATTTCTTTCTGTCTCTGTATCTCTGCTTTTGTCTCTCTCTCTTTGTCTCTGTCTATCTAGTGAAGAATACTAACAAAAATTAACCCATTCCAACCCAGTCCCTCTTTTTTACGCCCCTCAATTAAAGAGCTTTCAAAAACACTGTGGAAATTGAAGAAATTGCTTGTATCAAGCAATTTCTTCATTATCCAAGATTTTTTCTACCCAAAAAGACGAAGAAATCTTAAATTCCATCAACTTTAAACTGCATGTCGTCTGCAACTTCTTTCAATTTGGACCAGTCTAAAATCTTGTTGTGTGGGAAAGGGTTAAATTAGCTTGTGTTTTGAGTATTTTCCTCGTTATTTGAGATAAATAGTTTCTTATTAATAGTTCCGACATAAATCATTTTCAATCATTTACTCTGCACACGATACATGTCTAAGTGCGAATTCTATTCTTGTGAATTAAATTTCATGCGGAAAACAGTAAAACGTTTACTTTTTCTCTTCTCCTTCCATTATGAATGGAGCAATTGTAGTTTTATTTCAAGTATGAAAAAAAGCTTGTTTTGAATTTTCTATTTACGTAATCTTTCAATAATATTTTACAAGATCATTCACTCTTAAACCATTGATAATGTATGTTTCTGTCACTCTCCAGTCAGTCTGTCTACTCAAACACAAGAGAACGACTTATTCCATCATATATCTCCAATGTTTTGATGATAAATTAAATTAATGTCATTAATTATGTCATTGGCAAAATAGTCAGAGCGACATTGGGACAATTTTACACGTGTTTCATTGGCTGCTTTTCAAAGCTATATAAAGAAATTGAAAGAAATAGAAGTAAATAATGATAATTTCAAAAGAATAAAAGATAATAATAAAAATGCAAGTATGCAACGGTGATTATTCGCTTGTTAAATGCATTAAGTTTGATCTTGCACTATGTTCTTCAAAACGAAAAAAAGTTTCCGTAATGCAAACAAATCGTATATTCGATACCAGATAGCTTGTGCCAATTTCAATACCATGGCAATTAGTTTCATATGTATATACAACAGACTTTGAGTAATAAAGCACGCGTATTTGGTTTATTCCAAGACAACGCAGTTTTAGGCTGGTTCAAATTGAAACAAGTTACAGACGGAAATTTTAAGGCAAATGAAATCGACAAAATTTTCTAAATAGGGAGTGAAAACATTGTGAATAATGAAGAAATTGCTTGTAATAAGCAATTTCTTCATTATCCACAATGTTTTCCGAAGTTTAATTTTTGTTGTTGTTGGGTTTTTTAAGGGCGCAATAGGCGGGATGGCGGTGGAGTAGGTTAAGAGAATGGGTTTAGAGACTGACAACGAATTTCAACATGTGCAACCGAGTTTTTCAAGCGAGTCGGACTTGGACTTTGGCTTCAGCTATAAAGTGTCTCGGACCGGCCACTGTCCGATCTCGAGACTCTCGCGCTAACCACCTAAATAACAAGACAGAAAGCAATGACTCGCCTACACGAGGTTACGGCCTTACTTGTATAAAACAACCACACAAGCGTTTTATCGCGTATAAAGCAACCACTGATGAAAATGCTTTCTTAATAGGAGTATTTAGAAAGAATATTTTTGGTAAGAATATCGCCCTGAGCTCAATTAAAATTTAAATAATTGTTATTCCTATGAGCAGATTACTGTACTCGGAGTGACAAGTTACTTTGTACAGGAACCAAGAAAATATCGTTGGTTGGCGACTGAAAGCTCTTAACTATAGCCTCAGTGACAGGTTTTGGTTGTAATGTCAAAACTTCAGAGAAAGTATGCTCAATAGGATCGCATCCTATAAACGATTCTTGGTTTTATATTTATTTAACAACCATTTTTAAAGAGCTACCTCTTTGCTTCTAAAGAGGTGGGGAGGCATTTAGTTCATGCCTCCTGAATACAAACAGTCGATAATGCTAGGTGGCCACTCTATTGAGATTATGTTATTCTGCGAAACCTGTATAGGACAACCACCCGATGGACTTATCCAAAGTTGTTCTGTTTCACAGGTGGGTGTTTTGTCAAGGTCCTTAGATCAGATGCATGGACCATTTGGTGGGCTTCCAGACTAAGCTGTTTAAGTTGATACATGTAACTTGAAAATGACATTTACCGTGTGCCATAACGAACTAAAATGACTTTTATTCGATAAAACTAGTTTGTATAAATGATTTATATCAATTCATTTAACAATGTGTTATAATTCTTCCCTGAAGTTACTTTTATGCACAACTTTTGGGTGCTCTTATAAGGTTCGTTTATTCTTATGTGAGTAGTCAATCAGGTTTGACCATGTATTGTCATCTTATGTGTCACTTGTCTCTTTCAGTTTACACCAATTTAACCCATTCCAACACAAGCCCGCTTTTTAAAACCCCTCAGTGAAGAAGCTTGGAAAATATTGTAAGAAAATGAAGAAATTGCTTGAGACAAGCAATTTCTTCATTTCCCACAATGTTTTCTGCCTTGAAAAATATCTTAATATTTTGTACAGGTGAAATTGTCCTCTACAACTTCTGTCAATTTTGACCAGTCGAAAATTTTGTCGTCTGGTAATTGGATAAATTCGTATTAATTTTTTTAATATCTGTTCCTCCTAATTTTCATGTGAACCCTTTGAAATGGTAATTCCTGTGGTACATATGTTTGTATCTGTCTATTTGTGTGTCTGTCCGTCTTTTCAGTCCATCCATTGTTAGTCACGTGAGACTTTCAAAATGTTTTGACTGGTTCACCTTAATTACATTTCTTAAGCTAGAATTTGAAGATGTTTTGTTTTTGTGTGTTTAAGGTCCTTCCGTGCTCTAGGCATATTTAGTATTGACAAAAAAGTTTTTGGACGGGTATTCAGGCAGGTGTATCGAACCTCTGACCGATGTTAGCGGATGCTAAAGTCCGGAACCTTAACCTAATACCTAGGCAAGTTACCGGTCTGGTTATATTTATATTGTTTGAAAGTGGCCCATTTGAATGAGAAATATAATGATATTGTAAGAAATGGACGAAACTAAATAAGGTTTTAAATGATTTTTTGTCTGTAACTGCAATCCATTCCAGTTTTTATAACTCTATGAATGAAATATAAAGCCTACCAAATTAGCCGTGTGAAGTTGTAAAGCTACACTTGTATATACTAAGCAACCATGTTAGGGACGGCCAACATGGGGTCGTTTAACTCTTTCCTGTTCTATCCCTGGTTTTTACGTCCCTGTATATTTATGATTGAGAAAACATTGTAGAAAAAGAAGAAATTGCTTGTAAAAAGCAATATCTTCTTTTTCCACAATGTCTTCTACCCTACTGAATGGTTATTTTTCGAATTGAATTTACTTTAAATTTTCGTCTGCAAAACCTTTGAAATTGGACAAGTCTAAAGTTTTGAAAAACGGGAAAGGGTTAAGATTACTGAATACACATTTTGGTGACATATGACGGATCTGTTGGACTATATATATAGATTATTGCAGGAGTCTCACTTAATTATGTTGATGGAACTCATTAGAATCGTCTCATTGAGACTATTCTAATGAGATCCACCAACATAGTATTTTGGTTTGATAATTTTATTTGCAAAATGTCCAAATTTGAAGAGCCGTTGTATTTTGGAAAGGGTACTTTATGCTGGTCTCTTAATAAAAGGCATGGCTGAACAAAGTTGGTCGTTTGAGCAAAATTGACTGTTCTAGTTTAAACAATTTTTGAATGAAAAGAGATTTTGAAATGTTAACCCGTTTAGGAATAGTATGTAAATGCTTATCAAGTAGCTTATGCAGTATAAAGCGATGTAATTTTTCGATCTATTCTGTCCTTAGGTATTGAACCTTGCACCTACCTGTGTTGTCGGTGGCGTTGAGAGTGAGGATACACGCTGACCAGTCAGCTTGTTGAGAGACATGGGTGGCTCACAGCGCTGCATCGGATCTGGGCAAGTTAACACAATACTTGAGATATTAGATGAATAAATTCCTTTCCTGTGATATAACTTACATTTCGTTAATTAACGAACCACTCATTAATTTTATACTATTTACTTGTTCCTCAATGGAACCACAGTTTCACGAGTTAAAGTTTTCAATGTGTATATTGAATGGATAACTAAATACTGAATATATCGTTTGTAGAGTCACTTATTGTAAATTTCCAACTTGTTTGAAAATTCTAAAACAGTTTCCAAAGTTTATTTTTTTAATTATAAAACAAAACACTCTCCCTTAGTTGACACTGTAGAACCAAAGTACAAGTCGGTTTACAAAATCTCTTTGTAACCTTAATGTAACTATCTGTTTATTTCTCCAGTCAGCGCATCTGTAGTATAGTTCACGTGAGCTTACATTGGTTCGTGTATTAAGCCGATAAATTGGAGGCGGGGCTTAATTTGTCACTGCAACCAGTGCGGGGATGTAAACGGAACAGCACGTGGCTAAACAAACAGTTCCCGCCCCTTCCCCCGTATCTAATGACAATCTTTTAACGGCTGTTGGTTACAACCGGACTTGGGGGTAAGAAATAATTGTATGCTGTTCGGAGTGTGTTAACCGTTTGTTGAACAAGAAAACTTAATCAAATGCGCGCAATGTTACATTGTCGGCCTCCGCTGAACAGCGGAAGCGCCATTCTTTCTTCAGGATCCACCTTGATCATTTTCGACGGGAAGACGGGTTCGCCCGATAACAGTAAAAGCAATGTGTTTTTGTTTATATAAAAAGAAAGATAACAACGACTTACTTTTTTGAAATTTAAAGTAATTTTCTGATAACTTAGCTCAATTATTAGACAATCAGCTATTTAAAGACGCGCACCTGTACCTAACTTAAACCGAATCTGCTCAGAATTGTGAAACGGTTTTACCCATTCACACACGATAAAATTGTAGCCCAATCCAAACTGAAAGACGACAATTTCAAGTTGATGGATGTTCTAATTTTTTCCCCGTCTTTTGGGATAGAAAACATTGTGGATTATGAAGAAATTGCTTGATACAGGCTATTTCATCATTTTCCACATAGTTTTCCAAAGCCTTTTTCTTGAGGAGCGTAAAAAGGAGGGGTTGTGGGGGACCGGGATGGAGCTAACATGAGAATTTTGAACTTGTCATATTTCAGGCCAGGTTTGTATTGAACGATTAATTTCTTAAAGTTTTTAAATAAATGAGTTGTTTGGAATAACTCATCGATTTCAAATGAATAGCTTTTTCGTAATTTCCAAATATTTGTTCATTTTCCTTTCCATAGCAAACACTTTTTGTCAATCATTTATTTATCTATTTATTTTATTTCATTTTTAGACTTGATTACTTATTTACTGACTTGTAATTTCTTTTAACTATTTATTCATATTTATTTGTTTATATACATATTTATTTAGTCATTTAATCATTTTTTTTTTTTCATTTATCTTATTCTTTTTTTGTTTATCATTTTGTTTTTGTTTATTTGGTAATCAATTTACTTTTTATTTCATTTTATTTGTTTATTAAACAATTCGATTATCTATCTATTTAAATGTTTTATTTATTTTTACTTCATTGCTTCATTGAATCGTTCTTGCGGTCGATTGACGGATTGTTAGTCGATCCCACCGACCTCCGAAAGGAAGTTTGACTTAGAGAGCAAAAAGTGTTATTTACGGCAAAAATATTTTATCAGTAGCAATATATCAATATTAATTTCTAGAAAAAAAAGTCCATTAACGATCTAAACGTAGTAGCTACATGTTCATTAAGCTGTAGTTACGACATTCAGGCCGCCAACCCAACAAGAATGCTATACATGAATGAGTTGAAAGTTTACTTACAGTCTATTTGAAGGATTTGATTGGTCAGTTGGAGTTTTATTGACATTCACGATCCGTCAGTTGAATAATGACGAACTATAGGTAAGGAATTCGTTTATTTATTATTTTTGTTTGTTTGTTGGGGGGGGGGTATCTTTTTTTTCTTTTCATTCCTAATAGAAGAAAATAAAAAAGAAGATTTCGCGATGTGACCGAATATTTGTGGAAATGGATAGAACATGCTGATGAACATATCTTGTGGCGCTGTAGACAATTGACCAATCGCTGGCCCGCCCATTAACTCCGCTTCGATTTTTCAACGGCTTTATTTTGCAAAACGTATGGCCAGTAACATGTAACAAAAAGTAAAATGGTTGGTTAGTGACCTAAACGTCGTAACTTCAGCTTGAATAAGCCGTAGTTACGACGTTGAAGTCGCGAAACCAACAATAAAGGTGAGCAAAGTGGCGGCCAATGTTGGAGTTGATAGTCTCAGGTCTGGGCTGAATAAAATATTTGATTGGTCGGTTGATTCCTTGATTGACGGCCGCGATTTGTCAGTTATATTCTTACTCATCGTCATTACCCTTGTCATGCTGAATTACAAATCCACAAGAGAATTGCATTAAAATCAAAGGTATGAAAGTACTGGAAGCACAAGATTATTGGTCAATGTTTATATTGAAAGTTTATCTTATAAACAATCCCGGCTTAAAAGGACAAGCAGGTTATACAGACTAAGATCAGACTGCACATATGTGCAGGCTGATCTTTGTCTCTAACCCCTGTCAAAGCAGGAATATTCCGGGTTCAGCATGACAAGGGTTAATCATGGTATAAAAAAAATGGCCGATATAACTAAGAAACGTCGATCGAAAAGGGGCCGTCTTGGGATTCCGTGAAAGGTGCATCACAGATAAATCAAGTTACAAGGGACATTGGTAACTCCGTATATTTTTGCAAACAAAGATTGGATCGAGCAGAAGTCAACCCCGGGTCGCATTTTTGAAATAAATATATAGAAATGAGATTGATCATATTAGATTAAAAAAAATCTACCAAAGTCGTGAAGTGTCGACTCTGATCAGCCCAGAGTAGATAATTTACTCACACGACAGATGGTCCCTTTTCGCTCGACCGGCCAGATTAAAAAAAAGTTTCAACTGAGAAAAGACCAATGGGAGGTAGTTTGTTTTTATAAGTGTTAAAGTAAGGAAGAACGAGCATTCTGTCCAAACTAATACTTTTTCGCTCTACCAAAATGGGCTATTTTAGGTTGATCCTTTAAAATCTAATAATTCGGTCACGAGCAAACATACCCCACTCTCTATCTATCACCGAAATAGATTATTGTAACGTCGTGCGAGTTTATTATTAGTTTCTCTCCACCTCCTCCTCTTTTTGTTCTTCTTCTTCTTTTTCTTCTTCTTTTTCTTCTTTTCTTTATCTTCTTCTTTTTCCTTCTTCTCACTTTATCTTCTTCTCACTTTATCTTCTTATTTTTCTTCTTTCTCTCTCCTTATCCCTTTCTTCTTCTTTATCTTTTTTTCTTTATCCTCCTCTTCTTCTTTATCCTTTTCTTTATCTTTTTTCTTTCTTTATCTTCTTATTCTTTATCTTTTTTCCTTCTTCTATATCTTCTTTTTCTTCTTTTAATTTTCTTTATCTTCCTGTCCATATCATTTTTTATATTTATCATTTTATTATTATAATTATTATTATTATTTATTCTAATCATAAAATATCCTTCAAAAGCAAAATTTATAAGCGATGTCTACCAAATGTTTTCAAGTGTGGGGTGTAAATTGGTATTTGCCTCAAATGGTCAACAATTTCTAATAATGTTGCTGGAAGCTAACCCCATTTCAGTATATCGAAATGATACATTTCGTTCCTCTGGCACCCTGTCTTGATTTTCAGACTTTTTTCAAATTAAACTATACTACATGTCAAATGCTAGTTTGTTTTTCCAAGTTATCTTTTTAGAAGAAAAAAGAGGATGGATGGATGGATGGATGGATGGATAGATGGATGAATGGACGGATGGATGGATGGATGGATGGATGGATGGATGGATGGATGGATGGATGGATGGATGGATGGATGGATGGATGGATGGATGGATGGATGGATGGATGGATGGATGGATGGACGGATGGATTGATGAATGGATGGATGGATGGATGGATTGACTAATGAACGAACGAACGAATAAGCGAACGAATGAATGATTGAACGAGTGGTGGTACTGGTGATGTTGTAATTAATACCATTATAAAAATTCAATAGTTGAAGTAAAGGTAGTAATACCATTATAATATGTGTAGCAATAAATCTTTTTATAGTCGTGAGGCTGTTTCTTTTCCCCAAATTTCCAATATGTTTTCATGCAGAATTGGACACAGACTTTACATGTAACAGTCTTCAAAATGACCCACAGATGACCCTACCGTTATTGAAGCAATCTGAACAGTCATGATATTATATCAAAAGCCCAGAAATTTTGCTTATTTTTCTGATCGAAGAATCGACTCATACAGTGTGTGCTGTCAAATACTGGGTTGACCCAAAATTTTTATGAACGTTGCCATTTTTACACTAGGGCAGTCATATTTGTCAAATAACTTTATACAAGGAAAGTATGGGGGGTTTTTGTTGTTGTTGTTGATATTGTTAATCAAGTCTGTTTTATGAACATTACTTTAGCAATAATTCAACAAAATTGAGGGTGAGTTAACATTACTCGGCGCATACCGTATTTACTTTGTCCCAGTTACAATACAAAAAGAACAGCAGTCACAAAACTATGGTTTGTTCTGGTTACATGTCTGCTTAAGTTTTAATTTGATTGTCTGAAGTTTTAAGTCTCATTTACCAACCATGTTCGGCCAGAGAGTCAATTTGGTTATGAGCGCGTAATTTTGATTTATCAAATATTGTCGATTAAACATAAAAAATGAAGTGTTTCGAATCGTTTTCCTTGGGAGAAAATGTTACTCGGACTTAGAATTTTAGGCTGGCGTCTTAATCAAATATGAAGATGTTCCCGTGAAAACTAGCCAACAAAGCCGATCGAATGTGATTTGGAATTTTCTTAAAAATCGACGTAAGAAGACTTCTCGACGAAAACTATTGATTGCCTACAAATGACTCTTAACCCATTACCCTACAATAACGCTTTTTAGACACCCCCTAATATATATAAGCGTTGGAAAGCATTGTTGATAATGAAGAAATTGGTTGTTTTTTCAAGCAATTTCTTCTTTATCCACGATGTTTTCTGACCCCAAAAGACAAATAGTTTGATATACCATCTATTTGATAATTGTCGTCTGCAACTTCAATGAATTTGGATTGGTCTAAAATTCTAAGGTGTGGTTATGGATTAAACAAATAGTTCGAATGGAAAGAATTTTTTACAAGTGAGTTTGATTGATTTAAAACGAAATCAGTTTGCATAGTTTGTGCACAGGGACATTAAAAAGAATAAGAAGAATAAGCCGTAGTTACAACATTTAAGTCGCCTACAAACAAAAATGTTCGTAGTTCAGTATTTTCCTTCTGGTCTAAATAAACGATTTGATTGGTCAATCGATTTAAAGATTAACAGCGATCAGTCAAATATGGGATGGAATTCCGGAAAATAGAATTCAATTTAAACTATTTTCTTTTTGTTTTTGGTGGTGGTGGTTGCTGTTGTTGTTGTTGTCGAAGTTTATCCTTTGTGAGTCCCTCGACCTGAAAAACATACATGTATGTGTAAGAAATCCCTCCAAGTAAACATTTCTGAAACCGATTAGTTACGACACTTTTCTACTAAGTTCGCTATTCTGCCAATGGTGTGTACAGAAATGTATTGAAATCATATATCGTATTCGGGTTGTGCACCGTATTGCTTCTGCTTTTAGCATTCCATTTGGGTTTAAAGCCGTTCAGTTAACCCTTTTTTTTTTTTTTTTGTTTTTTTTTTTGGTTTTTGTTGTTGTTGTTGTTGTTGTTTTGTTTTGTTTTAAATTTTAGACTTGTCCATTTGAAAGAGATTGTAGACAATAATGAAAATTTGGTGCAATTTGAAACTAGACCACCCTATGTTGTAGAAAATATTGTAGAAAATATTGTTACAAGCAATTTCTTCTTTTCCACAATGTTTTCTCAAGTATAAAATCACAGGGACATAAAATCCTAGGTTAATACAGGAAAAGGTTTAATCACGGCGATGTTCACTCACTCATGTACAAAATCTGTTTAACATTTTTTACAATTTAAAAATAAAAAAAGCGATTCCTAAGGAAAAAAATCTTGTAAAGCATTTGTTCTTGGATGTTTTCCGCCATTTTTCTAAAGTTTGATGCAAAGAGTCCTTGATAAAAACTCGACCAAATAAATAGTGTTTTATTCGGCAAAGTTGTATGAGCTTGATTTTTACTTTAACATTATATATAAAATAAATACTGAAGACAAAAAGTTAGGGAATTTTATGGCGGTTGAACTAACTTATTTTATCATTTTCAACCTTGTTTTCGACCATAGAAGACCATGATATTTAATATTCTCTCTACTTCAAATTGTCGCCTGCAACTTTTTTCAATTTGGACCAGTCTAAAAGTTTCAGTTACGGGACGTTACATGTAGTGCTTGACTCATAAATTTGATGTTCGCTCTAATTCGACCAGAGTCAATTGACAAATCGCTAATTCCACCCCCCTTACTCCGTTTGCCCCGCCCGTTTAACCCGACAGGACGTTAAACGGCCTTTTTTAAAAAAAATATATAGCCATCTGCATATAGTCGCAAAACCAACAAAAGTGCTTCACAGTTGTTGACAAATGTCGGCGTTCACGCTTCACTCCCGGTCTAAATGAATGATTTGATTGGTCGATTTTTCTTTGATAGGCAGTCGCGATTGATCAATTGTCTGTATTGAAGCTCACCAAAGACGACAAAAACCCGTGAAAGAAAAGAAAAATTTCAACCATGGGCCGACAATAGATAAAACGTGTACTGTACAGTTAAGACCGACAGGTAGGTTGATGATAATAATACATTCTTTATTTAGAGAAGGTAACATGTTAAAAGAAAAATAAACATTTTTTTCCATTTTTTTTTTTTTTTTTTTAACTTAGCTTTCATAACAACATGTAAAGACTAATTGAATATATATGTTTGTCATAAGATAATGTTGTTAATCTCAATTCGATAGATACAGATACGCACGTTAATATTTTTATTTATTATATACCTATAAAAGATACGGATTAAAATCTGGGCATCTAATACAACTCGACAGGAGAAAAAATCGTATTCGGCGTGTACCAAAAAATCGTATTCGTCGAGTACCGTAAAAAACGGACTACTTTTTTGTGTATTGACGTTCGGGTTTTTTCGGAAAGTTGGTAAATTCTTAATCATTTAAGAGAATCTTCTTAATGTCATCACCTAAAAGGTATATAATAAAAGGAATATTACAACAGTGTGTTTTTTTATTTGTTGTTATCGTGTTCGAGAATCGTGTGTAGGTATTTTTTTATTTGATGAGACCGAAGAGGTCTCATCCAATTGAAAAATACCTACACGAATCTCGAACACGATAACAACAAATAGAAAAAGACATTGTTGTATTTTTGCCCTATTTATACATTCTACATAAGAGGGTTACAATTTAACTCGATATTTAAAATTTCAATTCAAGTTCAACTCTTAGTACTGACTAAGGTTGCGGCTAGTTTTAAATACAGCACCAGAACGGTAAATCATGTTTAAGCTTACTTTTAATTATAATGCTGTATATCCCTTTGAAGATATTTCTTGTTATTTGATTCACAAAGAAGATGAATAAATAGACGGAAGATTCGCCCCGCCTACTGACGCTGATATCATCCAACGGCGATGTTTTACAAAGTCAACGGTCAGTAGCTTGCTAAAAAGTATTAAATGGTTGGATAGTGACCTTAACATCGTATTAAATTGATTGATTGATCGATTGATTGATCGTTCGGTTGAATGATTGAATGGTTGGTTGATTTATTGAATGATTGATTGACTTGGTTGACTGATTTATTGGTCAATCGATTGGTTGGTTGATTCAAAGCTGTAGTTACGACATTTTACACGCCCTTCCTCCCTATGAATAACATAAATGATTAGCATGCGAGTCATATCTTCCCCCAAAACACACAACAAAATGAAAAAGAAAAACCATACTCTAGGCTCCAAAGCATAGATAAATATGTCGATTGAAATTTTAAGATCAAATTAATTCCACGCGATAAGCCTACAATTCACGAAAGAAGTTCCTTTGTTTTAAATAGTAACCCATCACAATTTAAGGTTTGTTCACTTCAGTGATGACGTTTTAACTTTCGCTAGACATTCAACAATTTGCTAGGTCACGAAGCGCTATCTTCCGATAGTCGACATTTTTCAAATACTGACCTATCTAATTTGAGCATTCTGGGAGGTAGTGTCATTCGTGACAACTCGGCCGATTCCGTCGAACTACATTCAAAATGTCAGCGCCAATGAAATGCACGCTTCGAAATTTTGATGCCTCTTCTTAGAGCACAGGTAAGACATGAATGCTTTCGCAATTTAAGATAATTATTTTCTAATTGATTTTGGGCCACAGCTAAGTTTAATATCTCCACAATTGTAGGTTTTAATTGTAATTATCCCTGCTACTTTTTGCGATATAATGTGGAGTTATGCGTACGACGTAGTAATATTTATCCCAATCTGGATTAGTGATACGGTCCCGAAGACAGGTCAATCTTCGGAGAATATGACATGCGCAGACAACATGACATGCGCAGACAACGGGTCACGAAGTTGAACGAAATCGTCCATAAAGTTTAGTCATCAGCACCTGTGCACATAACAGTCAATGCCGAAGATAAGCGTAGATTTCCGGTGACGAATCGGATGAATTCGTCTCGATTTCAAAATGTAAACAAACACAAATTGAAATCGAAAAAGGAAAACTCAAAATTTTCTTTCTATGCTTTTGCATACGATATTAAGAAGGCCCTTGTCTGCTCTAGTGACCAAATAAGAGATAGATTGTTTGAACTACTTTCCCTTCCTCGGAGGGCGGATATGGCTTTACGCCATTACCAGAGACGACAAAAATTTAAACTTGTCCAAATTCAAAGCAGTTGTATAGACGACATCTGTGTAGTTAGTAAACTTTTGAATAGTGATGAAAACTCTTGTAACAGTTTTCACAATGTTTTCAAACCATTTCTTTTTCGGGCGTCAAAAAGCGGGATAAGGTGGGAATGGGTCGAACTCTAATGTGTTTTATATCTAACGATTTACATTTAGATTATCATGATAATTAATGAGAATAAATCTGATATCTTTTACCATTAATATTAGGTGATTGAAGCTAGATGTCATTACCATTTTTAAGATAATATATTGGTCGTGTAGAGGAACTGTATTGTAATTAGGGGTTCTGCAGAGATTTCACCTTTTCCGGTACATTCCCTGATTCTTACGTTCCTGTGATATTATACTTCAGAAAATATTGTGGAAAGAGAAGATATTGCTTGTGATATATAAGATAGTTACTTTTTGAATTGTACTTACTTTACAAGGTCGTCTACTACCCCTTTAAATTCGGACAAGTCTAAAATTTTGTAAAACGGTAAAGGGTTAAAGAGGACCTTCCATCGGATTTCGGACAAAATCTGTTGTTCTCCAGTTCATAAATTTTTTAACTTCTTTCACTAAAAGGGATTTTTTGTGTCATGAAAACGGTGCTTTAAATGAGTTGGAAATTATAGGGTATCAATACCACATAGCCTTATTTCTATAAAAACATAATAAAAATAAAAAGTATTTGGTCTCTTCTAGTTTGACTTTCTTGTACATTCACTGCTGAAAATGCAAAAGTATCGTTTAGTTCAAAGTCTTCGAAATTTTAATGAAAGGCACCTTTATATGTCTATTCTAGTTGAATTACCGTATAATTGACAATTTTGCTGCAATTTCTCAAATGCGTAGTAGTTTGTGATTTCCGAGTAGTGTAGGATTGAAAATTCAAAGGTGTTTTCGAAACGACCGTAGTTCGTGAAATATTTCCACCCGAGAAATTAACCCTTGTCATGCAAAACCCGGAATATTCCTGTTTTAGCAGGACGTCTGTACAAAGATCGATCTTTGTATATTCCACCTGCTTGTCCAATTCAACTCAGAATTGTTTATAAACTTATTTGTCAATCATTTAATTTTCAGTTTTGTCTATCAAAAACGGGCGTTCTGATTGGTCGAAAAAAATTATTCTTAGCTCCATGAAATAAATTTTGAGCACGCAGCTATTTTGTATGCTTCCGCTAAAATTAGTCCCGAACAAAAAATATTAAAAATTGTGAAGTTTTTTTTATTTTTTTCGCTTGATGCTATTGAATTATAAGAAATGAATAGAATATTTTTTGTGTGATTTTTTTTTTTTTCGTTCATACCTCCATGAAAAAAAATTCTATTCATCTCTTAATTCTCTTAAATTAACCTGCAAATATAGTTTCACAGTGCTCTCAGTCCTTTGACTTTCATATAAATCTCAATAACTATTTTTATTCAGTATGACAAGGGTTAATACAACTAATAATAAGTAGAAGATGTCTGCTAGAAAATAAGAACCCAGACATAATTTAAGCGCGTGCGTGACATTTCCAACAATAACACATGTGTGCCAAGTAAAGACTCAGATCAGCCTGTGCATCCGCACAGACTGATCAGAGTCTTCACTCTGTGCACTATAGATAGATACTGTCCCAAAGCTTCTTTAAGCAATCAACGAATATTCTAATTTCCCCGAATGGCTGTCCAGGGTGCTCAATGTGTGCTAGTCACGCACCTGCGAAATTGTTGGAAATGTCACAAACAGGCTCATTTTCAAGTCCGTCTTTCATGACGGATCGTCACAGTCAATCAAAAAATTGATTGATCAATCTAATCATTACTTCAGAACGCAAATGAACGTTGAACTCCGACATTCGTTTTAGACATTTTGTTGGTTTCCTGTAATTACGACGTTTAGGTCGCCATCCAACCATTCTACTTTTTTTGTAATTGACCACAGATTTTGCAAACTAACGCCATTACAAACTTAGTGTAACTTTCTTCTTGAGGTGGGGGCGGAGCCAGAGATCAGTCAGTACCAATGAATGAGGGTGTTTCGGGATAATCTCAGACAGAAATGTTGTTTCTCCATTAGTTAAATCAATTTTAGTTTCATCTAACGAAGTCCTGCATTCTGATTTTCTGAAAAATCGTACAAATCCTTCAAGAAAAAAATGATACGGAACTAGTTTATGTGCTAGCGCACAAAGTAGCCCCACTACAACTGTTCAAAACTGGTTATTGTTCACCCTCTTTTCAGATATCAAATTGAAAGAAATTAAGAGAATATTTTACTCGTTTTCTTTTCGTGCAGGTATGAAACTGAAAATTTTATCACACATTGCGTCTTCATACCGTGTTGTTTTCATACCCCACTGAAAACAAATGTAATCCTCGTCTCATAAATACTTTCCCTTTCATTATCTATTTCTTTGCCCTTTCTAACAAAAAAATTCTGATATAGCTGTTCTTCCATGGTAAATATTAATGCGATTGACGTATTGCAGCTGTCAATTAAGAAATCAATCGACCAATCAAATCATTTATTTTGAGTGGAAGTGAATATTGAACACCTATACTGGCCGAAATTTATGCGAAGCATTTTTGTCTATTTGGCGACTATAAACGTCGTTACCACAGCTTATTTTAGCTGTAGTTACAATGTGTAGGTCTCGAACCAACCATTTTACTTTTTTGCTACGAATTACTGACCATTATCTTTTCAAAATAACGCCGCCCAATATCGGAGTGAAACTTCCTGTTGGAGTTCAGTGGGCGTGGCAAGCAGGTTAGTGGGCGTGGCAAGCGGAGTCAGTCGGCGTGGCAAGCAGAGTCAGTGGGCGTGGCCAGCGGAGTCAGTGGGCGTGGCCAGCGATTCGTCAATTGTTGCAGGCGAAAAACTGATGCTAGGTTGAAAAAGAACAAGTGCTTCGTAGCCCGATCCTCTTATGTGTAGTCGTTTGGCGACCAAAATGTGTGTGTGTATTTCCGTTTATTTATCGTCGCTACCGTAGCACATGCCCATATGAGCGACGCCCCTAGAAAACGGTTAGTTGTTACGGGGGATAGTGCAAGGATACAGGACGAAACTGCTGAGAGCTCCGCCTGGTTCTTTAACGTGCTCGATGGATAGCATCGTCACACGGGGCCTCGGTTTAACGTCTCATCCGAAAGACAATTAGTGTGTTAGTTGATATGGTCAGCCCAGGACTCGAGCCCGTGATCTTGAGGTTTGAAGTCAAGTGCTCTACCAACTAAGCTAATCGGGCTGACTGAACCAAAATGTCGTGAATATAACTTTATTTAAGCTATATTTACGACATTTGGTCACCCATGGACGGTGTGTGGAATAGAATACTATTAAATCTTGTAAGGGGAAGTAACAACTTAATCGCCCATAACTCTCAAAATGTAGCTTTGGTTGAATATGAAAGACACCAGATTCTATTAAAGTTCCCCTTAATAAAATTGCATGCTATTTTAAGTTGAATTTCTAATATCACAAATTGTCGTAGCTACAGTTTGATTAAGCTGTAGTTATTAATGTCTTTATCTATTTGCTCTCAAATAACATTCAGTGGACGTCAAAATCCTCGTGAATACAGCTTAGTCTCAGACTAACGATATGCTCTTGCTATGCAACCTAAATTACTTTTAGTTAAATGTACACTGATTATATCCCATTATGCGGTGGTTCATTTCCGTCTCAGCAAACAGGAATATCTTGTAATTTTTATGTCATGAATAATAAGTTAGGGAATATCTTATTCCAGGCTCAGTATTGCATGAAATTTCTATGACGTTATTGCTATCATGGTAACGCTTTGAATATCCCGTTACATTGTATTTCATTTCCGTCAAGCCTTACAGGTTTTACTTGAGATTTCCTTGCCGTCCAGGTAACGCCAGAAACGCGTTGAGTATTACTTTATGGGAAAGTTTATTTCCGTCTCAGTATTTCAGGAATTCTTGTCAATCTTATTGCCGTCTCTGTGGTGCCACGAACATGTAGGTAGTATATTATTTCCGTCTTAGCATTACAGTCATTTTTTGCCATTTCAGTGCCGTCGCGGTAACACCAGGAACGCGAGTAATATTACTATAGTTAGTATTTCATTTCCGTCTCAGCTTTACAGGAATTTGCTGCAATTTTATAAGCGTTCAATATTCTGTCATTACATTTTAAGTAGTTTTCTGGAGTGTGTGGTCTATGGCTTTGGAATCAGAGAGTCCGGGGTTCGAAACCTAGCCCGACCATGGTAATTATTCTCGACAAAAAATAGCTCTACATTCCTCCTATCCACCCAGGTGTACAGGTGTACAGGTGGACCCTTACGAGGATTGTAAGCTAATGAGCCGTGGCTGCTGGGTGCGCAATATGTTAACAGCCGACTTGCATTATTAACCTGAACTATTTTGGGGGTATCAAAATGTTAGACTCGTCCAAATTCAAATGGGCAGCAGACGACATTATAAAGTAAAGGACAACTCAAAAAGCAACTATCCTATATGAGAGAAAATATTGTGGGGAAAAAAGACGAAACTGCTTGCTTGCTGTCTTCTTTTTCCACAATGTTTTTCTAAATATGATATCACATGTACGTAATAAACAGGATGTGTACTGGGTTTGTGGGTTGAATAAACAAAATGTAAATCAAACTTTATCTTTATAACTTTATAATTCGAATCTCTACTCGATATCATACGAATCTGTATACAGTAGGTCAGCGATTCTATATTTTTAGTGATTTATATAAAGCTATTGTTCGCTATTTTCGAATAAATTTTCTTTTCTATTCTTTTTAGCGACCTCTTTTTTCTTATATTGTTATTTCCAAATATAGACACAAATAGCAATTAAACCTTCATTTTAAATGAACAAAATCATGATTGAATCATGAACAAGCGTGACTAAATACAGAAATAAATAATTCTTAAATACCAATTTATCTTTCAATGCATAGTTCAAAATAATCCATATTCCAAACCCTTGTTCATGCATTAGTGGTAATTGAGAATATAATTCATTCAGAAGCTATTGTTAAGGTAAAATTGACGAGTTAAACTGGTGCCAAATAACAACAAAGGCTATATGTAATCTGTTTTCCTATTTGCTTTTGCGAGAGTACATATAGGGGATGGATGCCCCGTTACTTCTTTGTATCACTCAAAGATCGAGTTATCTTTCACTCAGTGAAAAATAATTAGCAATATTTATCGGTAGTTGTACAGAAAAATGAAAGGTTTATCAACTTTATATGTAAACCGAACAGTTATTTTATTTTTCTGGAATAATCGATTGTTTTCCTCCTTATATAGATGTACTTTAATAATTACAGTTATTATCCGACTCAGGACTAAAACAGGTAAAAATATACATTTTGATGTTCAGTCTGTGAAAGTTGGATCTTTACCAGGAACCTGCCCTTATCCTCTTTTTTAGTGTAAAAATGGCAAAATTTGAAATTCATCCCTAACATTTAAGAAAATCACTATTTTTGGAAGTGGAATACGGAGGAAGTTTAATGGCGTCATTGGTTTTATGCAGAACGAATGGACTTCAGAAAGCAGCAAAAAGGCCAGGGCAACAGTGAGATTAGATTTCTGATAATTTCACTTTTCTTTTACTGAAATTATGACGTGATAATCCGCCGAGAAAATATTTCATAATTCACTGAAATCATAAAAGAAGTTAGCGCAAGTTTCTTTACCCATTCCGACATAACAACATTTTAGACTGGTCCAAACTGAAAGGAGTTGCGGACGACAATTGAAAGTTTTTGGAATTTTAAATTTTCAACTTTCTTGGTAGAAAATATGTCGAAAATGAAGAAATTTCTTGTTTTCCAAATTGCTTTATTTTTTGGGGGGCGTCTAGAAGCGTCGTTGTTTGGGAATTGGTTACACAGGGTTAAAATAAGTATGTAAGTGAAATTCCCACATAAAAATAAACATTGCCAAATATGCCGTTGTTCGTTCAGAAGTAGCAGACGACAAGATAGATATGTCGTCTGTTTCGAATTTGAATTGCAAATCAGACGACTGCGATTCGCATTACGTCTGTGTATGATTGATTCGCTGCACAATATAGAACGGGAGTTTTTTTCATATCATTTTCATTGTTAACCTGCCATGAAGGGGACCCTGTAGATTTATTCTGTCAGACCTTCTAGGCTTAGCTTGATCTGTTATATGCTTTTAATAAAGGGGTCCAGAGTTCGAACCAGAACTGTTCTTTGTTCGATTCTGCTAAACTTATCGTATTTCATTGTGACGTGTGTCATACAATTGACCAATCGCGGCCGACAATCAAAAATCAATCGACCAATAAAATCATTCAATTAGACCGGGCGTGAACTTTGAACTCCAGCATTGGCCAACAATAATATGAAGCAGTTTTGTTCGTTTAATTTATTCAAGCTGTAGTTACGACATTTACGTCACCAACCAACAATTTTCCTTTTTTAATTTGCAATGATAACGTCATTTAATATCGAAATTAGATTCCTGTTTGATCTAATGGGCGTGGCTAGCAGAGCCACAGGGTGTGGTCAGCGGAGTAAGTAGGCGGGGCCAGCGATCCGTCAATCATAAAATTGGCACCAATCCCTCTAAATTTCAATTTAAAGGCTTTCTTTCACCGCTCCATTCTCATTCAAATCCTTAAAAAAGGTTAAGAGCTTTATTCACATCGTTCCAAAAGCGCATCAATTTTATTGGCTGACCTGTATTTTGAGGTGTAAGATTGGTTCTTGTTATTGACAAATCTATTCGTGGAATAATAGACGTGTATAAAGGGAGATAATAATATACACGTTCATTTTATTTTTGATGCTCACTTCATTCAAAACTCGCCAATTCCTTTCATTTAAGAAATAGTTCCAAAGTCAATCACTTTGTCGCTTTTCCATTGTTCATTTGTGCAAGTCTGAAAAGTGATTTATTTGCTTGTTTGTGAAGAAAAAGAATGTAATGAAGTTGTTGAGACAATAGAATTCCAAATATTGGATGACCCCCATTTTCAGAAAAAAAATATAGGTATACATTGAACTTTTCGGTAAGCACGCTGAATAAAGATCTAAACGTGTGTATGTTTGCTTTGTTTAGCTTTATTTTGTTTGCAATAAGCGCTGAAGTAAGTTGTAGTGACAAAACTTTTATTATTTGTATTACGGCTTGATTTTTCAAAATTTATGGCCGTTAACGTGTAACAAAAAGGAAGATGATTGGTTCAGTTGGCGACCTAAACATCGTAACTACTACTTATTCAAGCGTTATAAAGATAATGGAATATTCTTGATACAATTTGGTTGAATGAGTCGGTAAGACTAAAAAATATGAAGCTTTAGGAGCCTGGTGCCTTTCAGATTAATCTGTTAATACAAAATTCCTCGGGCTTTGGGTTACATTTGCGATTTCAGAGGATTAAGGATACATTTGGATAAGCAAGTTCGTGCTTTGACAATTGGCCATTAAATCGCTTCTCGATGAAATGAAAAAGCCCACTCTCATTTGTTCAGTTATTGAACACTCGACTTCAAATTTCGAGATCGCCGGTTCGACCCCTGGACTGACCTTACCTACAAACAAAAATAAGTCTTTCGGATAAAACGTCAAAACGAAGTCCAGTGTGACAGTGCTTTTCTTGGAATACGTGGAAGATCTAAACGGGGCTCTCAATTTCGTCCTGTATTCTTGCACTACTTCTATAACAACTACCCATCTAACCCATATGAGCAAATGCTACGGTGGCGACCATAGATAATAGAGCATATAAAACTAAGCACTAGGCTAGCTACTTGTGATTCAGTCCTCGTAAATCCTGATCGGGATGAGTAAGCATCTTTATTATAATTACACCATAAAACTGTGTTTAATTATGAAGGATTAAAATGGTTTGGTCCCTCGGTCAGAAGTATATTAAATATAAATGACAGGGTTATTGATTGTTAATAAAGTTAAAAGCACTTGAGATAGTAACATTACATATTGTATATAGCACCATTTAAATGCATCGCCAAGATTTATTCCAAGCGATATTCGAAGAATGTTTGGAATACAAATAAAACAAAGAAAAGGGGCGTAACTCATTAGCACACAACCAAAACTCATTACTTGGCCGGAAAAATGTTATGTGTGAAAACATCGTGAGGGAAAAAAAGACATCACTTACAATGCTTTTTATCTCATATTAAACTTATTTATCAATTAAACTGAAATTTATCCCATTACCAGACGGCAAAAATTTACACTGCTCCAATTGAAAGAAGTTGTAGACTATAATTTAAAGTTTGTGAAATTTGATATTTTTTCAACATTATAGGTAGAAAACAGTGAAGAAATTGCTTCTTTCAACTATTTTTCTTGAGGGGCGTCCTAAAGCGTCATTGTGTGGGAATGAGTTAAAATATCATCTGCTATTTCTCTGAATTCCGACCAGTCTAAAGTTTGTCGTCTGGCAATGGGCTGAGGTGAGTCGAACTTTCGTTTTCGTGAACAACTGTCAAAGTACTGTAAGCTAGCAAAGCATTGTATTGTTCAGTAATCTTCTTTGTCAAACGTTATCATGATCATGATAACGAAGTTAAGGTAATCAAAGAGATAACCCATTCCAACACAATCCCTCCTTTTTATGCCCCTGAAGAAAACGGTTGTTGAAATCAATGTAGAAAATAAAAAATGATAGCTAACCATCACTGATAAAAAAATGGACGGTTATTCGCCATTAGTATTGAAATTCTTAAAATCTTACATACTTTATAAAAACCGTGATGATCTTTAAAAAAAAAACATGATAGTTAAGTGCATTTCGGTATTACATGGATATGCGTTAAGTCGATAGAGTGCATACCATTTTTATTTATAGAACACGGTAATTCTTGAAATGTAAAGATTTTCTAAACACCGTATTCAGGTGTGTGGCTCATTTTTTGGCCGATAAATCTTATCTAGCGATGAAATGAAGCAAGTTTTTATTTTATGTTTATTTATTTATCTATTTATTTATTTCAGTTGAAGGGATTTTCATTTGTTTCACATAGACATCAAAAGAAACCTGATTGGCGTTTCTTACATGGTATAAAATTCATTTGTATAGATATATTACATTGTGACGCTTTACAGTCACAATAGTAGGCGACGGCTAGCCGTCAGGTACTAGACTGCAGATCTCTGTTTAAAAATCATCATTTTTTTTTTCAATTTCGGAATTATTGAATTCAGGCCATTGTTCTTTTAACAGTTGTTTTCTGGAATTTCATTCATGCGCAATGGTAAATTCGTTGTTTGTAAAAGAAAATAATCTATTATGCTTTTCTTCTAATGCCAGTTTATTTTAAAATGACCCGATCTACCAATGTTTACTTTGAAGTTAAGGGTGTTTCAAAATTCAATCACTTAAAAAGTTCTCGCCTATCATTTTAAATGCCATTTTATTTCTTCTGTAGCTTGAAAGATTGTTCTAAATATCTCCAAAGAAAATTGTTTCAAAAACGACACCAAACGAGTAATCAAGCCTACTAAAGGAAAATAAATTGTCCATTGTTAAGATTTGTTTGGTGCATTTGTGTGAAACATGAGAAAAGAAATTAACTGTCCAAACAACGAAATGTTATAGTTTTAGCAAAAATAAAGTCTCCATATCTAGTTTGCATCTCACAAAGTTGCCCACTGGGTATACAAGCTTCCGCTTACATTTACTTTGTGTGCTTGTTCAGCAAAATTGAATAAAGTGTCAGTAACCCTACATAGCATAGAAAAGAGACAATTACAACGTTCCGGAATACAAAATGCTTGCTCACGAAAAAAATTGGGCTCAATGTTCATGAACATTGTTCAAAAAATGGCTCTAGCTGCATTCTTTTTTACCTGATGAATCAGGTGAGCGATTTAGAACCATCATGGTCCTCTTGTTTGTTGGTGTTGATGTTGTTGCTGTTGTTGATGGTTGTGTTGTTGTCGTTGTGTTGTTTTTGATGATGATATTTTTTTTTTGGGGGGGGGGTATTGTTGTTTTTCGTGGAGGTATAAATTTAAAACCTAAATCAGACTTTCGTATGAATCCGCCTTATAATTTCATTTAGTGTGATCAGATTTTTAGTTTCATACCACCATGAAAACAAAACAATTTTGTGTTAATCTCATGTATTAAAACCGGTAAGGTTCATTTGTAATTTTGTCAGCGATATTAAATCACTTTAGGCCCTTCATATGTTTGAAAATCTGCTAAACAATAGTAATGTACAGATAACATCACGAATAAAATAATCAACCGCCTGTCCATTAGAAAAGGCAAATTATTAAATAAAAGCGAAATGCCTGATTGAAGGTCATAAGAGTGTACGTAAATTCAAATAAATTATGCGCCTGTTTAGAAAGCAACCTTATACAATTGACGGATCGCTCGCCCTGCCCATCGACCTCCTACAGGAAGTAAGACTAAGACATTCAAGGGTGTTATTGTGCAAAAAGTATGGGTAATAAAGTGTAACAAAAGGTACAAAGGTTGGTCGACAACCTAGACGTCATAACTACACTTTGAATAAGCTGTAGTTAATACTTTTAAATTGCAAACAAACTAAAATGATTCGCATAAATGTCGCCAAAGTTGGAGTTCTACATTCATCTCAGCTCTAACAGTATTGTATGGTTGGTTCATTGAAAAGAGGATTATAGCTGTGACCTCGAATTAAAGTTTGAGTAAACAACAAAAACAACATTGAACGTATGATTGTTGAACCAAGGCTGTGTTTCACTGCGATGCTTGTAAACTGATATTTTCCTATCGGCAATTGAGAGATCGCTAACTTCTCATATTGACCTCAACAACAAGAAATAAATGACAGTTTGTGACCTAAACGTAGTAACTGCTGTTTGAATAAGCTGCAGTTACGACATATGTTCAGTATGATCTTAGTCTGCACTACCTACATGTCCCTTTTGTGCCAGATTTGTATATAGAGTTAATTTTAAAAAATAAAAACATTTTTAACTCACAATATTGCTTCCGGTACTTTTGGCCCTTTTGACTTTAACCAATTAGCACACGATGAAATTTCAAAGTGGTCCATAATAAAATAATTATGTTGTAGACGACAATCCTTACAATTTTATCTTTTGATGTAGAAAACATTGTGAATTATAGAGAAATTGCTTGTATATTTAAGAAGCTATTTTTCTTGGGCTGTCAAAGAGGGTGATTGTGTGGGAATGGGTAAATGCAATTTTGTAGATGATTTTATAATTCAGTACCACGGGGATTATTGTTGCAGTATCTGTTTTTGAAAAAAAATATACTGCCACTTAAGCCTATAGACATTATATACTCAAGTATGACTGCAATAATTAAGACCAACATTATGTTGTGAATTTTTGGGGTTTTTTGTTTCTTTTTCTTTTGTTGTTGTTGTTGTTGATGATGATGATTATGATGATGATGCTGTTGCGGTTGTTGTTGTTGTTGTTGTTGGTTTACTTCTTACAAATAAAGTATGATGATTTTTCTCACATCTCACATCTGTTCATATCCTATAAAAACACGTGAAAACGAGCATTTTTCAAAAGTGCTTTCGAAAACATTGTGGACATTGAAGAAATTGCTTGTCACAATTAATTACTTCAATATACACAATTATTTCTATCCTAAAAGGCAAGGATTTTTTCATTTCAAATTTCACAAACTTTAAGTTTTCATACGCAGCATCCCTCAATTTAGACCGGTCTTAATTATTTTGTTGTCTGGTAATGGGTTAGTTCTGCTGCCAGATTCTGTTGATACAACATAATTATATGTAAAAAGCCTATTTAGCCCGAAGAAGGCTATTTATGGTGTTTGTTAGCGATTAAATTTAATGTATCGTAATTACTAGATTTCACAGATACGAGACCAGCGGTCCTTAGCCGGGAAAACGGCATAACACATGTAAATGAATGAAGTCTTTAAGAATGGCCGTGACCTTATAGGGTGCCTCCATGTACGGTCTAGGTATAAATCGACAGTGTATTTTACATTATATTGTAAAAAAAGTATCGCCAATGAAATTAAAACACCACAAATAAGTATCGTTGGTTGGCGACCTAGACGTTGTAACTACAGCTTATTTAAGCTACAGTTACGGTGTTAAGGTCGCCAAATCACAAAAACGCGCTTTACATAAACGCCGAAGCTCAAAATTTCCATCTAAATGAACCATTTTATTGATCAATCGAGTTTTCTTATTAAATGCTACGATACGCCGTTTCCAATCAAGATCATTTTAAAGTGACGCTTCTATAAAAAGAAAGTATAAAAAAAACAGAAAGCGGTGAAATAAAACAAAGTAACTCGATTATCTGATAGACATTGATTTCCTTTAATCCCTGCGGGAGTCATTTAAACAGTTGACATCTGTATTATAAACACGTTTACATTATATAAAAACCAGCCTCTGGAATGCATAAATTAACAGCATGGGCAATCAGATATCTATCAATAGAAAACAATAATTCAAACTTGATGAATTAATATTTGCTAGCCAGGCCCTTCCAGGAACAATATCGGCTTTAAGGAACTACTTTTTTAATTTGTTGGTTTACATTTACCCGTTCAGAATATACTGATGTCCTTTTTTTTTTAACTTAACGTCTTATGATCATAATTTCGTCTAAAATTGACTTTAGTTGATTGATTGAATGGGGTTTAACGCCACTTTTAACAGTATTTCAGTCATGGAGCACCTAACCATGGATTCCTTGTGTGTGTTTTTGCCCATTTAGATTTATGATTATCTTCCCATTTGTGGGAGACAAATATCGAAAATGATATTTGCCGCCACCGAGGATCGAACCCTTCCCGCGGCCCTAAAATTGGCTCAGTAATACCTTATCAAATTTCTCAGATGCTTTGCGACCGATTAAAGACAAAAGAATTAATTCCGTTGCATAGATGCATCGTAAACTTGACCTAAAGTCAAACAGTAATTCTAAGTTTATTTAATTAAAGAAGTTGGATTTTATTCATGCTAGTTAAACTTGACTCTATCAGTCAAAGAATGGTTAATATTAGCTAAAAAAAAGACTGTATCATCACACTCCATAGGTAACGGTAAAGTACATGTAATACAAAACCTTGTTTTTGATTCCAGCTGCGTTGGATTTTTTCTACCTACCCGGCAAGAATACAAGGTTTTCGGTAACTATTGGTAATTACTACATCAATTATTGCATGTCACCCTTTTTTCTTAAACTATTTTGAAGTTAAAGAATCTCGAGGAAACTGCCTAAAGTATATTTTGTCTGATCCAAATATCGTCTAATTGCAGCATGACGTCATTTTACCATGAATTTGACGTCATCTAAAAACTACAATTTCAGACACTGTCGTTTTTTTGTTTGTTTTGTTGTTGTTGTTGTTCGGGATCTACTAGTTCGATTGTTTGATGTTTGTTTATTGTTTTCTCTTCAGTTTTTTTTTTTTTTTTTTTTGTATACGATTTTGTATGCATGCAATGTATGTACCCTTATAAGGAAATTTAGTCGTTTGGAAGCAATATTAAAAGAGAAACAAATGCAACTGTCTACATATAAGCATACCCATTACCAGACAAGGTGGATAGAGAGCGTTTATATTGTACGTTACTTGTGACGGTGTCGGAATACCGGTATGACACAAACTATTCAAACATTTGAAGGATCGCTACTGTCTATCAAAATCGATTGACCAATCAATTCATTTATTTGGACTGGAAGCAAACGATTAATATCGGAATTCATGTCAATTAATTTTGTTAGGGTTGCACACTACGTTACTAAAGTTGTTCAATAAATTAACGTCTAATTGCAGCAGAACCTTTTATCATGACAAATGACGTCATTTATAACTACCAGGAGCAGACACTGGACCACGACCAAGGTCTCACCAAACGACAATGTTTCGATGAGGTTGACGTTATCAAGTATCTCACTCGTTAATACACACGATCTAGAAGCTCGTCTGCAGGCAAACCTGGGCTCACCAGCTGATGTGTGCAACTATCTCTTCTAAATTCTGTAAATCACTGTAGATGCGGGAGACAAGCTGATATATGCTTCTTGGTCCCAGATGTATTTTAGATAGTTCGATCAGATACATATACCAAAGTGTCATATAATGTTCCGAATAAAACCATCCAATGAAGATAGGGCTCAACCAATACGTGTGTATAAAAAAGTGTCTGTTGCTGTTCTTAGCTGCTTGAGGTACGGTACATCTTGTACAAAGCGGCCACTAAAGGCGCGACCAAAAAGTGGTCGTGTAAAAGTGTGGACGAGCTGATGGACTTCTTGGTCATAGATTTAACGATTCCAGCCGTTTTTGGATTGTTTAGATCAGATACATGTACCAAAGTACCTGTTGCTGCTCTTAGCTGATCAAGGTACTGTAAATCTTGTACTAACGGCCCACTTAAGGCGAGATCAAAAAGTTGTCGGTTAAAAGAATGGTTGCTTAACCCATTCCAACACAAGGAAATTTACACTGGTCCAAATTGAAAGAAGCTGCAGACGACAATTTCAAGTTGATGGATTTTTTTTTTCGTCTTTTGAGATAGAAAACATTGTGGATAATGAAGAAATTGCTTGCTACAAGCAATTTCTTCATTGTCCACAATGTTTTCCAAAGCTTTTTTCTTGCTGGGCGTAAAAAGGAGGGATTGAGTTGGAATGGGTTAATACACTTTTTGCAAAAGATATGAACAATTCGACTGCATAGATAGATTATTACAGAATTCTTTCTAAAACATATGCTGTTCGGACTCATTAGAATCGTCTCATTGAGACTATTCTAATGAGTTCCAACAACATAGGAATTAGTTATGATTTTAACTTTTTAGCAAAATGCCTTCACTCCTTTAGAGATTTTGTTGTTTAAAAGGGGGGTTTCGATTATAGTCACTTAATGGACGTGGTTACTTAGAAGAGGTCGCTTGATTATAGATCGAATACATCAGTATTCCCCCGGCGCATTACGCTAATTGTATTACACCAAAATAGCCAAATTTCTTTAAATGAATATAGTTTATTTTATGGTTTCTAATTCTTCTTTTGTCGAACTATTTTTCTGATATATCATTTGACTTAAGTTGACATATATAAAGATGCATATTCTGTACGCTCTGAAATATTCAGATAAGGTTTCCATTTATGATTTTTTTTTGTTTTTTTAAGAACGTATGATATCTATATATAATTTTACTCATAATAATTTTATCCATTTTATGCCAATTTTGCAGGAAAAATGAATTTTCAAAAACTGCATTTTTCTCCAAAGATTGCATGGAAAGCCATCCTGATTTTTCGGCACAATTTCTCATTTGTTTACTCTGATCATTATATTAATATCATATAGATTGAAACAACTTTCAAATTGTAAAATACTATCTTAATGATTGATTGAATGAATGGGGTTAAACGCCATTTTTAACAGTATTTGAGTCATGTCGCGGCGGCTTGAGCACCTAACAATGGATTACTGGTATTTTTCACACCAATACTACCACTACATCCTTTCCTAGCCTCCAGCTGCTATCCCACTTAGGTCATGCTTTCTTAAAGAAACTCCGATATGTATGATCAAGTCGCATTCCTCTTCATTTCAAATGTATGCAAAAACATTTTTTTAAAAAAGCTGTTGCTAGTTGTAATATCAAGACAAAGAACAACTTATGAAGTGTTATTCATTCGTGAAACAATGAAGTTAAACTTCTTAAAATGACAAATGCAACATTTTACATTAATATTCACAATTTTTTCTCTTAACATAATACCTTATCAATAATAAAGCTGTAATATATCTTTCATTTTTTTCAAATACAACCCTTTGAGATATATTTATGGGATGCTTTTATTGTCATCAACATTGCTTTGAGACATTTGACGCCAATTTTGGATGTGTTATTGCAGATGTCACTTGATGAAGTGGCGATATTAACAAAATAACAGTGATTAAGTAAATGTTTAAGACCTGAATGAGTTCTAAATGCAAGAAAAAGATACCGTATGTTTCGTGGAAGGAAAAACTTGATTGATTGATTGATTGATTGACTGATTGATTGATTGATTGATTGATTGATTGATTGATTGATTGATTGATTGATTGATTGATTGATTGATTGATTGATTGATTGATTGATTGGTTGATTGGTTGATTGGTTGATTGGTTGATTGGTTGATTGGTTGATTGATTGATTGATTGATTGATTGATTGATTGATTGATTGATTGTTATTTGATTTGACTTGATTTGATTTGATTTGATTTGATTTAATATGATTTGATTTGATTGATTGATTGATTGATTGATTGATTGATTGATTGATTGATTGGGTCCATCGCCACTTTTAAGAGTATTTCAGTTATATCGCGGCGGCTAGAGCATCTAACCATGGATTCCTGGTATTTCTATCGCTAGATTCATTCCGAGCCTCAAGCTGCTCATCCCAATTAGGTTTACGATTATTCATCCATTGTCGGGAGACAAATGTCGGAAAGGATATTCGCCGCGGTCGGAATCGAACCCGGGACCCGATGACTAGATGTTCACTGCGTCACCCATGTGCTATGACCGCGACCGTGGATGAAAGAGAGACAGGAATAAATATTTGTTTCTTCCTTTTTTGGTTTTGACACTTAAATTTTGTAACTACAGCTTTTTCATTGTTTATGTTACCGGCCAGACGGTTTGCAAAATAACGCCAGGAAATATCTCTTTCGGGGTACAGTGGGCGGGGCCAGTGGGCGGGGTCAGTAATCCGTTAATTAGGGACGATCTTAGCATCCTGATATAAACCTGTACAAACTTAGACTGGCTGCAGTCGTTTTTGTTTAGGACCTTTCTTGTATAACATATTTTTCTCAAGTATGTTTTTTAATCCAAGTTTTATCTTTATGGCTAGTGCTGAATAAAAACGACTCTTCTTTTTGGAGTCAGGAGACTTAATTGACATCCTTGCCCAGCTATGGAAATATTTAATTCCCTTTAAGAAGAGTCTGGTAGCAAGACTAGTACAAACTGAGCAGACTGGTTATAGTGTTTCCTTAACCTTTTCCTGTTCAATCCCTGTGCTTTTATATTTGAGAAAATATTGTTGAAAAAGAAGAAATTGCCTGTCACAAGCAATTTCTTCTTTTCCCACAATATTTTCTTCCCAGCTCAATTTTCCGAATTAAATCAACTTTGAATTGTCGTCTGCAAAACCTTTGAATTTGGACGGGTCTAAAATTTTGTATTACAGTAAAGAGCGGATCTTGAACAAATTTTCATGGAACTTTGATGTAGTAAAAGTGTGTCTGATTTTACAATAGTTATTCATATCATTTTTACGATAATTATTCATTCTTCGTGTTTGATACTTTTAGATAGGTAAAATCTACTAGATTTAATATACATTCAATTCAATGAGATATATTCCCTATGCTGTACTTTGAAACATCGGAATTTTATCGGATGAGGTCGGAGGATATCGACTGTATTTTGTATTTGTAGCGTCTCATAACGCGAAATACTTTTGTTTCTTTCCTTCTTTTTTTCTACGTTATGAACAATCATTTTTTTTAAGTTATGAACAATCATTTTCATTACAAAATTAGCTCAATCGCCCTTTTAAAAATCTCTGAAAGCATTACAGTTAGAAATTCGAAAATTGAGACGATTCCAAGATTTTTCATGTTCTGTGCAAGAGCCACTTTAATATACATGTATAAATTGAAGAGAATATTTTATTGAGTTGTTGTGGTGGTGGTGGTATTCGGAGAGAGAGGAGGGGTAAAGTGTAAGGCTTTAACAAAGATCAGCCTGCAGATATCATTCTATGTATAATTGACGAATCGCTTGGCCTGCCCACTGAGCTTTGATAGGAAGTTCCACATAGTAATTAACCCTTGTCATGCTGAACCCGGAATATTCCGGTTTTGGCAGGAGGTGTAGTCAAGACCAGCCTGCACAAAAGTGTAGTCTGATCTTAGTTTACACCTCCTGTTTGCACTTTTCCTGTCAGAGTTGTTTATGAAATTGATTTCCAAAAGAAATATTGATTTTTGAACAACCAGTTCTATCAGTGCTTTCGGCCCTTTGATTTTACAGCAATTCAATGAGGTAATTTATATAGTATGACACGGGTTCAGGTTTTATTGTGTAAAAATAACGACCAGTAACATATATCAATAATATAAAATGCTTAGATGGCGACCTAAGTCGCCAAACAAATAAAAATGCTACACGTAAATATCGGCAAACGTCAGAGTTCAAAGTTCATTTTCTGTCTAAACGAATGATTTGATTGGTCGATTGATTCTTTGACTGACGATCATGATCCGTTAATTGTCAAATATTACCGTGATCTCCCATCTAAGTCGCCCCCCGACCATGGCTGAGGGTAATTGCGACATACTGGAGTCTTGTTAGTTTATTTCTAGCAAGCCTTGTTGAATATTAATGTGTTTTTTAATTAGGCGAAAACATGCATCAAATATAAATTGTACAAGATAAATGTACATTAAGTAATTAAGCTTGTATTAAATGGATACTTACTCATATTTATTGAAACCGCACCTATTTCGTTTGATATATGTTTACTGGGTCGAGCGGTTTCGAACTATTAGTGTACTTTATGAATAAAATGTATCTTTCGAGAATAAAGTTATTACCGTAGAAATCCTTTTTTACTTAAATTACAAAGCGCGGCCTTAGCGCAGTGGTATCCTTTCCGACATTTGTCTCCTACCAAACGGGTTGATAATCGTAAACCTAGGTGTAATGAGAAGCTGGAGGCTAGGAAAGGATGTAGTGGTAGTACTGGTGTGAGAAATACTAGAAATACATGGTTAGGTGCTCCAGCCGTAGACATGTGACTCTTATAATGTTAAAAGTGAAATCAGACGACAATTACAGTGGATTTCACTTGCAAAATAACAATTTAGTAGGGTACAAAAAATATTGTGAAAAAAAGGATAAATTGGTTGAAAAGAAGCAGTTTCTTCTTTTTCTACAATGTTTTCTCAATCATAAAATCACAGGAACGTAAAATCCAGGGATTGAACAGGAAAGGGTTAGAAAAAGAAAAACGTCAGAGCGTTCTGATACTCTGAAAGCAGGGTTTGTTGTACTTATAAAGTTCTTAAATATTACCATTATTAATTCCTTTAAAATTAAGACTTTTTTCTCTCGCTATGTCTAAATTTGTAAAGTTCAAAGCCTCATTTTGCATAGTTTTAATAGATGATGCAGCAATATTGTTGCGCTATAAAGAAACACGATAAATCATTGTTCGTGTGATTAATTACTCAGTAGATGAATTTATGTCTAACAATGAGCCTAACGCTTAATCTAGGATTGTGAAATTTGCTAGGGCTTAAACAGTAAAGAATTAGACACGCAAGAAAAAAATAACGCATATGATAGTATTAAACACGGTTCCATATATAATAGTGTTAAAGATGGCGTTATTTTCATTCTGTAGATACGGTCTAATGCGAATAAACTTTATCGGGAGTGGTAAAGAGGACGAAATACGTATTTTACATTATCTAATCGAAATTATTCAATAAATATGTTGGTATACTTTAAGTGGAATACTATGTTACGATAACGATTCAACATTTGCTTCTTGCTGCGTAGGAAGAGTTTGATATTCCAGTCGTCCTTTGGTCTCGTGAAATGTCAAAATTTTCTTCTGTAGCTCAAAGCAAATACAAGATGTTGCATCATTATCGTTATATAATATTCCCTATGTACTTGAGAGAACTAAAGTGACAGACATTCTGATATCTTTCGTAATTTTAACCAATCAACAACCCAAGGGTTTATTCAGTCGACACTATTTCCAAGGAAGTTTTTAATTCCGTAGTCTATGAATTGTAAAAAAAACAACAACACGTGATCTGAAAGGAAAATATTTTATAATCAAACATTCGCAGATTCAAAATACGACAATAATTCAAATCAGGCCTAATCAATTTTACCCCGCAAATAAAACAAGTCATACGGTACGACACCCTTAACGAAGGCTTTCACCATGTCTTTATATATAATGTTATGATTTATAGTATATTGGTATAACCTTTTTGTCTTCTACATTTAGATCCACATGGAACACGAAGAATACTTTTGAACATCTGTATGTTGATTTGTAAAAAAAAATAAACTCAGAAGGAAATAATTTAATTGTGAGTTTCGCCTATCAAAACGAGCGTTCTAATTGGTCGAAAAAAGATATTCATAGCTCCATGAATAAAAATTTGAGCACTCAGCCATTCTATATGCTTCCTCACAAAATAGTTCAGTACCAAAAAGTTATCAAAGCTTGTAAAATTCTTACTGTTTTGCTCGATGTTATTAAATTATAAGAGATGAAGAGAATGTGTTGGATTTTTTTTTTCAAGAAAATATGAAACGAAAAACCTAATCACACTTATGCGTGAATTCGCTTCGCGTATTAATACAGTGTGATTAGTTTTTTCGTTTCATACCTCCATGAAAACAAAAAAAAAATATTCTGTTCATCTCTTAAATAAAGATATGTTCATTTGACGGCAGAAAACGAACCCAATCTGTTTGTAAATCAACAAGCATTGATAAGGAGATTTCGTTATTCCTAAATTCTGTGCGATAAAATCATTAGACAAAACTTGTTTATGTAGATTTTCTAGTTTATAGGGTAATAGAAACCGTTGCCAAGCAATTTCCCGATATCATTTGAAGGATTTATTTAAGCAGTTTTTAGAGAAAATGATAAAACTCGGGAGCTGGGGTGTTTTAGTGTCAAAACATAAATAGTCTAATTACCACTCATTAAAATGATGTTCAACACAAATTTAGACAAGCCATGCATGGAATGTACACTCAAGATAAGATAGCAATGTCTCTCGTGATAGGGACTTCCCTCATACAATAATTATCTTCAAGAGCTTCTGCTGTTAACATGCATCGGGCTGCCTTCTAAATAAATTTTATACATAATTACTGTCCATATTAAACAAACATTTGACATATGAATTAAATTGGACTCGATTGCAAATCCCATATCGTTTAATACCAAATAATTTTTTCACCAAAGGTGATGTTATGTGACGTCATTATAGTGACGTCATATAGAGAAATAAATATTCAAAGGAAAGAAAAGTACGGGTTTTCGGACAGTAAGTACATTTAACTTTTCGTCCTCGAGATTTGCAGTTAAATTATATATCATAAATGGGATACTAATCATGCTTTTTGAAAATTTGGCTTTAGTTGTTCACGAAAAGGAAGATAAATCCACCTTACACGAAAATAAAGGATTATTCTAATTTTGTAATTCAATAAAACTAGGAACGATATGATTTTTGTTCTTGTTGTTTTTCCAAATCTTTATAAGCGCTCGATGATGCATGTGATGCATGTCGATTGTATGGCAACATAATGACGTCATAAGTGTCTTGGATGACGTCCAGTTTGTCGAAATGATCGAAAGCTGGGCTTAATCTTCGAAACGATGAGTTTATTTTCATATTATCATTTCATGATTTCACGGGGGGTTCGGTTACATTCAAGTGATAGATGTTTGGTTACAAACTAAATACGTTACCTTTCGATTGCACCGAGCATTACTTTTTTGTGGTTTCCATGGCGTATCAATTACATCAGCGGCTTCCGCTAGCAATTCATCTGCAGACTAACGATCTCAACCGAATAATTCTAATGCTTCACTATAAGGCATTACGAGTACTACATTAAAATGCAATGAGGGACATTCTTGTGTTATCTTTCCTTTGTCCTGCGAGCATTAAACCAGAGGTGTTCCAAAATGTACATTGATTCTTTTGTTTCTATTCTTGTTCAGTATGGGGAAGTAGCGATTTTTTTATTTGCCTTTTCTAGTTTTATTAGAAATACAAATATCCCGATGGTGTTAGATTATGGTTCAGAAATAACATAGAAATGTATTTTAAAGATGAAACGAATTTTCCAGCTCTAAAGTTTGCATTATACAGCTGGTCTTAAAACCAGACAGTGCAAAGAAACCTAGGATAAAGTCCAAGTAAAACACCGATAGGGACCAATGTATTTCTGGAGAGTATTCAAGAGAGATAACCCAAGAATGTCCCTCGTTAATAGTGAATTTAGTAAATTTAACACGAAGAAAGAACATTTATCGTAAAAATGGTATCAATAACTATAAAAGAGTAGATAATTTTTCTTTGTCATTTTTTTTATAAAAATCTGTTCAAGAGACGCCTTAAAAAGTTCTGTGCTATGTTTACAAAACTGATTATAACACTTTGTCACAATTGACGGATCGCTGGCCCCGCCCACTTCCTCCTTTTGCCAAGCTCATTGACTCCGTCAGGAAGTCCCGCTTCGATTTTTTGCAAAAACTAAGGTCAGTAGCATGTAACAAAAATAGAATCGTAGGTTGGATACCTAAAGGTCGTAACTACAGCTTTAATAAGCTGTAGTTACGGCGTTTAAGTCGCGATACAACAAAAATATTTAACACATTGGCGTCCAATGTCGGAATTTAAATCTCAATTCAAGATTAAATGAATCATTCGATTGGTCGATATATTCCTTGATTGAAAGACAGGAAATATATTCCAAAAATCGCAGACTTACTTTTAAATGCAATTAAATTCACATCAAAACTTGATATTTCGATTGATTAAAACAAAACAAGTTTCGCTAAAATGGTTGAGCCCATTCACTGAGGTATAAAACTTAAACGTCATACATAAATGATTTAATTTTTAGCTTCGTCTATCAAAGACAGGCGTTCTGATTGGTCGAGAAAAATCATTCATAACTCCATGAACAAAATTTTGAGCGCGCAGCGTTTTTGTATGCTTCCGCACAAAATAGCCCCATATAAAAAGATATCAACATTTGTAATGCTTTTGCTTTTTTCGCTCGATGCCATTAAATTATAAGAAATGAAGAGATTTTTTTTTTGTTTTCATGGAGGTATGAACCGAAAAACCTAATCACACTTATGTATGAATCCGCTTCGCATATTTATACAATATGATTGGTTTTGTCTGTTCATACCTCCATGAAAACAAAAAAAATGTTCTCTTCATCTCTTAAATTGAATTAGGTTTTTGTTTTCATACCTCAATTATTATTATTATTATTATTATTTTTTCATTGTATAATGTAATACCAAGCAAAAAAAATATTGCCCTTTGAAACAGTTTTTTATGGGACTGCTTTCTGCGCAAGCATGAAAATATTCCGCACTCATATTTTATTATGGACGTATCAAACATTTTTTGCTGATCAAAATACATAGGGAATATTACAACAGTGTCTTTTTCTATTTGTTGTAATTGTGTTCAAGAATCGTGTGTAGGTATTTTTATTGGATGAGACCGAAGGTCGAATCCAATAAAAAATACCTTTACACGTTTCGAGAACACAATAACAACAAATAGAAAAAGACAAAGTTAGAAGTTACAAAGTTACAAAGTTTATTAAGATACATCAAGGCCACCGGCCCATTATATACAACACATACATTTAACATCATGACAGAGTTCTAAGCAATAAACGTGTATACATCAGTTTTATTGTTGTTAGTGACACTGTTTTAGTATTCCTTTTATTATATACCTTTAGGACATGACATTAAGAAAATTCTCTTAAATGATTAAGAAATAACCAACTTTTCGAAAAAACCCGAACGTCAATACACAAAAAAAGTAGTCCGTGTTTACAATACGGTTTTTCGGTACACACCGAATACGGATTTTTTTCTGTCGAGTTTTATATGATAGCCAGATTTTAATCCATATCTTTTATAGGTATATAGTAAATGAGAATACAGGAAAAACTAAACTAAATTATTCTCTCGTGAATACATAAGAGAATAAAATCCGACTGCTTGGCAGAATTTTCTAACTCCTGCCTGGCGTGTAATCGAAAATAAATCGCAGAGACGAATAAAAAGTCAACAGAGTCTACAGGTATTATGGTTTAATAATCATGTCAGATTTTAGTTTTGAACATCTCAATGTGTCCACTTCAGTTTGGCTTGTCATATCGGATGTAGAAGAGAAAATGATCTACAGTTATAGTTATGCTAATGCTAAAAGTATGTTTTCAATTCTAATAGAAAAAAACGCTCACGAATTTCCAAAGTTAAATAAGATGAGACAAGTTAAGAATGCATTTCATGCACTCGTAATTGATCGCATTCATTGTTTGGTAGAATGATAGTCGGAAGTTGTTTAACGACAGTGGTACTTGAGTAAAAGTGCTTTACGACATCCTCGATAATTACCGCAAAGTGTTCTCTAAGAGTTAAAATCATCTGCCTTCAAATATCGGAACCGGAAGAGACAGTTGCAAGTCGTCGAGCAATGGGGCATTTTCTCAGGACTACACAGTGTACATGTTGATCAGAATTGTTTTTGTTTTTTTCTTTTGTGATTATATTTTTAATAATCGATAGTTAAAATGTGTATCTTTTTGGTTTACAAATTTAAAAATGATTTTGTGGAACCGTCTGTAACCCCGCGCCATATAATTTTCGTTCTTTTTTATTTTTTCCCACCAATAAGATAAGTGCCTCTTCAGATAAATACATGTAATTATAAAGAATATTCAACAGAAGTTACCTACATGTATGCTTCCCAGACTTAATTTGTCCTACACTCCCTATCGAGGTCCCTGCTCAGTAAAGAGGGTCATACTTTATAAGGATAAGTTTGCCCAAAGAGAAAGAAGACCGAAGTTAGCCCCGACATAATTAATAAATCCAAGATTTCAAGATTCGTTTCTCATATTACGTAAAAAAGTGGATTGGCCTCAAAAACTTTGCGATAAGTTATGACAATCGATTGTCAATGGAACAATATATTTTCTAAGCATACAATGTTGTCGCTTTGTAAAGGCTGTGGTAGAGGTGAAATTTCTCACCAAACGAAATCCTAAAATGTTCTTTAAAATTGTGTATAGACCTTTGTTGCAAACATAAAATAATTTTGAAGTCTATTTTCGTTTACTATAAAGAAAAGCTAAAACCGACAAATGGTCCATGGTGAAATTATTGCACAGTCTAGCCAAGGTCGATACTGTTCACAACATAACGGAAGCTAAAATAATTTAGTTCCGCCACTGGCCTGCTAGTCATAACAACAAAGTTTTTCAATATTTTGTTTTCTTTTGTTTTGTTTTCATCGAGGTATGAAACTTAACTTAATAAGATCAATGTATAAATCCGCTTCGCGTTTTCATACAGTGTTTTTAAGTTTTTTTTCTCTGCATACCTCAATAAAAATTTAAAAAAATATATTCTCTTCATTTTTTTTTTTTTTTTTTTTTTTAAACAGACAAAAAATAAATAAATGCTTTATTGGTATTGTCAGTTATATTCGTGTTGAATGACATTAAATACGTTATGACAAGTGGCATCAAAACGGAAAAGCGAACTGGTTCTTCTCATACGGCAGAACCCATTATCGCCCCTGTTATAGCAATTTATTCTGTGAAACTTTGACAGCTTCGAAAATGATCAGTTGATAGCTTCATAGACCGGAAGTATCACTAACAAAATTTTAACATTTCCTGAGAGTTTCTTTTTGATAAATTCATTGGCCGTTTTACACAACTTCTAACGAGACTTGACAGATCCAGTAGGGTGTGCTTCGTGTGTTTTTATTATTATATGAATTTAACAATCTGTTCCAATTATTTGTCCGTAGTTTCAGTTAGGAGAATTGAATACTTTACCATGTGTAACTTGTTGAAACTTGCCATGATATAAAACAGACCCCCTTCCCTTTTAAAACTGCGTACAACACAATTGTTTATAACTTAATTGACTAATCGCGACTGCCAATCAAATAACCAGTCGACCAATGAAATCGTCCATTGAGACCAGAGTTGAGCTTTGATCTCCGACATTGACGCCATTTTGTTAACCTTTTGTGTTGATTTGGCAACTGAACCGTCCTAACTACAGCTTATTCAAGCCCTAGGTCGTCAACAAACTATACTTCTTTTTGTCACATGCTACTGACCATCTTTTTCAAATATCGCCGTTTATAATCGAAGTCGGACTTCCTCTCGGAGTCAATAGGCGGGGCTAACGAAGTGAGTTTGCGTGGGGAGTAATTGGTCAATTTTAGTTGGGTTTATTGTCGTCATTCTGGTTGGCTACAAAAAGCCCCCTAGAAAAAACTGATTGGATATACTTGTGCTCAAAGTAGTTCCAAAGAGCTGTCTCCTATTGACCAATCGCTGCTGTCAATCAAGGAATCAACCGACCAATCTATTCATTTATTCAGCCCGGACCTGAGCTTTCAACTCCGTCATTGTCCTCAATACTTGTTAATTTGCCACCTAAATTTGCAACCTAATCATTTTTCTGAATTAATGTGCTTCTTAGTTTCATACAGAGTGATTATGTTTTTAAATTCATGTCTCGAATATATGAAAACAAACTATTTCAGCTCAATATTGGCACAAGTAAGAAAGTTAATCGTAGGTGCACGAGCCAAATGTCGTCACTTCAGCTTTATTTAAGGTGCAGTTACAATATTTTGCTCGCACACCGATGAAATGGCGTACAGTATTAGGATAAGCTCTTCGATTGGTGACAAAAGAGCGTAAGTACAGTTACTTTTGGTAGCAAAACGACGAAGTCATTTTTATTTATGGAAGTTTTGGAAATAAAAATATCCTTATGTCCCGATACACACCTATTTATCATACACTCATGTATATTAGATCAATCGAGGGGCAGGCCTTCTTGTTTTAACCAATTATCTTGTACGGTTTATACATTCGTGACTACTAAGCCAAATCCGGTCTAAATAAATAACATCATCAAATTTAGCCGTGTACAGATTTCCCCCCATTTTCTGTCAAACATAAGTATGATAACTATAAAGATTTTCGTTAATTCATAATAGACATCTATATAAAAAAAACCGACTATATTTCAAATTACAATAATAAATTTCTTGATATTTGTGCCAACCTCTATACCAATTTAAAGTCACTTGCAAAAAAAGCAAATAGGGGCAGACCACAAATCCAGATTCAAAAGGTTTGAAGACTGGTTTGATCTTTATGAACCTAAATAATCTTTAAGGGCTCTATGTACGGCTCTCGCAGGGTCAAAAATTCTCACCCAAAGGAATCCTGAAATCTTTGTTATAATTGTTTAAAGACCCCTCCTTAACCCATTCCCAGACGGCAAAATATTAGACTGGTCCAAATTGAAAGGAGTTGCAGACGACAATTTAAAGTTTATGGAATTTCAGGTTTTTTCCACTTACTTAGTAGAAAACATTGTGGAAAATGAAGAAATTGCTTGTTACAAGCAATTTCTTCATTTTACACAATGTTTTCCCAAAGAATTTTCTTTTATGGGCGTCCAAAAGTGTCACTGTGTGTATGGGTTAAATGGATTAAGAAACTCGCTTTTAAAAGATTTAAGAAACAGAAAACGAAAATGAATTTCAAAATTATTTTGTGTTGCCAGCACAAAACAAATTAAGATTTGAGATTCGTTTTCGTTTTTTGTTCAGCACGCTTTTCACAACGGGATTGTGACCTATTATGAAAGTATTGGTAATGAACAATTTTAACGACGATTTCAGGATATATGATATTTATTATATACTATATTTTCGAACAATTACAAGATACTTGAAATATGAGGAAGATTAAACACACAAAAAACACACACAAAAGTGAATTGTTTGTAGTCAAAACAAAAATTCATAATGCTTAAGCAAATCGCAAATGAAACTGTTTAATATTGTCAATAACAAAAGTCTTGAAACCATACCACAAGAAAATTCCCCGTGGCCATTTGTTTATGATTTAATTTTAGTTTCGTCATCAGATTAAAACTTGTTCAATAATTGGCTGATTTTTTTCTTCATACTTTCATGAACAAAATTTTTAATCAATCAACTGTTTTGTATGCTTGCGCACAAGTAAATCCATACAATTTTACTCAAAACTAGTAAAATATTTGCCTTGTTCTGCTTGATGGCATTAAATTACAAGAAATGAAGAGAGTGTTTCTTGTTTTCTTTCAGATATAATTTAATTGTTAGTTTCGTCTATCAAAAACGAGCGTTCTGATTGGCCGAAAAATTTAATTCATACCTCCATGAACAAAATTTTGAGCACGCAGCCTTTTTATATGCTTCCGCACAAAATAGTTCCATACAAAAAGGTATCAAAAATTGTTAAGTTGTTGCATTTTTCGCTCGATGCTATTAAATTATAAGAAATGAAGAGAATATTTTATGTTTTCATGGAGGTATGAACCGAAAAACCTAATCACACAATGTATGAATCCGCTTCGCGTATTCATACAGTGTGATTAGGTTTTTCGTTTCATACCTCCATGAAAACAAAAAATATTCTCTTCATCTCTTAAATGAATTTAAAAACTTATTAATCTACTTCGCGCATTAATGCAGTGTGATATAAAGTTTTTAGGTTCATATCACAATGAAAACATAAAAAAGGGCAAATTCTTAAATCCCGTGTTTTAGATAAGGTTTCTATTCAACAGATGTAAAAAACACGACGAAGGTTTAATAGCGAGTTAATTCTTATATCAGATCGCCAGGAAAATTAATAAAGGACGCACCAAGTCTCATTAAAGTTTATTGAATTCAGCAAACATGGCGAATGTTAAAACATTCTCTATTAAAACAGGTGAGCCTAGTCACTTGAAGCACCACCCAAAGAAATGGCGAAAAACGATACTTCCGCTGATTTGGCACATGGCAATGTTGGCACCGTCTTCAAAAAAGAAAATGATTCATATTCTGTTATTGTATCTTCAGAAATCTTAGCATTCAAGTAACAGTTTATAAAATTGAAGCATTTCCAGACGGCACAATTTTAGACGGGTACAAAGTTGAAGGAAGTAGTAATAGACAGTTCAAAATGTAATTTACAAACAAAGGGCCAAATAGTTAAACATCTCGTGGTAAAATTAAAAAAATGCTTGTAACAAGCAATGTGTCCTTTTCTTATTATGTTTTCAACATCTACATTGTTGAAGCTTGTCACGGTGCTGAAATGAAGAGTAATGCATGGTTCGGCAAAACAAAACTTAAGTGATGTATTAACTTTTAGTTTGCGTTTACAGGTCTAACTAATAAACCCCATTCACTAATACATGTCTAGCAAATATCGTATACATGTGACTTCTAGGGCTGGTTGGCGACCCAAACGTCGTAACTTCAGCTTGAATAAACTGTAGTTAAGAGGTTTAGGTCGCCAAACCAACAGAAATGATTATCATAAATGACTGCTAATGTCGGATTGAATTATTTGATTAGTCGATTGATTCTTTGATTGACAGACACGATCCGTCAGTTAGACAAGGACAACAAAAATGTGTGTATGTCTGCTAGAATAACGACGATTACAATAAAGGATTTCCAAAACATTTTGTACGGTCGATTTATTTCCTCCCCCAAACGATCGAAATGGTAAGATAAAACACACTTTATTTAACCCTTTCCTGGTTAATCCCTGGTTTTTAAGTCCCTGTGATTTCATAATTGAGAAAACATTGTGAAAAAAGAAGAAATTGCTTGTAACAAGCAATTTCTTCTTTTTTCACAATATTTTCTACCCAACTGAATGGTTATTTTTCAAATAAAATCAACTTTAAATATTTGTCTGCAAAATCTTTGAATTTGGACAGGTCTAAAATTTTGCAAACCAGGAAAGGGTTAACCCATTCCCACACAATGGCTTTCTTTGATGCCCCTTAAGAAAATCATTTGAGAAAACATTGTGGAAAATAAAGAAATTGCTTGTGACAAGCAATTTCCTCATTTTCAACAATGTTTTCTACCTGAAATCTTGAAAAATTATATTATTTCATAAACTTTACATTGTCGTCTGCATCTCCTTCAATTTGGACCAGTCTAAAATTTTGTCGTGTGGGAAAGGGTTAAAAAAATAGGAAGAATACAGGGCTTCTTTTACCGATAAAAGTGTCTACCTTTTCTCCCACACAAGGACTAAATTAGTCGTTCTTTGAAATACTTTGAATTTCGACCTGTCTCACATTTTGTTGTCTTGTAATCGCTTTTCAAGGTAAACGATATATTTCATAGCTTGATTTCCGGCAACAGTGCAGCGTGTCATACAACTGTCGCGGTGTCAGTTTTTTGTAGATTTCAGAAGTTTTATATTAATGAGAACAAATAACATCTGAAGGAAAAGCTAATAGGTAGAACGAATTGAATTAATTGTCTTCGTAATGAAGCTATACAAGATGGTGGCCAACCGTATCATGTGACTTTTTTACTAACACAACAGACAAGTGTTCTAACCAAATGTCTACCAGTTGTTCATTACTGAGTACGAGATGTTACTAGGGCAGCTGAAAATGGGACTTAACAATATATATGGAATTATTGACATCGTTTCAAACAGCAGGTATCATTGTCTCCAGTTTGAAGTTTGAGACGGCAAGCGGTTGTCGATCAAAATATCGACAGACCAATCAAAACACTTTTAGACCAGAGGTGAACTTTGAATGGCGACAATGGTCGACATTTATGTGAAGCGTTTTTCTTGGTTTGGCGACTTAAAGGTCGTAACTTTATGAGTAAATTCTTAGCAAAGCAAAGTCTTGTTTATGCATTGATAAGTTGTCGTAATTGCAGTAAACTCAGCCTCCTTCGCGCGCAATATCAAAATTCTCCGTTCTATTTCTTTGTATGCAAGTATTTGAACGCCACTTTGATTAAAATTTCAGTTAGATTACGGACAATGCCACTTATTATTGCGCTCTCTGTTTATTATCAGTAATAGATTGTTTATCAAGTGAGATTATTTCATTGAGTTTTTATAGAAACAATAAATTTACTGTGATTTTCGTGCTCCTGGTTAATCACAGGTTGTGATTTTGTAAAATCCGGCAATTCGACGCGGTTTTAGTAATTTTACTAATAGTGCACCGATACTCTAAACACCTTTAACTATGACCACACGACAATAGCAAACTTGTTTAAGAAACGAAAAGAACGTTTTTGTTTTCACTGAGGTGTGAACCAAAAAAAATTAACAACACTGTATGAATACCTGAATGAAACAAAAACGTAGTTTCCCCGTTTCCTATTATTCAATCTCACCAAGAAAACAAAGCAACTATGTCACTAGTTTTGAATAAATTTCTATGTATCTACTTTATGCATAATCATACAAAATTGCTGCGTGCTTAAAGTTTTGCTCTTTTAGTTATGATAAGAATTCAACCAATCAAAACCGCTTGGAATTTGATAGACGCAACTAAAATTAAAGTATTGCTTCTAAACAGCGCAGAAGCTTTTGTTGCATTTTGTATTAAATCTGGTGAAAACGTTGATTTCCGAATAGTGGATGAAAGATTACAGCCAGTGCGCCATAAATCAGGCTCGGACTGATAACATACATCATGTTCAGATGACGTGTAATGGGATTCACTGATCAGATTTTGGCTACAGAACATTACATTACACCTGCTTCAAGTTGACGTTGAAATCACTTCCACACGACTTTCCACAATAAACAATTTCTCATTGCGTTCTAAATTGGCCGATTAATACATCCTTCTGCTGGTGCATGTCAACTGGCAGTAATAATTTGGCGAATAAGTAATATACACCGGAAAATCTAGCAAATGAAGTTATATTTCAACAAGCCATCATTCTCTAATTCAACACTTGCGATTTTTTTCAAGATGAAGTGCCACTTACGCTTTACGATTTTGGGAACACTTCTTACAGAGTGTTTCACAACAGGAACTCTTGGGTTTTTTCCTAATTAGAAGATAGCGTAGTTCGTACATCTGACCCATTTCCAGACAACAAATTTTTTAGACTAGTCCAAATTAAAAAATGCTGGAGACGAGAAATTTAAATAATGAAATTTAAAAATATTTGTCTTTTTGTTTAGAAAACATTATGGATAATGAAGAAATTGCTTGTGAACAAGAATTTTCTTCATTTTCCTCAATAATTTTCCGAAAGCCTTTTTGAGGGCATCAAAAAGCGGGATTGCGTGGGGATGGCTTCATTTAATGATAAATTTTATCAAAGTTTGCCAATTTATTTGTACTGTTTTTGTTTTAAACAAAACACTTTTTAAAATAGAATTTATGTTTTTCGGATGACAGTTCATGAATAACGCAGAAAGAACATTCACTATTGTTTAACGATTGTTATTCGATTTTTTGTCTTAATTTTTTCTAGCGCTTTTCATAATTTGTGTTGCTGTTATTCTACATGTATAAATTCTTGACAACTGTACTAGTACACTCTTGAAACATTTTATCCTATCTTTCTTGAATATCTGAAATTAAAACAATTGGGCCAAATCAAATAAACGTATGGTCTCAAGAGAGAATTGTATAGAATCATAACTTATGTTCGAAAGTATCTAATTAGCGTACTGTAGAACTGGTTCTAGTTACCGGTGAAATCGAGATCAAAGCTCATCTTGTATTTTATGAGTGTAAACACAGTTTGTAAGAGAGATTTTATTTCAAAACAACAGCCTTACTTATAAGTAGCTTCTTTGCACATAAAACGGTTTGTTAGTAAACTATCGTATATGTATTCTAGACTCGAGGGCTAAACAAGCGTAGTCGGTACTTCGTATTACACCTACAAAAACTATCAAACTTTGCCCGTCTTGTATTGTTCGCTTTGATACAAATGAAAGAGAATTAAATTAATTTCAAAAAAAGTTTGGTCGACATAGACAATAATTTATCTTCCCCAAGCAAAATAATACTGTCTTGTTTACAGACATAAACTACAGTTTGGACCAAAATCAGCCGATGACCCGTCTTTGTCCGTCTGCCTGTGCAGAAATTTCTTAAATAAAAGGTGTAAAAGAAATATTGTTCTTTGAAAATGTCTGCTAATTGAGTCGAAAGGTAATAAAATTTTACTCATGTTCCCATATGTGACTTATTTGTTGATGAACACATATTCACTTTTTGTTTTGTACATTGTTAGAGAGGTCTAGACAAACTCTTTGTATTCATGTCTGTATAGGTCAAAACGTTTCGTTGTCCTTAGAATATGCATGTACATCTATTCATCGGTAAGGCACTGGCATCTATTCACTTTCACTAATATCTTGAGTGTTTTTAGAAATTTGCAGGGTTGTTATTTTGAAGCACCGGAAGTGATAATGCAATTATGTATATTACATATGGATACTTAAAATCAACATGAATATGTTAACAGTTTTCGTAGTTTAGACATCATCACTTTGGTTTATGATTGATAACGACGGGGAGCGGAAGCAATGATCGAAAAAAGTACCAGTGAAATGCAATTACGCGTTACGAACAATCATGGTGAAAACATTTGAGAAAGGCAATCAGGGGCATACGCCATGGAGACACCTTTTATCGTCTTTCTATTTCAGATCTGACAAGGGTTATTACGCAGGTGTTCTTTCACTTCCAACCGCTTAAACATCTTCATTTCTTTAATTACTCGCAGATCGGACATTTTCAGCAATCGTTTCAAGCAGCTCACATCTATAGACGATGATTTCAATACATACATTTACAGTACTGAATATCTTGAAAGATACAGAACATTTTTCGGCTCCACCAGTTAGGAATGAATCAATTTCGAATTTCGATTCAATTGTATTCTTGGTCTGCGGTTAAAACAGACCGAATTTCTTTCAAAAAATCTATAAGTAATACTCTAATGCAAGAATAATCAACAGTTTTCATAAAGTAACTTCAAAGAAAAAAATGAATAGTGAAACATTAATCAAAGTGGAACGTATTATACGAAAACAATCAACATCTGAGAATATTTTAATGTTTAAAAACGATAATTAACCAATCGCTGACCCCGCCTACTTACTTCGTTAGGCCCGCCTAAAGACTCCGACAGGAAGTCCCGTTTCGGAGATCAAATTTGATTTCTGGTCTCAATGAATGATTTCATTGTCGACTGGTTATTAATAACAGTCGCGATCGGTAAATTAACCGAGTTGCTTCAAAAAATATTGTTGTGGTTCCTTGTCTGTGAGTAATTTGGTTTTATATAGCACATATATCGACTCGGAATCATAAGATCCAGGGTTCGATACCCGGTCGCGGCAGATATGCTTTCTGACATAAGTCTCCCACCAAAAGGTGGATAGTCGTAAACCTTACTGGGATGAGCAGAGGTTCGGAAAGGATATAGTGGTAGAACAAATACAAGGAATTTATAGTGATCCAGCCGCCGCGATATGACTTAAATACTGTTAAGGTGGTGTTAAACCCAATTCATTAACATTTCAATGGTTTTACACTAAAGCGTTTACTCAACATATTATCATTATTTGGAGATATCAACAGATTCGTTTTCTCAGCCCAACCCCCTAAAAATTTAAATACTGCACACTCTTCCCTTAAAACAAAGATTGAATCAAGAGCACATGACCATATAAAATATCATATTAGGTGTAAAGATATTTAAAAACCGAACTTCACCCTTTAAATTGCAGCGCTTCTAATCGTTTTATCACAGCCTCTCTCTCTCTCTCTCTCTCTCTCTCTCTCTCTCTCTCTCTCTCTCCTCTCTCTCTCTCTCTCTCTCTCTCTCTCTCTCTCTCTCTCTCTCTCTCTCTCTCTCTCCTCTCTCTCTCTCTCTCTCTCTCTCTCTCTCTCTCTTTCTCTCTCTCTCTCTCTCTCTCTCTTTCTTTCTCTCTCTCTTTCTCTCTCTCTCACTC
>OX336373.1:11912775-11958110 GCA_946902895.1 Fragum fragum | reverse complement strand
AAATCAAATGAATAAGCTACAATCAATGAAAAACTTAAAAGAAAATCCGCTAATGTCTAGTTATATTAATCCAAAGGAGCACATATACTATTAATATCATTGACAATAATATATTTATCATTCTTAAATATCACCCACACACTATCAGTGATATTGTCAATAAACAGCAATTCTATCGATTCAATGTTATTGTCAATAAATATTGATTATTTGTGGATTATTTTAAACTAATTGGTTGTAGTCAGAATCTCCGTTAGTTGAGTGTCGATTTTTTAAGAATTAATGCCATTACATCCGTTGAGGTTTGCTGTATCATACTTACAAATAAAAAATCTTTTTCAGTAACCCAAAATCGCATGTTACATAATATTACATAGTGTTGTTCATAAAAAATGCTTCCATTCATATAAATGTACACCAAATAATTAATGGTTCAAGTTTTAAAACAGTGTTGCCCTCGCACGTGATTCCTTTGCAATAATTGAAAATAGGAGTGGTATGGTGATTATCTAGTATTTGATCAAAACAAAGGAGTGGCTGGCAAGTTGGCTCTAGCGTCTGGTTTGACATTTGGGTCAATAGAGCTAGAAAATTATGGGACTTTATTTTGTACACTGTAGTTTATTACATTATGTGTCTTGTCTTCACGAAATGGGCATTACATGTATACATAATGATATCGGACATATCTCGTAATAAAGGCGCGAGAAAGATATAAAACATTTTATTATTAAAATACGCACTGCCTTCAGGATGACGACAAAATACCGATTTTGAGACACGAGCTTGAGCAAACCATGGTACCAATTTACCTGCGTTAGCAAGCGTTCAAGAGATAAAGGTTATATTTATGGTATTTTTCAGATATATTTTTCTTAAAAAAGGCACAAATTATTCATAACTGTGTATACCTTTGTATGATACCGCCTCTCGAATTCTTATCTTGTGATTAGTGAGAATATTTTTTTCATTTTGGTACCTCAATGAAAACAAAATGAAAACAAAAAAAATATTCAAAACGTTTCTTTTGATTCATTATAATCAAGCAAAATCGCGAGGCCCTGTACAGGTTTGGAAAAATCTTTATTTAACTTTTTTATGGTTAAATTTACAATATTTGCATTCATTCTCCGAAAATGAGACATCATACAATTAATTATGTATGAAATCAATGCATGTTTACTTATCTGCTACTTACAAAGATGACTAAAATGCGTGTTGACATGACTCTGGTGCCACTATTCGTGCAGGGTACATAACTTGATAACCTCTTTTCAGATTATAGGCTTTGATGTTACAGACTTTGTGATTGACGGATAAAACATGGTCTTAACCATACTCAACACAACAAATACGGTTCAGCCAACCGAGACTGACACTGACGAAAGCTTGTGTTTGCCTGTCTTAATCAATAGATCCCCTGTATAAACGTCCTTTTAACTAAACATTATGTGAACGTGACATTCACTTCTGTACATTTGCAGGGGCAAGACCCTTTTTTTAAAATTCAAACCACAAAAAATTTGAAATAAAACACTTGCATTCTACAAAATACGGTATTCCAACGACTGTTCCGACATAAAAAGAAATATTTAAGGCTGAAAAAACTCTGGAAACCCTACTGAACCATGACTGTTTTTGGTCTTCAAAGGAAACATGACGTAAGAGCAAAATAGGGAAAACCATAAAACCAGGAAAGGAAATTTAAGCTTTTCAGCCATTTTGAGACTTGCGAACCATCGGGCTTCACCGAGATTATCCGATCATGTAACAACGTTTTCTAACACTGTTTCCGGCTATCAAAATGCACTTATTAGTAACATATATACGCACGGGGTCTGTTCCAAAGTATACGGGAAGTGTCGAGGGTGTTCCGGTTGATACGGGTAGTGGAAAATGACATCATTTTCCCTGTAAAATCACGGAATGTCAAGTAAAAACCAGGGTTATTGTTTGCATTTTTAATCCTTTTTAGTCGAATACGAAGGTATATAATAAATGCAATACTACGATGTAGTAGCAATACAATTTTTTTGTATTGGATTATCGCCGCGTAGGCAAATTTCAGAATTTGAAAATTTGGCCTTCGGTCTCTTGAAATATATAAATTTTCCTACTTTGCTCGAAGCCAATAGAAGGTTTTATATAACAACTATAACATAAAATTCCTTATAAGTACAATGTTAAATTTGTATGATTAACGGTACATACACATGTACTATCAGTTGGTATGCCGTGGATCGTGTCGATAACGTGACTTAGAATCTATACAACTTATTTATACCATATAATTATGTTAAATCATAGATAGAGAAACGTGTGATACCATATTGAACGTTGTCTTATGCCTCAAAATGACACGTAAATCAATGTTTTTGCCGATTATATGTCGCCAGATTACATTCTTTTCTAAGGCCAATCCGTGAACCTTTATCGTTATCAACAAATTACAAGTATGTTTGCGTTACTTTTATTCTTATTGATAGTTGATATAACGATTACATGAAATATGATTATATAATGTCATGTTACTCATGTGTGATATATAACATGAATACTTATTGGATTGGTTATCACATGTGTTTGGGTTGTTGTTGTCTTTTTTGTATTCCAAGAGAGTAGCATGTTAGACTAATCCCAAAAATTGCCCCCTTGTACTATGTGTTAAAACATGATGCGGGTACATCTAATAGTAACTGATAATTTCAGGACACACAAACTAACATATCGATGCTCATTTCGACGTCTCGGTCCAAAAAGACAATAAGTGCCTATTCATTGCATAGTCCTTAAGACCTTTAAGCACTAAGCGTCGGTTTTACGGGAGATTTTCCCCAAGCCCCAATAAAACAACTGACGTACCACTGGCCAACGCCAGGAAGTTCGGATGAGATATTATACGGCGGAATTTTGCAAAATTTGTATCTAGCGACTACAATGTTTTAACAACGACTTGAATTATTTGCAGAACTTACAATTAAAGCTTAAATAACTGTTATGTTCTGTGATCATTTCCGGGCTAAATGAATAATTTGATTGGTCAATCAATTTTTGATTGGCAGTAGCGGTCCTTGAATTGTTTCAAAGACTACTCATCAGTATAAAGTACGGATCTCAAATGAGAGTTGCCATCGATTTTTTCTATTAATACATACATGTATATAACAATAAACGCGTAATGACAATACATGTTTGGAAAACATGATGCTAGAGTTCTACTGGAATTGAATAAGTTGTTAATAAAGTTGTCATATTCTTCATTTTATAAATGGATAACACACTGTGATGAGTGTGTGTGTTACAGAACACCATAGGGTGTTTGACAATAAAACAACATTTATACCCTGAAATCTGAATGTCCTTATCATATTGCTGTATTATAGTTGCCCAAGTAATTACCCATAATTCTTCGGTAGAGCCTTAGACGACCTTGTCAGGAAATGTTGTCTGACGTCATATCGTGTCAAAGTATGCCAACAAATAATATTTACACATTCTATTGACTTCCTTTTCCGGTTTGTCGCGGATACCCGAGATGAATTAATAACCTTTTTCCATCTTTTTGTATGATGCAGAAAAATACCATAAGACAGATAGTTTCATATATTATCATTCATTTTGTAATCTATTTATTTATTTATTTATTGGCCTTTTACTATTTTGTTATTTAGCTATTGATTTAATTAAGTATTGATTGATTTAGCTATTGATTTTTCTATTTATCTAACTATTTATATAGCTATATACCCATAGTGTTGTTATATAGAACTATCGCGACACACACTGATTCTTTTATGAAATAAGAATATGCAAAAGCGTAAATTATTTTGAAAAAATACCAATCTCTTATGAATAAAAGATAAAAAAAAAAACTAAATTGGTGCTTCAATTAAAAATAAAAAAAGTACTTATACATAAAAACTTTATGCAGACAAATCATCAAAAGCCCCTCGGCCAAGCTTATTACCCCATTACCAAACGACAATATTTTAGACTGGTCCAAATTGAAATAAGCTGTGGTTCAAATTGGTAGAATGTTAAAAATCTCTGTCCTTCTGGGTAGAGAGCAACGTGGAAAGAAATGAAACTACTTGTTTCAAACAATTCTTTTTTTTTTTTTCACATTGCTTTGCAAATATTTTTCTTGAGGTAGTAATAAATTGGATTTGAATGGGTTAGAATTTGTTAGATACCAATTATACCAATATATTCTGTACTATATGTTGTAATTTACAAACTCTGTTTTAGTTCAGAGCCAGTCTTTGTTTCAATTTGTTGTATAATTACCTTTATATTTCACATTTACATATCGTTACAACTATGGCCATAATTTCTATAATATTCACAAAGAAATTTGTTCAGGTCCATGCCATTTTAAGAGAAAACACATGTCAATATTAAAGCTACCTAGAAAAAGTAATGTCATTGTAACTAATGTCGAAAGTTACCTGTAGAAAAAAAAAAACGTTTGTACGTGCATAATCAGAGGCATCACATTACAAATTATGTTTCATTTTTGTAGCGGAAAAACTGTTTCGTCGAAGCGTCTTGTTTAATCGCGGAGTGATCGTATCCAATCAATTAAGAGTATCATATTGCCTGTCCAGCCCCGTGGAGAAAGCGCACCATCGCCTTAAGTAGCTAATTACAGTCTTCATCGGATTTCGACCATTTAACGCCATATCACCAGGTGCCAGAGCTGGTTTGATCCCATCGTATTGTCAGTCCCGCCAGGAGAAGCAATCTTTTTCCAATTTATCTTGATCAAGACGTCTTTGCTAAATTGAAACGCCAATGTTTGCAAATACTCCGACAAATAAAACTATTATAGTCCCTCGGTAATTGTGCAACGATCGACAGCGAATCCAGATTAATTTGGGAAAATACTATTATCACTTTCGGGCTGTTTAAATGAATATCCTCCCGTATATAACGTGTGTAGTTAAATAAATATTTGGGTAATTCGTTGTCACTATAGCTACAATTTCTACTGTAATTGTTGTACTGAACCAGACAAACTTATAGATGTAGATGTCGAAATCCAAAGCACAATGTTATTCTGTTTTTAAACATGTTGATTTGGAAACTCGACCTTAAAATATAAAACTCGTTCGCATTAATTTTTTACCAGGAAAATGGCATGTAGATATTTGATATAAACCATACATCACCAGCAACTTTAATGATATACTTTCGTAAATTGAAAAAAAATGTAATATAAAGTACTAAAAAAGGGATTTATGGAAATAAGATAACTTTATTTATTAGTACGATTACCATTTTCTTTGATTTTTATTTATTTACAAGGACTTGTTGTTTCAACTGCTGTTCCTACTTCTGCTTTGTATGTGTGTGTTGTTGTGCATTTTTCTTTGTATTTGGGGGTTTTGCTCTGTTTGTTTGTTTTGCTTAATTGATGTTTTTGTTTTGTTATTAGTTTGTGTACGTATGGTTTTTTTTTTTTTTGTTTTTTTTTTTTTTTTTTTTTTTTTTGTTATGTTTTGATTTCTTCTTCTGTTATTACTTAAATTTGTTTTTTATGCAAGTGAACTAATTGCAAATTACGATGAACTATTATTGCGTTTAAAGAAAATGCAGTTATCTCGCAACGGAGGACTATTTGTCATTTGTAACTGATCCATCACGATTGTCAATCAGAATTCGATTAACCAATGAAATCGTTCATTTATACTGGACATAAATATCCTATTTCTTGTTGTTTTTGTGACCTAAACGTCATAACTACAGTTTATCCAAACTGTAGTTACGCCTTTAGGTCGACAACCAACGCTTTTTTATATCCCCGACCATATATTTTGCGAATTAATGCAGTTTGATATCACAGTCGATCTGATTTGTCGGAGGTCAGTGGGTGTTTTCAGCGATCCGTCAATTGTTTCTATACTTTTGTAGTGACACGTGAGAGCAATACTAGCTAAAGAGTAACAAATATTGATGAAAACATAGTTTCTGTATTAACCGCATTAGCATAAACCAAAGGTATCTTTGTCATTTCCATCCAAACCCTTTCCCGTTTTTTTTTTTTTTTTGTTTTTTTTTAATTTTTGACTGGTCTTAATTGAAAGAGGTTGCAGATGACAGTGAAGATTGCGTGCAATTTAAAATTAAACCATCCTATCTGCTAGAAAATATTGTGGGGAAAAAGGAGAAATTGCTTGAGACAAGCAATTTCTTCTTTTTTCTACAATGTTTTCTCAAGTATAAAAGCACGGCCACGTAAAATTCCTGGTTTGTACAGGAAAGGGTTAAGTCATGACAAACGAAATGTTGAAAACTTTATTTGCATTATTGTCTCCCACTTTCTTTATTTTGTGGGAATGTTGAGAGGTATAAACAATTTCTCGTATAAAGAAACATCTCCTTGAAGAAATTCTAATTCGGGAGCTTGTATAAAGAAATCCCGGTGGTCTGTGTCAATGTTGTCAATGAGAAGGAGAATTATTTCTCTTTATTGGCTACTATTGACAAAAGGCTCATAGCACCTGAACACGTGCAAATTAATATGGACAGCACTTGACGCGTATTGACGCATATTGTCGAGGGGTGTTGTTACATAAATTCTCACATTTATTTTACACGCACCATCAAACATTTTATCACTGCTTCAATTCGGACAATATTGTTCCCCTTTAGCTCTTTTTAATTGTTAAAGGTAAAAAAAATTGTTAGAGATAAAAAATGAAAGAGAAGAGACAAGATTAGACATCTGGAATGTATCAAAATTTAACAAGGACCATTAAATAGTCGTTTAGAATCGATATATACTTTTTTGTCGTTTTACATCTGTTATCTTTGACTTTAATTCGTTCATTTTGCATACATACACTTATTTCAGTACAACTATTTGGCAGCCAGCAATTTAGATTTAAAGACTTCGTTTATTAATATATTTCTATTAGCATATAAACGATCCTGTGAATTCATTTTCCACAAATAAGCCTTTGCGTAACATTTTCAGCGATCACACATGTGCGCCTCGTAGAAACTCAGATCAGCCTGTGCACCCGCACAGTCTGATCAGAGTCATCACTTTGCGCTCTATTGGTAGCTACTGACCAAAAGCTTTTTTACGCGATCGGCGAATATTCTAAAAGCCCTGAGTGGCTGTCTAGTGGCTGCGCTTCACGCGCATGTGAAATGTTTGGAAATAGCACGAGCTCACAGCGAGTGTAGACATTCAAACAATGCGTTAAGAATTTTTGAAGAACGCCTAAACGGGCCCATACATTGTCAATATATTTGACAATATTAGTGAAACATTATATTGAGCAATCATCAATATAACGCGCACATCTTAATTAGCATTGCCAATAAATGGTTTTGACAAAATCATTGAAAGCGTAGGCATAAAAGAAAAATCGATCAAAATAAAGTAAACAACAAAATTCATAAATTCTTGTATTTCTTTATTCTCAACACTGTCTATATAATGATTTCTTTAAAAACAATTTAACCTATTCCAACACAATCCCACCTTTGTACGTCCCTCTAGAAAGAAAGGGTTTGAAAAACACCGTGAGTAATGCTTAAGACAAGCATTTTCTTCAATATCCAGAATGTTTTCCACCCGAAAAGACAAATATTTCTTTAATTTCACAAACTTAAAATAGTCATCTGCAACAACTTTCAATTTGAACCTGTCTAAAATTTTGACGATTGGTAAAACCAAAACCAAAATTTCCCTTTTTCGCTCATTTGAGATAAAGCCATATTGATAAATGTAAAAATAATTAACGGATCAACTGTATCCACCAAACGAGATACAAGAATTCCCTATGTCATCCCAATGTGATTAGTTACGCGCAGTTTCAAAAATCACTTGATGAATATGAAAGAAGATTTGGCCTGTCACTCAAATTAATATTGGTCGGGGTGCCACAAAAAGGTTCGTATTTATATTTGCGAATATAATGAAGCTGTGTTTCTGCTTGTCGAAAAGTGATACTGTGTTGTTATACTTGCCCAATAATCCAGGTACTTAAATGTGCACTATATGTTTAGGATCAAAACCTGTGTCGTTCATGATTCGATAGGTATATCAAATAAGGCGATTACTTAATATCTTTCTTAAATTCATTAAAGGAGTTTAATTCCGAAGTAAAAAAAAAGTTGTGATTTCATATAACTCGCGTGTAGTAGGAAAAAAGACTAAACTCTAGAACGTTGTGTAAACAAAACGTTATATTTGACTTGATTGTTACAGTAGAATAAAATTGAAAACACGTATCAACTTTCTTTGAATTGTAGGATATACAAATTATACCAATCTCTGTCTCTCTTTCTCTCTGTCTCTGTCTCTCTCTTTCTATTTGTCTCACCTTCTCTCTCTCTCACTCTCAATCTATCTATCTATCTATCTATCTTTCTATCTATCTATCTATCTATCTATCTATCTATCTATCTATCTATCTATCTATCTATCTATCTATCTATCTATCTATCTATCTATCTTTGTATATCTAAAACCATATACAGTATTAAGATTTCGGTATAAATGGAAATGGCGGAAAATTTGTTCATGGACCGGAACGAGTGTTGTTCTGGTAATTTGTAAATATGCCAAAGACCGGTGTCAAAATTTTCACTTCATATGAGAAGTCATAAAGTTAAGATCTTTAGATTTATGTTAAATGTCGTTAGATTCTAACAGGCGTAATTAATTAAGAGAATTATCTACCTAGTCAAAATAGTGATGCATGCCGCCAGATGTTTACTATGTGCCGACCATCTAAAAATTACCACCTTCCTTTGAAGGTCACTAATAAATTGCTAGATGCTTTGTTTAATCCCATTCCCACACAATGACGCTTTTTGATGTCCCTCAAGAAAAAATGATTGTGAAAACCAGAATGTTGAATCGAATTTTTCAATAACTTTAAATTGTCATCTTTAACTTCTTTCAATTTTGAGAAGTCAAAAATTTTGCAGTCTGGTAATTGGTTAACCCATTCCCACTCAATCCCTCCCTTTTACGCCACTCAAGAAAAAAGCTGCGGAAAACATTGTGGAAATGAAGAAATTGCTTGCATCAACTTGAAATTATCGTCTGCATCGTCTTTCAATTTGAACCAGTCTATAATTTTGTGGTGTAGGAATTTGCAGACAACATCTTTTTATGCCCCCAAAGAGAGGCATATAGTAATCGAACTGTCCGTCTGTCCGTCCGTCAGTCAGTCAGTCAGTCCGTCCGTCCGTCCGTCCCGCTTTCGTGTCCGCTCAGTAACTTCTACATGCAATAGTGTTCAATATAACTTTGCACAAATGTTCACCGCTATAAGACGACATGATGAGAAAAAGACCCAGGTTCCTATCTCAAAGATCAAGGTCACAATCTGGGGTCAAAGGTCAAAAATGGGGACTTTTTGCCGTGTCCGCTCTGTAACTTCTATAATCATGCACGCAGGTACAAATTTCTTTCATACAAATGTTCACCACCTTCAGACGACGTGTCGCGAAAAAGACCAAGGTTCCTATCTCAAAGATCAAGGTCACAATCTGGGGTCAAAGGTCAAAATTCGGCACTTTTTGCCGTGTCCATTCAGTAACTTCTATAATCATGCACGCAGGTACAAATTTCTTTCATACAAATGTTAACCCCCTTCAGACGACGTGTCGCGAAAAAGACCAAGGTTCCTATCTCAAAGGTCAAGGTCACAATCTGGGAACAAAGGTCAAAAATCGGCACTTTTTGCCGTGTCCGCTCTGTAACTTCTATAATCATGCACGCAGGTACAAATTTCTTTCATACAAATGTTCACCACCTTCAGACGACGTGTCGCGAAAAGGACCCAGGTATCGATTCATTTCGGAAAGTTTCAGTTTATTCAAATTGAAAAAAGTTCAGGCTTGCTAAAAAGCACTGCATTCTTACGCTAATTTACTTAGTCAAGGGCATAACATTCCGAAACAACTTGAGAAATCACATTTAGGTTTGCTTCAAAACAGGGGATACAGCCTTTCTGGCACGAGTTACTGTAAATTCATTAATACAGTTGTATGTTTAAAAAAAATCAGTATAGCATATCTAATTGAAATCCAACTTCAATTTGTAACATCGAATGGAGACTAAAACGACATAACTACAGCCCACCTTGTCTCTAGTTATATTCTAGGCCCTACAAGCACAGTCATCTTTTCCCCCGATACTGGATTTAGTAACCACAACTTCATTGTAGCGCATTTATCCCTCGGATGAGTCCAAAATTTCCTCGCTGTTTGCATACACTTGTTTCAGTGTTTTTACCGGAAGCTTTTTAATTATTATCCTATATATTATTACTGCATATTGTCCACATTGTACCTCTATGTACTTGGATGAAAATAAAAGATATGTTCTGTTCTGTTCATAGCGATTCCTTGATTTAGATCATTCAAGTTGAAAAATGTAGGAGTTTCGCACACGACAAATTGCTAATGGATAGATAGATGGTAGGCGGACGGACGGACGGGCTGCAGGGGCCATTACATTAAACGACCCTTGGACATATGAAATTAAAGAAATAAAATAGAGGATTACACGTACATCAATAATAATCCACAAGGTAAATAGCTGTTAAAATGTTATGGTTTAGGTGTCCGCCTTTTCAAGTTTACCTAAATGATGTTAATTTAAAAATTCATAATCTTACCATTCTTTTATTTCTTCCAAGAAATTGTCGAGTTTTCTTTATGTGAAGTAACTTGATAATTTCACTAGAAAAAAGGACAGTGGAATTTTCAATATAATAAACTCAAGGAATGCAATATGTTTAACCGTGAGCCATGTCTTTATTTTCAGTGTACGAATTTTAGAGGAAAAATAGATTTATAAGATTATGTTAACATTCTTAAACAAATGAAAAAAATCTTTGAGACCTCCAAAACTAATCATCAAATGGTCAAAGTTCCAAACAATCTTCGAATTAACATTTAACGAGAAGATTTGTTTCATTAATATTAATCTTGGCCATATTGTAATATTCAAAACTAATTCGCCTTTCACAGTTCACCTCCGCTATTCAATTATGTCCCAATATTAGCTCAACATCTGACAAGTCGAGAATTAGACCAGAATTTATATTGGCACACGCTCCTTTGCTAAATGATTGAGCGCCCAATAAAGAACCTTTAATTTGGTGTTGTTGAGACGCCAATCCAACATTGAGAAAATCATCAGTCCCAAAGGTATTCGGATGTGTGAATTAATCGAATGAAGTCACTTCCAACGTTAAGTAGTTACTAATGATTGGTGCAAGTTTCCGCGGATTCTTACACCTCGTAATATGTCAACCCAGGGAAAACATCATTAGCATATAGAATGAACCTCCCAGGGGGGTGTTTGTTTTTTATAATCAATGGACGTGTTTTGTGTACTGCGAAAGGTTAACTGCCACACGACTGATTAAACCTTTTACTCGGTAAGCACTAATAATCATTCAAATATCAGGCTGTCAAAGAAACAAATCTGGGGTTCTTCGTACACTGAATTGTTTTGATTCACATAATGCACTCTCCTATACCACGGTAGGTATGAAATATACCATATGGTCTTGGATGCGATATTTTGTCACATTTTATTTTGATTGAACTGTGTAAGGATACGTGCGTTAGTCCGTCAATATTGTTTTAAAGACGCGTGAGCCGGGTCTCTGATGGATTGGTCGCTCCTACAGACGGTCAAGTGCTACAAATCCATCAAACATCCCTGCCTTTTTGGTAATCAAGTATTGTTATTGAGCCCGGTCCCTGGTGGAAACCAATGTATGCTGATTAACCTGTGGATACCATATTTAATCTACATAATATTATACCTACAATTCAATTTGTTTTGAATCCTTTGGGCAGATCTTATCCCGTATCTTCACAATTTCATCAGTTTTGAAGAAGGCATAATCGTATTCAAGGAATATAACATCCAAAGATCTATGTTCTTGTGTCCACAACATAATGATTTTATTTGTAACGCAGATAATGATAATGAATTAATTTCAATAAATGGTCATATCGGGGAATGAGGCTAACTATATATGTATGATGCTTTGAAAACTTTGATATGAAGTAAATACAAATATCCAAACTGGTCCGTAATCCGCTCTCTGGTTCAAATCAGAGAATGTCTTATTTATGCATTACCGTTTATGGCAAATTGAATATCGGACCGTTAAATGTTCAACTTTATGACCAAATGGAATCCACTGCATTCCCCTGGAGACGTCGCGTGCTAGGGAGTTCTGACCGGGATCAAATTATTTATTTTGTTTGAGGGGCTGGCGTGTCCCCGGATTTTGTATCAAAGTCATCCCAAGTGTCACTGCATTTGATTAATTAATCAAGAGAGAAAGAGTAAATTGGATTTGTATGTGAATCTGTCACATTGTTCACGGACTAAAGAGGATCCAATGAGAAGCAAATATTTCTATTTAAGTGGCAGCCATATTTTACAAATAGTTTTCAATTCATACATCGCTGAATTCTACGGTGCCTTACTTTTTGTTCTTGATTAAGAGAATGTATTCATAACAGAGTACCATGGCAATTATTTGTCTTGTTTGTTCCTTTATTCTCAAACAAACGTTTTGCTCCAAAGTGTCCACGTCCTCAGTTCATTTAGAAGTTTGTCGTCAGGCTATCAAAATATCGTGGATACATCTACAACTTGTTTTAACTGCAGTTACGATTTTCGGTAGCCCACTGATTTGAAGTAAAATATTGTATAATTTTAAGAAAGATCGATGAAAAGGCCCAGAAGTTAATGGTTTAGGTTTACAACTATTTGTTTCACATCGATCGGGAAACAAGTTCGTAAGTTTAGATTAATTCCAGTTGATTCAGTTTCCCGAATGATAAATCAGTACGAATTGTGTAGGCCAATTAAAGACATAAGATCGATGGCTGCTCCCGAGAATCGAACCCGCGGACCTCTTGATCAGTGCCCGAGGTTTTCGTGCTCAATTGAAAAATAGCGGCTGTCAATCAAGGAATCTGGCATTCAGTCCGAAATTGAGTTTTGAAGACCGACATTGGCCGCCATTTTTTGTGAAACATTTTTGTTGGTTTTTAGACTTACATGTCGTAAATACAGCTTAATCAAGCAGTGGTTATGGCGTTTTAGTCACCAAACAAACTGAAATATTTCAAAAAGAATGTCGGCCAATGTCGGGATTTAAAGTTCACTTCTGGTCTAAAGAAAAAATTTGAATGGTCGATTGATTCTTTGATTGTCAACCGCAGTTGATCAATTACTGATACATGTATCATTCTCTATTTCGTGCACTTATAGCTTAGAAATTAAGACGAACTGTATCATTAATCTCAACTCAAAGATTGAGTAAATTCTTAGTTGAGAACGAAGAAAAAAGATTTTATGATCTCAGACAAATGAAATTACAGAATAATGCAGAAAAGTAGATTTTTTATGGGCAATGCATTACTTGGAAAATTGATGGGTAAAATCTAAGTCGGTGCACGTGATATTGCTAACGGTTCCACTGAAGAAAGATATATTTTCAATATAGGTATCAAACAAACAAAAATCTAATCACACTGTATGAAGACGCGAAGCGGGTCTATGCAGACATGTGATTAGATTATACTTTTGTTACTTCAATGAAAAAAATACAAAAATATTTTCCTTTTTTAAAAATTTCAAACATCAAAGTACGTTTCGTATAGTTCTTTAGAACTACTTTGTGCGCAAACATACAAATAGTTCGGTACTCGTTGGGGTTTTTGTTGTTGTTGTTGTTGTTGTTTGTTTTTTTGTTTTTTTCAAAGGGGTCCGAAACAAAATTTTCAGCTAAACAGAATGCAGGAGTTTTGATCGACGAAACTAAAATGAAATAATATTTGTGTGACGTACAGACGTTGGGCACCGCGGACAGCAAATCAGAGCCGATCGTCGAAAGAACACTTGAGTCAGTATCTATCTGCTGAGCCTACAGTGAAAACCCTAATCAGACTGCGAGGATGCGCAAGCTGATCAGAGTATTTACTTGGCACTTATGTGAAATAGTTGAAAATATCGGGCACAGTCTCATCACAAACTATTTTTTCAAATATTGATAGCTCGTCCGTAAGCTCGTCTATTACATAATGATCCGTTGAGCGTAAAGGGGTGTCTTTAAATGAGAAAATAGTATTGAACCCAGTCAAACTGCGAGGCCGGGACAATCTGACTTTTTTTTTTTCTTCTGGGTCCAGCATTCTTCCCTTACACGCACATATATATATATGCTCGGCATGCAACCTCTGCCTGCCAGTGCCAGCTGTAATCTCTTTTTAATCATATGTCATCGTAACACTTTTAACAATATCATGTATTAACCCATTCCCATTGACAAAATTTTAGACTGTTCCAAAATTGAAACAAGTTGCAGACCACGATTTTCAGTAGGTGGAATTTTAAGAAACTTTGTCTTTTGAGATTAAAAAAATGTGGACAATAAAAGAATTGCTGGTAATAAGCAATTTCTTCATTGGCTAAATTGTTTTCCAAAGTTTTCTTACTTGTGTTTATAATGGGTTCAACAAATTATTCAAGAAAATCCTTAATATCAGGGAAATAAGTCTTCTTCGCGAACCAATCGAAATATTTAATACGCAAAATTTTATTGCGCCAAGTTTTATCCGCTTTGTTTTTACTTTGTTGTTATTATTATTATCATAATATTTTAAAATCGAGTCATGATCATATCATATTTTCACATAAAAACAGACCTAGGGTACATCTTTATTCTATTCCTAGATAACCTACTTCAATAGCGGCTGCCCTAGCAGCTCTGAAAATGGAATAACTCTTTGAAATCGAATCACTTTGAAGAAAAATAATAAGGGATTGAAAAAAAAAGCATTGTGTACACTATTTTTTCATAATTAACCTTGAACCATGCGACTTTTGTAAATCTATGCAAATTAGATTCATATTGTTTTAAAATGTAGACGGATTTTCGTGTTTTGACAGCCGCAATTTAAGACCTTCGACAATTTAATAGGGACAAACTGGTTTCAAAAATATTTTGTGAGACTAGCACATCTGAAATCGCTTTTATTAGTTTGATATTAATAAATCTGGCTCAAAAATTATCTCACTTGATCTCACTTGTCTTTATTGCCGAGTACTTTATGCAAGTTCTTGGCCAACTGCTGGTTCTCCGATTTCAATGAAAATATATTTTAAGTCGCCAAACAACAAAAATGCTTGACAGAAATGTCGGAGGTCAATAACCACTTCCGGTCTAAATGAATAATTTGAATGACCAATCGAATTGTTGAATGACTGCGGCGTACCGTCAGATATTTTGCCAAAATTTCAACGTTTCTCCTTATAGTATTTGAAACACATGATCAAGTAAACTTTGTCATCAAATTAACCCATTTCCACTCAATCCCACCTTTTTACGCCACTCATTAAGAAAGCGTCGGAAAACATTTGAAAAATGAAGAAATGCTTGCAACAAGCAATTTCTTCATTTCCACAATGTTTCTACAAAGACCTTTCTACGATGACCTTTTTCCCTCTATTTCAAAACGAAAGCCTGATAGGTCGATCCAGAGAAACTATTCGGTGCATTCCCGACAGATCTTCTCAGGTTCAAACCTTCTACTTTCATTTTCAAGGGTTGACGCTCTTACAACAAGGCCCTGAAATCGTACCAAATTTTGGCTAAAGGTCTTTGATTCAAGCGATGAAATGGATTAATTGCCCAATTATTTATTCCAACCATTTTCTAAATAGTTTTGTCTCAGTTCAGTATAATAAAATAAAAACATGACACATGGGTGTACCATGTAGAAAGTATTAACTTAGGTATTACCTTTTACATTTTATGCTCAAATTCTAAACACTCCATGAACTTGAAAGCATAAAATTCGAGTTATGGTCAATTGTTTGAACGAATAATCCTTTTTATTGCCATATTAGTTTGGATGCAATATCGGAATAACAACTCGATCAATCGGGTCATCGTGCACTTGAGAAATTAGAGTTACATTAACATCGTGGACATTAAAAGTTTGTGAGATAGAGGGAGACAAGAGAGTTCGAGTTATCGTAGGTTTTCGAGTTTTCGGGAATTCGAGCAAATATGACAACACTGACAATGCATTATTCGACACTTATATGGCTATATGTTTTTGAAGGAGCTATGTCTCCTTTTAATCTCGGAGTATCTCGATACAAACCTAGAGAAAAGTGTGAAATTGTACGAATAGCATGAATAGCGCAGACGTGTTAACCTATTCCCTCACCGTGGTGCATTTTGACGGCCCCAAGAAAAAAGAAAAACATTGTGGAAAATAAAGAAATTGTTTGCAAAACCACAGTCACATTATATGAAGCTGCGGAAATATTCAATTTATTTCTTAAAATGTAATAAACTATATCAAAATAAGCGAAAAATTTACTTATTTCATACTTATTTACTAAAAACGGCTTTATGCAAAAGCTTTCAAAAGCTCTCTTTTTTTTTCTTCTTAAAGTAATAAACGAACTTTTCACCCAATCAAGAAGCATAAATTTCGATACACGAAACTAAAACTGAAAATTACTAAATGAAGTTAAAAAATAATGTTCTATCCCTTGTCACAATCGACTTGACACATTGAGTTCAAAGAGGAATCTAATTTTGCCGCGTTCAGATAATCTAACACATTCTATTCTACAGAAAAATTTCCAAAAAAGCTTTTGACAAATTGAAATTTTACTGCATTTAGACATCTTGTCGACAAAACCTGCGAGCAAGTCGTAATTGAAACGGAAATCTTGCGTTTAATTGAACCTGATAACTTTAACCCCTTGTGGCTTCGTTTTCACGTTGGAAGTCTGAAATCGTCACCTCTAGACTATGACATCATTAGCTGTGACGTAAAGGTGTCATGGCCGTGTACAGATGTCATAGATCGTCACTTAATTATCTTCTTAATTGTAACGTTTGTTGGCGTGCAATCATGACTATTTGTTTTACAGTGTTATCTTCTTTTTTATCTTTATCTTTTTTTATCTATTAATTTACTTTGAACCGCTTCTTTCATTTACTCGTTGTTGAAAAAAATACGTATGGAAAATGAGAACTTAAGAGAAAACAATATAAGGTATTCTGATAAAATTTGCCACTTGTTTCAATCTTTATGAAATTTATGCAATGTGCGGAGTATACAAATGAGATAATATGCTTATCAAATTAGAATAACTTTCCATGCATTTTCGGAGTAAAGTCACTCAAACAACCGTAAATTTTGTAGTAAACGAGTTTTATCCCCGTCTTTAAAATGACGTATAAAGGTTTGTGAAAGTCGTTCATTCTAGAACTGCCTACACCATAAAGGATAGAGGTTGAAAATAATGAATGATTATAGGGTACCTGTGGTAAAATATATTTCTTAACTCTAAGACTAGGACTAAGTGGGGTGAGCAGCTGGAGGCCCAGAAAAAGGCGATATGAATGATATACTGTCAAAACTAGCGTTAAATCCCATTCAATCAACCAATCAATATAAGAACTAGAATCTAAACGTAATATCAGTTAAAATTGAACGTATGGTGTCTTACGTTCCACTTACAACTCTGTGAATATTGATACTATGCCCTGTTTTACGGTTTACACTGTAGATGCGAAGGATCGAACCATATGCCGTAGATATTTAAGTTAAGACCAGACCCAACCTTATAAATGACTCTTTAAAGTAATTGAGTGGTTCATGACCAACGCCTCAATAGTGCACTATACTGTTTCTACGAAGCGATACAGTAACATTTCAGAGATTCTTTTACTCAGCTATCTGCTATCGGTCAAATCAACGAGTTTCTGGGTAAAATTGACGGATCGCTGGCCCCGCCCACTGACTTCTACAGGAAGTTTGACTTACACTTAAATAGCGTCAATATCATGCAACAAAAAGTCAAATGTTTGATTGGCGTAATAAACTTCAGGTTTAAGTCGCAAAACCAACAAAATTGCTTAAGATAAATTATCGGAGTTTAAGGTTCATTTTCAGTCCAAACGACTGAATATTTTGATCGGTAGATCGATTTTTTTTTTCATTGACAGACTCGGTCCATCAAAATTTACATAAAGTTGAAAGAAGTTCAGTTTCCACTGATCTCTGAATATCACCTGGAAACGTATTGAAGTATTTAATTGGGAGCGTCGAACTGGTTATTATTCAACCCCATATTAAACAAACATATTTCACATCTGCTTGAACGAATCAAACAAATGTACTCTATTAATGTCTATAATATTTAACTATTTGTGAAAAACAACATTCAGATTGAGTAGTTCGTTGATTGGAATTGACGGGGAATTTTATATACTAATGACAATTTTATTTTCTAAAAAAATCGTTGTAAAAAAATTGGGCCTCTTCCCCATTCCCACACAATGACTCTTTTTGACGCTTTTTGCTACAAGCGTACAAGCGATTTCTTAATTTTGACACAATGTTTTCTACCCAGAAAATTGGAAAAAAATTATAGACTTTGAATTGTTGTCTGCAACTCCTTTGAATTTTGATCAGTCTAAAATTTTGCTGCCTGGTAATGCAGCGTTTAAGTTCATTTGTAAAACGGGGTTTGCGAAACTAACACTTGTCCTTTTCCGGAGGACCACATTGCCAATGGATTTCCTGCCATAGATAAAGTCAGTGAAACAAACAAAAATACGAAAATAAAGTATACTTCGATATTTTCATTTATTATATACCTATAAAAGATATGGAGTAAAACCTGGCTGTCAAATACAACTCGACAGAAAAAAAATCAATATTCGGCGTGTAGCAAAAAACCGTATTCGTCGAGTACCGTTAAACACTGACTTCTTTTTTGTGTATTGACGTTCGGGTTTTTCGGAAAGTTGATTATTTCTTAGCCATTTAAGAGAATTCTCTTAATGTCATTTCCTAAAAGGTATATAATAAAAGGAATATTACAACAGTGTGTTTTTCTATTTGTTGTTATCGTGTTCTCGAATCGTGTGTAGGTATTTTTATTGGATTCGACCTTCGGTCTCATCCAATAAAAAATACCTACACACGATTCTCGAACACGATAACAACGCATAGAAAAAGACACTGTGGTAATATTCCCTATATATTGTGCGTTATTTTGAACAGAAATGTACACATAATCTATGAAAGTCCAATATAATCATTCGTTACTCTCTTGCAAATGAAAGGGTTAAAAGGGTAATTATTTGCTTCAGCTTAAGATCGAATTTCTTATAACTCATTTTTCATACAAAGAAACCTAATTTAAAATTTTCACAGCGTAAAAAGCATGCTTCTTTAATACATAAAGTCAAAATGATTAGTTGTAAAACTTGTTTATCAAAGATTAAGTGAAAACAATAAAATAAACTATATGTATCGAGACAATTTTGCCATTTCGGTGCAAATGAAACAACCTACCCTTCTAATGTAGGCATGTAACGGGATCGAACCCGGGACCCCTGGAACGAAACTTGTAAGACGCAACTTATTTCTATATAACGTTACTTTTCCTACATGCTTGGTATATTTGGTATTAAATAAACTTTAACCGTTTCCTGTTTTGCAATATTTTACACCTGTCCAAAGTCAAAGATTTACAGACAAAAATTAAAAGTGGGTGTAATTCGAAAAAATATCTTTCAGTTGGGTAGAAAATATTGTAGAAAAAGAAGAGATTGCTTGTTACAAGCAATTTCTTCTTTTCTACAATCTTTTCTCAGTTACAAAATCACAGGGACGTAAAATCCAGGGATTGAATAGGAAAGGGTTAACGCATCACAACACTTTCTGGACTATTATGCAAGGTATCAGAGAGTGAAAAAAAACATTTCTTTGAATATGAGGATGTTCAATCACACACATGTGCGTGGATCACTTCGAATTATATTTTCAGTTAAAATAAAAGTGGCAGAGCGGCTTTTCTTTCAATCGAACCACTTAAAACACCACGTGGATTATTTCAATTTCAACATCTTTAAGTGAGTGTCGAACATTACTTTTAACATATTTTTTCCACAGGTAAAAGATGTTGCATGAAGAGGTTTAATCAAGAACTATTCTCGCGGTATTTTACTGCAAGTAGAACATATTTATGTGCTTGAAATGTATTGATGGGAAAACATTAAAACCTTAAAATCTGAAGTGAAGCAAGGAGAAACTTATAATATGAATACCCTTTCGCGAAAAGCTTCTTGGTAATGCAGGCTAGATTTAACGCCAAAGGAACCAAAATTTCATATCTTATCGCAAGTTTTGCTTGAAGAAAACAATGTTCTTACCAATTAATTACTAAAAATTATGGTTTGGCATGCAAAATGCTTGAATACAGCTTTAGTTAAAAATATTGTTTGCGTATGCTGTGCATGTATATTCATTCACATATTATAACATTTAAAAAGATTTCTCGCGACGTTTGATTTTCTTTCTTTTTCGTTTAGTTGAAAATATATCACTACTGATGCCACGGAGCAGGGAAAACGTATATGAATAATTAAATTTTTATCGTCGTTAAAAAAGAGTGTTCTGATTGGCCGAAAAAAATCATACTTTATACGGGCGAAGACCGCCTTCAGGTTACACGAATAGTGTCAAATCAATATACCCCTACATCTTTGTGGCGGCGATTTTGTTTTTTGTCCAGTGGAGAAAATTGTTCGACTGCGTCACAACAACTACTTCCGATCAGAACAAATATTGCAGAAAAAGAGGAAATGCGTAAGGAAGTCAAACACGTATTGAAATTGTTATGAAAATTAGAGCAATTTAAGTTTTTATTCACATTGTTTCCGTAAATTAAAATCGGAGTATATGTTCAATAAAAATTTGAATAAAAAATAAAGATCAAATTTCGTCACGAGCACCTGTTAGTCATCGGAGAACATCGAAATCTCCGGCCACGTTCCAGAGTTAACCGATTCAACTTAGGGAAATCCCTAAAATCGTCGCGAACCAGTGAAGATTCACAAGAATTTCTTGTTTTTGTGAATTAAATTGAATGAAGTTGTAACATAGTTCAGAGCTTAAATACAACGAATTCGTGCATTTGACATTTCTATACATTCATATCTTCTAATGTCACCTAAATAAGGGAAATTCATAAGCCATGGGTACGGGTCACCGAAGAAGAAAATACAAGATACAAGAAAATATACGACGTCATCGACCTTCATGACCTTTTAAATCATAAATGAAAACAAACATGTTTATGCGAACGTAAAGGTATGTCCCTTTTTCCAGTCAAGATTTTTATTAGGGTTTGAAAGCCCAAATCTCTGATAGAATAATACAACTTACTAAAACAATGTTGTTGTTGTTGTTGTTTGTTTTGTTTTGTTTTGTTTGGGTTTTTTTCTTCTGCTTACACAATATGTTTACAGATTTGCTCTAAAATTTCAAATGTGTTTTTATGTGTATATTTACATTGATTCTCGTCTTATTTGACTGTTCACATTTACACAGCATGGCTGGTCCCTACTGAATAAATATTATTTTTTAAGGACAGGCCTTCTGTCACTGAAGAATGATTTGATTGTTAGAGTTAGGAGTTTCAACAATCTCACGAATGAATTATGGCTGAAATCTGCAGAGCCCCCCCCCCCCTCCTTACATACACTTTTTACACAATTGACTTTTTAAATTTTTATAAATATAAAATAATTATAAAAAATCAATTCCGACATTCCCTGGTGTTTTTTTTTGTTGTTGTTGTTTTTGTTTGTTTGTTTTGTGTGTGTGTGTTTTTGTTTTTTGTTTTGTTTTGTTTTGTGTGTGTGTTTTTGTGTTTTTTTTTTTGTGTGTGTGTTTTGTTTGATTGTTTGTTTGTTTAGTATATCATTGGAAAGTAAATATGTGCAGTAAGCTCTTTGCGAAAAATCTGAAATTTAATTTACAAGATACGTAATTCGGTGCCTTTTTGTAGACTTTTCCCATTACCATCAATTAATGGCAATTTTCATCCCCTATTGCATTGATCTATCAGCAATCTCTCTTAACAATGACACTTTTTGATGCTCCATCAAGAAAAGCAAAAGGGAAGACATTGTGTGAAATGAAGAAATCGCTTGAGCAATTTCTTCATTTTTCATAATGTTTCATTCTCAGAAAGTTGAAAAAATATCTAAATTTCTTAAATATAACATTAGTGTCTGCTACTCCTTTCAATTTCGACCCGCCTAAAATTTTGTCATCTGGTAATGGGTTAACTTAAGTATTTATTGTCAATGTTCATGAAACTTATCAATATTCACGAGGCTTATATGTAATTTAAAAAAACGGTAATACAGTGTGTCATGAGATAGATTACCACTTTCCTACTGAACATGTGTGAGACAACTGGAAAAAGTTTCGAACTTCAGAGTTACTATGGACTGTTATTCCAGCACATTTAATGATTACTGAACAATTGGGGATTTACGTTCTGTAGTTTAAACTGTACATTCTAAACTATGTAAAATGATTTGTTTTCCTTGTTTCTTCTTTAATATTCTGATACTTCAAAATTCCTTGTGTAGGTAAAAACTGTTTTATTGGATCATAAGTAAAGAGAAAATATTCTGGCTGCAAAATGATTGTTTCAATAAAGACTTCCCACAAGATCAATGATTCATTCTTTTTAATCAACTCGTTATTTTTTACCCTAGTTGTCAATACATGTGTCAGAAATGTCTCAGTTTTTTGTGCTCCCAAGGTGTTTCAATGGGTGACAATGAGGCACTATCCAAGCTCTTGGTTACTTTTTTGTGATTCTTTTTTGTGATTTTCACTGACAAAAAGACATGGTAAAGTCATCACCCTGTAGTGGTCAGTATACATGTAGTATACTTAGTAGGTGTAGAGAGTGAGACAAACCCTTTTCATTTATTTCTTTTCAAATGGGGATTTTTGTGTATTTACCAGAAACCTGGCATGCTTGTTCACTGTCAAAGAGAGCAATCTGTGTTTCTATGGGAACACATTCTGGCAAGAATTATACTTCTTCTACTTGCTCTTTTTCCCATATCCATTCAATACTTACGCCACGTGTGATCATGGTCAATGTAAAGTTATGTCTGATATGAAAGCCACTTACTTCAATCTTCTAAGACTATTCCGAATTGAAAGGAGATGCAAACAACAATTTTCAGTTTAAGAAATGTTGTAATTTTTCCTTTTCTGGATAGAAAACATTGTGGAAATGAAAAATTGCTTGTTGCAAACATTTTTTTTCATTTTCCACAATGTTTTTTTTTCAAGAGGAGTGCCAAAAAGAATCAATGTATGGGAATGGGTTAAATCTAAAGAATATTTTTATGGTATGATCTACTTTCAATTAAATATTCACTGATAAACTACCGGTAATCGTAATGTTAAAAATCTGATTCCTTTACTTGTATTTGACTATAAAGCTGCAATAACTTTTCTTTCTAAATGAGAAGAAAAGGTGAAAATATGGTGGCTTGGCATGCAGTAATAGCAGGTCTTTTAGCTTCTACTGCAAGTTTGTTAGAGAAAAAGAATCGAAAAATATAGATCTAGAACATATTATATTAGTATAAAACTAAGTACAGAAGGTTTAATTATCTCTTCGCCCGTTTTAAGCTTTGCCTATTTTCATGTTACAGCTATTTTGTATGACAGCGCAAAAATAGATATTTTGTTGTTGTTGTTTTCATGGAGGTATGAAACGAAAAATCTTAATCAAACATTCTGTATGTAGCCGCTTCACGTGTTCATACAGTGTGATTAGTTCATACCTCAATGAAAACAAAAAATATTCTCTTCATCTCTTTAAATATATGAATAGAGGCTGTTGAATGAGTGGTCATGAAATACCGAATTTATTAAACGAGTCAACGTCATTACATTTATTGTGTGACGTCATTTTCATGGTATCGAAATGCTTCAGTCCTTTACATGATTGTTACCAACGTGTGATATCACCAATGTAATATCAGATATTGACGGGTTTATTTCACCCCCCCCCGGGCTGTACTGTAGGTCATACTTAAAATGCTAGATATTTAAGAGTACCAAAGTGTCGCGGGCCGTGTTTTCTTGTCCCGTGTATGTGATTATATTGACAATGTTCCTCGGTAATAATGGATTAGACGCACAAATTGTTTTCATTGAACGCGTGCCCAATCCAAGATAACACAATCCCAGGGCACGGCTTCTTCGTCTTGTAATTACCTTGTCCAAGCAAGTCAGGTCTAACACTGAAATATGGCGAAACAATGAGGTATTAGGGGGAAATCTAAACAAGTTAGCACGCCTTACAGTCTATTTCTATATTATCGGGACACTTGTTTGCATAATTAGTTCCAATCCGATTCTTCTGTGTTATTGTTATGTTTTCGTAGATAAGAGTTTCTTTCCTTTAACCTTTTAACCATGAAATAGAAATCTAGCGACTTGGGATAGCAAAACGCTTGCGAAAGCTACCTTCCTGGGATATGTCTTTATAATTCATAAATTAGCAGAGTCTTTGCATGGAAGCAACACAGAGTGTGGTAGAAAAAAAAATTAAGACCAAAAAGTTGAAGAGAAAAAAGACAAACAGTGAATGCGTACTGAGCCATTTTACGTCGTTTTTTTTTTTTTTTTTTTTTTTTCTATTTTCCATGGAACTTTAAAGTACAAGATTCAAATATGTTTATAGTTTTAATTAAGAGGTGAGGAGGATAGCTTTATTTCCATTGAGTTATGAAATAAGCACAAAATTCAATCACGCCTTATGAAACCGTGTTTTATAATTCATGTCACAATGAAAAACTCCCCATTTCTTATGATTTAATACTAAACATATAAAATTGGCTAGAATATACTATTTTAGACGATTTTTTGGAACTACTCCCTGCGTAAGCATTCAAGATCAGATATCATTGAAATGAATAAAAACAAAGATTATATGTTGAATTATATTTCTATGGTGTGTAAATTTGATGGATCAAAAGTTTGAGTATATATTCTATATTTGAGACTGAACCCTATTGTTTAATTAGTAAAACTCGAGCCTTGAATATTGTGCATAATTGTGTAACGTTTGATTTTATTTTTGTCAGTGGTCTATAATTTATTCCTCAACGGTTCATTCCTCATACAGTTCTTTTTGTCTGTTTATTCAGTGATCCATGAATCATCTCTCAAATAGATCCTTTTGTCTGTTTAGTCAGTGATCCATGATTTATTCCATTAGATGGATCCTTTTGTTTAGTCAGTGATCTATGATTCATCCTCAGATAGATCCAATTGTCTCTTTACATATTTAGTCAGTGATCCATGATTTGTTCCTAAGATAGATCTTTTTGTCTGTTCTGTAAATGATTCAACGGTTTATTCTTCCGATTAATCATTTTGTCTTTTAAGACAGTGGTCTATGATTCATTCCTGAGACTGGTCCTAATGTCTGTTTAGTCAGTGATCCATGATTCATTTCTAAGATTGATCCTATTGTCTATTTAGTGATGGGCCTATGACTTTATTCCTCTGAGGAATCTATTTGCTTATATTGGCACTGATCCATGATTCATTCTCCATATACATCTTTTTGACTATTTTCTCACTGATACATTTTAGACATGTATCGCAATAAGACAGTTACCTGTTTGAAAGAGCAAAGTTGAGCAACTGTCGGATTGCTGGCCACGCCCCCTGACCTCCGACCTGGCAGCTCGACTGAGGTAATAAATAACATTATTTTGTTAAATATGTGGCTAGGGCCATCAAACAAAAGGCAAATCGTTGATTGGAGACCTAATGAGGCAGCTACAGCTTGAATTATCTGTAGTCACGACATTTAAATCTCCAAACCAACGAAAATGTTAAACATAAATATCGCAGATCAGAGTTTACTCTCAGTCTTTATTAATGACTTGATTGACAGACGCGATCCATTAAATGACTGATCGCTGACCACACCCACTGAACTCCAACAGGAAGTTTCTCTTATATGTTAAACGGCGTTATTCTGCAATAGCTTTGGCCAGTTACATGTAACTAAAAAGTAAAATGGTTGATTGGCGTCCTGACCGTCGTAACTACAGCTCGAATAAGCTGGAGTCACGACGTTTTAATTGTCCAACCAACAAAAATGCTTCACATAAATGTCGGAGTTCTAGGAATAATGCCACAAATTTGAATTTCCCCAAAAAGACGTGACGTAGATTAAAGGTTCGATAAGAGGAGTTATTCCTCAGGCAATATAACGGGTTCTGATAAAATTCTTGACCACCTCAGGCTATATTAACTTAATTTGTGTTCATATTAACTAAAATACGTGTATACATATGTTAGGATTTGTTATTTTACAGAAAATATTTCAGGTACGATATCTTGAAATATTTATGTTCGCGGGGTTGCAATTAGCTGCAGGAATGCGCTTATGATAATTCGAATTGCCGCATGCATGTCTGTCGATACAGACAGATCATAGATTGAAGGTCTTGTTTTATGGACCTTTATAGATTGTCCTTATCGAGACAAAGCTTCAGACGGAAAGAAAATGAACACCTACAACATAGGATTCCATTTAGAAATAATATTTGAGTCATTTGAAACTATTTTATATGAGCGCAAAGTAAAGACTCAGGCCAGCCTGTGAATTCGCACAGTCTGATCAGAGCCCTCAGTATGCGCTCTGTAGATACATACAGACTGAAAGTTCTTTCAGAAATCCAGGAAATATTCTACATGTACTGCGTGGCTGTCCAGACTGATCTGAGTGTGCACTTCACGTGATATGGCTTAAAATGACACGCATTGGCTCAATTAACTAATCATGGCTGTCAATCAAATAAACAGTCGACCAATGAAATCATTCATTTAGACCAGAAATTAGTGTTGAACTCCTACATTGGCCTCCATTTTTTAACTTTTTCTGTTGGTTTGGCGACTTAAATGTCGTAACAACAGCTTTTTCAAGCTATAGTTACGACGTTAAGGTCGCGAACCAACTATTCTACCTTTTTTACATGCTACTTACCAGAAATTTTGCAAAATATTAAAATCGAAACGGGACTTCCTGTCGGAGTCAGTGGGCGTAGCTAAAGGAGTGAGTGGGTGGGACAAGCCATGGTCAATTGACGTTTACAATGAAAGAATCTATCTACAGATCAAAATTTCCATTTAGGCTGGAAGTTAAAGCTGCATACTTCTTGGTTTGGCGACTTAATCGTCGTAACTACACTTGAATAACCTGCAGTTTCGACGTTTTGATCGCTTTTGATTACTTTTATGTTACATTATTATGTTACTGACCATAAATTCAGCGAAATAACGTCGTTTATATGATTGAATGGGGTTTAACGCCCCTTTTAACAGTATTTCAGTCATTTCGCGGCGGCTGGAGCACCTAACAATGGATTCCTGTATTTCCCTCGCCAGTATTACCACTACATCCTTTCCTAGCCCCCAGCTACTATCACACTTAGGTTTACGATTATCCACCCGTTGGTGAGAGAGAAACGTCGGAAAGGATATGTTCCGCCGCCGAGGATCGAACCGAACGTTGTTTCATACAACGTTGTTTCATACCGAAGTGTAATTTCTTGTCGGAGTAAGTAGGCGTGGCCAGCGATCTGTCAATTTTAGAATGACTTTACATTTTCTTATCTATGCTTCAGATGAGTATTTCAATATTTTTAAGATACATTAAATCTTTTAAACAAAAGGCATACAAACAAACTATATAGTTAATCCCTAGAGCTTCTCTGTTTTAATCAATAAATAGATTGAAGATAATTCTTTGTTTTGGTGGAAGATCGATTTATGTGAGCAACAAAAGCCAACTTTTAAGGAGTGAAGAATTCACGAATGAAAATATGCGATAACTGTTTATGAAAGGAAAGGTAAATCGATCTTACACGAAATCTAGCTCATTCGTCCATTCGAAAACGACAATTCTTTGACCTTTTGAGAGGAAATTTCAAAAAGTGGGTCATTTCGCTCGAGAATTACATGGCAATCTTATGACGACATTACGACCTTGGTCCCGCGTAGATTACAAATGAACAAAGTATACAAAAACGGTGAGTTATGGTAATTTCACCTTTTTTTTCTTATTTTATCGGTGAAATGATCAAGTAATAATCCACCGAGAGATCCCAATAATTCACCAAAAAACCATCAAAGAAAAAGAATCAATCTCGTTGTGACTCTTCTTCTAAGATTTTTGTTCGTCATCATTCAACCCATTCCAACACAATCACGCTTTTTGACGCCCCTAAGAAATCAGCTTTAGAAAACATTGTGGAAAATGAAGAAATTGCTTGTTACAAGCAATTTCTTTATTATCCTCAATGTTTTCTACTGAGAAAGTTGGAACAATCAAAAAATTTATCAACTAAAATATGTAGTCTACAACATCTTCCAAATTGGACCCGTCTAAATTTTTGTCGTCTGGTAATGGGTTAATATGATTGAAGTTATTTTTCATAGTGAAACAGATATTGTCGTTTGGACTAGTTTAAATCACTGTTGGGTTCTATCATACAAACGCTCGCATTGATTCAAATTGTTTATACCTTAGAAGCTCTTGAGTCTCGATCGTTGGCTGGTATACTATTTTCAAACCTGAAGTTCTTGAGATTTTCTAAGGTGCTCGAACTATTTAAGTGATTGTAAAACATAATTTTCGACACTCTTTTCCACAGGTAAAAGATGTACCATGAAGAGATTTTGAGTTTTGTACTTATTTTCGATTTTCCTGAAGAACTTAAACATGTTTAGACACTTGAATTCATTGGCGAGAATCAATTTAACCGGCGGCAAACATATGTGGTTTTAATGGGAGAGTTCAAAATAGTGGAAATGAATGCAAAATTAATTTAAAGATGTTCGTAAGTTATTTTTCACCTTGTCGCTATTCGTTTTGTCGATATATGATTTTTGAAAGATGGGGGGAGTGAAAACAGTGGTTGGGTCGGGTCAGGACAAACAGATTTGAACATTTTATAAAGGATTTGTGCGCATTGCTGCATTACCTTGAAAATCAAAAAATAAGTACGCAGTTGAACAATTTCTACACTTCCTCATGTGCATGTTGGGTTAGCACCGTAAATCAGCCGGTAACGTCGTCCAAAGTCGTTAAGATTAAAAACCCGTAAACGACATGCCGCCATCTTGTTTCCGGTTACCCGATGACGGGTGCACTTGTTTCATAAATCTCGATTGTGGAACATATTCAAGTGTGAATATTATTCCGATCAAGTGTTTTCCAATTTTTTATTTAATACAGAATGTTTGACATCACCACCTTATTAGCATTTTAAGTGGAATTAATGAAAATACATCTGTCTACTTGAAAATTTTCCGAGTTTAAACAACATCTCGTACCTAATGGCGGAAACAATTATTCATACAATCTTAAATTTTGAGACAACCGTCGACATTTGTGTTGAAAGACAAAGATGAGTGCAGAACATTTGTTTTATTCAAAAGAAATGTCCAAGAAAGTTTTACATGTTTTAAGTCGCATTTCTTTTTACGTATCCATGTTGTTCAATTTTGAAAACGGATGTTTTTTTTTTGTTTTTTTTCCTTTTATATATGAGACTAAAGAGTGCGAACAATGAAGAAGAACGGACTGTAATTCGACCAGATAAGCAAGAAATCTGCTTCTCAACCTTGTCATGTTGAACAAAATGCTTTCTTTAAAACTGCATTAAAATCAAAGCTCTGAAAGCACTGGAATGCTGGATTGTGATACAATATTTTTTATAAATGAATTCTACAAATTATTCTGGCTTAAAAGGGACAAACAGGTGGTGTAGACTAAGATCAGACTGCACATATATCTTTGTCTGTGCCTCCTGCCAAAACAGGAATATTCCGGGATCAGCATGACTAGAGTGAAAATCATTTTGACAACAATTTTTTACCTTAACTTTATGCTGTAAAATGCAAAGGTTGACGTCACAATTATCTTATTGTTGCTTCACCCCTCAAGAAATAAGGTTTGGAAAACATTTTGAAAAATGAAGAAATTGCTTATTACAATGTTTTCTACAAAAAAATACAAATTTTACAAAAAGTCATCAGCTAAAAATTGTGGTCTGCAACTTCTTTAAGTTTTGGCAAGGAAAACGTACTGTCGTCATATAATGGTTAATGTAGAAAAACGGTTGTAACTTTGTATGCTTTTCGGAAAAGGGTATCATTTTAATTTTTTTAGAATTGGACAAACGATATTTAATTCTAAAACTTGATAAGGTCTTTAGGAAAAATTTCCTGGTTAGGAATTCATATACACGTATTTAAACCTTCTGACGTAAACAATCCCTCATAAAGACATCATATGATAAATACATTGAATAAATGTTGTTGTTGTTGTTGTTGTTGTTTCTAACTATTCTGAGAAGTTCTAGCGTTTTTAAGGTCGTTAGTAAAACACACATAAAATTTAAAACAAAGATGGATTGCATCAGATTTTGAGCCATAATTTAAATTTTAGTTTCGTTTTTCAAGATTCAAGTATTTTGATTGGGTGAAATTTTCTTTTCATACTTTCCATGAACAAAATTTTGAGTGTGCAACTATGTTGTATCCGTGCGTACAAAAGTAGGTGCATAAAATTCTACTCAAAATTATTAAAAAAATATTTGCTTTGTTATGCTATATGGCATTTTGTTATGCTATATGGCATTTTGTTATGCTATATGGCATTTTGTTATGCTATATGGCATTTTGTTATGCTATATGGCATTTTGTTATGCTATATGGCATTTTGTTATGCTATATGGCATTTTGTTATGCTATATGGCATTTTGTTATGCTATATGGCATTTTGTTATGCTATATGGCATTTTGTTATGCTATATGGCATTTTGTTATGCTATATGGCATTTTGTTATGCTATATGGCATTTTGTTATGCTATATGGCATTTTGTTATGCTATATGGCATTTTGTTATGCTATATGGCATTTTGTTATGCTATATGGCATTTTGTTATGCTATATGGCATTTTGTTATGCTATATGGCATTTTGTTATGCTATATGGCATTTTGTTATGCTATATGGCATTTTGTTATGCTATATGGCATTTTGTTATGCTATATGGCATTTTGTTATGCTATATGGCATTTTGTTATGCTATATGGCATTTTGTTATGCTATATGGCATTTTGTTATGCTATATGGCATTTTGTTATGCTATTTTGGCATTAAATCATTAGAAATGAAGAGAATATTTTTGTTTTCATTGATCTATGATTCTAAACACTCAATCACATTAACCCTTTCCTGTTTTTCAAAATTTTAGACTTGTCCAAAATCAAAGAAGTTGCAGACGACAATTAAAAGTGAGTGCAATTTGAAAAGTAACCAACCTACAGAGTAGAAAATATTGTGGGAAAAGAAGAAATTGCTTGTAACAAGCAATTTCTTCTTTTCCCACAATATTTTCTCAAGTATAAAAAAAAACCAGGGACGAAAAATCCAGGGTTTAACCAGGAAAAGGTTTATGTTTGAATCCGCGTATTCATACAATTAATTAACTTTTTTTAGGTTTATGCCTGAATGAAAATAAAAAATTTCTCTTCAATTCTTAAATCAAATTATTTCATCGAAAGACCGCCTATTCGCCCGAAGGGGGCTTGTCAGCGAAAACACACACCAATTTAAAGCTATTTGCGAAGTCAAGTGCAGATTATCCCGAAACGACTTGAGGGATCAAAATATTTTTGTCTCGTACACATAAAGACATCATAAAGATTCTTTGTGGAAAGTTTCAGTTCATTCCAATTGAAAATGCAGGGGAAGTTGCACACACGAAATGATACTATCGGGTAGAATGAAAGACAGACGGACAGACGATAAGGCCAAATCGTATGAGACCCTTCTTACGTATAAAAGAAATGCGGTTTTTAAAACGAAGCGTTTCGATCCTGGTCAGAGCGTTGAATCTGTGCAGAATGGTTAGAGATCACAGATATCTCTCTTCCGAATTCTATTTTTTTTCCGGACAGAGATATCTCATATATATATAGCCCAACAGGCAAAAGTCCTCCTGTGAACAGCGACAGGTATAGATCCCGGTCAGCTACCGCGAACGCACAGGCTGACCGGGGTCGAGATTTTCGCAGATTGTCTCAATCTAAAATGATCGTTCTACCCGGTGATTGATACATTTTCGTATGCGACCTCTGCAAGATCCAATCTATTTTTCAAATATTGGTTAAGTTCGATACCATCGTAGTTCCCCTTTTCCTATTCAGGAACAACTATGTAAAATGCTCTGAAAAAGAATCACGCGCAGTTTTATCTGGTAAAGCCATTTCCAGAATGTTGTTCCGGCAACCAGGGACAATTATCCCGGTATCGCTAGGAAATCCGATCAAAATATGGAAGCCAAGCTGTGAAAACTGGTTAAGTTCTACTTTTAATGAAAGCTATAAGATTTTTGACACGTGTAAAATATCATTTACATGCACTATCAACATACGATACTCGGTCTCTGGAAATATAATTTTATACAATTCATATTCATAAAAGAAGATTTAAGGATCGCTGGCCCATACCTTCTGAGCTCCGACAGGAAGTTCAACTTAGATATTTAACTGCGTTACATTGTAAAATATATGGCTAGTAACACGTAACAAAACAGTAAAATTGTTGATTGGCGACCTATAAGTCGTAAATACAGCTTCAATAAGCTGAAGTTACGACGTTTAAGCCGCCATTCCAAAAAACAAAAACGCCTCATAAATGTCGTTTAATTGGGAGGAAAAGGTTCACTTCGATTTTGATTGATTGGTCGATTGATTCTTTGACTGACAACCTATATCAATCGATTTTGGTCGGGTTAGCCGCATTCGTTGAGGAAACTGTTCCCTCTCCAAGAGATCTACGCCACGGCCTGTGCCATGTTTCAACGATAAAATGCTTCTGTACGATACTTGTAACTGATAATATACGACTGTCAGAGGGTAATCTAGTTACAGGTTCTGCATGTAAATCTAAAAAGAAAAAGGGGTATCATTTAGAAACATTTTTCGTTTAAACGTGTTTATCTTGGAGTAATACAACACGAAACGGGATCAGCAAACTCTCACAAAAATCAAACACGTTGAATGCATGAACAATCTATCTATCTATCTATCTATCTATATATATATACTGCCCAACTCCCCTTTCGGGTATTACTGGCAGGTGCGCGTCTGTGCTGGAATAAAAACTGTTAGACATTTGTTAGGGTGCAAAATTTTAAAAGTATTGTGAGTGTTAGATTAAAAAAGCTGATAAAACATATTTTGGTCATTCAGGGACGGCTCACTATCTGAAAAGAATCAAGACTCTTTTTGAATGCTGCAATATCAGGTTGCTGTACAATTGTTTCTGGAAGGCTGTTCCATAGTATCACTGTGTAGGGAAAAAAAGAATATTTAAAGTAGGCTGCATTTGTGTGGATCTGTCTGAAAGATGCTGTGTGCATATGTCGGGTGGTCCTCACTGGTCTTTCAAGATAAGCTGGTACAGGCACTGCAACAAAATTGTTAACGATTTTATAAAACATGGTGACTCTGGAGATGTCTCGTCTGTATTGGAGAGTTTCCCAACCAAGCTCCTTCTGCATGCAGGTAACACTGTCATAATAGGAGAAATTATTTTGAACCCATCTTGCCGCTCTACGTTGTACTTTTTCCACTTTGTTGATATAGGTTTTTGTGTAGGGGCTCCAAACTGTAGATGCGTATTCTACCTGGGGTCTCACTAAAGTTTTATACGCTATTTCTCTGATCTTCTTATTTTTGGTCTGGATGTTTCTGCGGAGAAAACCTAAAGTTTTATTAGCATTTGATGTTATATTGTCAATGTGTTTGTTCCAGGAAAGATCTCCAGATATTGTAACTCCTAGGTATTTGGAATTGTCCACAGTCTCTAGTACTTGTCCATGTAACCTGTAATCAAAGGAAATCTTTTTCTTCTTTTTAGTAATATTTAGGACAATGCATTTGCTGGGGTTAAACTCCATTTCCCACTTTTTCTCCCACTGCATTAACTTGTCTAGATCTTCTTGTAGGGTCAAACAGTCTTGTCTGTTGTTAATAGCTAAGTAAACGGCAGTGTCATCTGCAAACAAACGAACTTGGGATGTGATGTTATTTGGAAGGTCATTTATATACAAAAGAAACAAAAGAGGGCCAAGTACAGATCCCTGAGGTACTCCAGACGTGACTGGTACTTCTGATGAGCATCCACCTTCTAAAACTACTTTTTGTGTTCTGCCTATTAGAAAAGATTTAATCCACAAAAGGGTAGCATTGTTAACATCATGTTCCTGCAATTTATACAAAAGTTTTAAGTGGCTAACTTTGTCAAAAGCCTTGCTGAAGTCTAACAAAACTAGATCAGTTTGTTTTCCTTCAGTCAGGTTTCTGGCAAGATGGTCGGTCAGTTGAAGTAGCTGGGTTTCGCATGAACGCCTTTCTCTAAAACCATGCTGCAAGTCATAAAGGATATTATTTTTATCAAAATGTTCAGTTAGATTTGATGCTACAATATGTTCTAGAACTTTACACAGTATACATGTTAAAGATATAGGTCTGTAATTTGCAGGATCTTCTTTGTTTCCTTTCTTGAAGAGTGGAGTCACTCTTGGTTCCATCTAGGCCTAAAATATATTCAATATAATTAATATAGGAAACTTTTATTTGATTTTTGATATTTCTTTTTAGAGCCTTGAGAGCAGTCTTCATCTTGTTGTTTCCTTCTTTCTTCAATCTGAAATAGAGTTGATCCCTTTTTCTGATAAGGCGTTTTATAGGCTGTGTAATCCATGGAAGAGATCTCTTGCGGCCAAGTTGTTTTGTTGGAACATACTTCTCGATACCTGTGGAGATTGCATCTGAAAATTTTAACCAAATTTCTTCAACAGAATTAGAGTGATGATCTTTCAGAATTTCATTTTTAACTTGCTCCATGTAGATTTTAAAGCTACCCCAGTCAGCTTTTTTGTACAGATGAACCTGTCTAGGTTGTTGTTTTGTCATCTGTGGCTTTGTATCTGCAAAAATAGAGACAATATTATGGTCCGATATACCTGGAAGACATTTTACATTTTTAATTAAGGTGTGGTTTGATGTTAGGAAGAGGTCCAGTGTATTTTCTCCTCTGGTGTTTTCTGTTACCATCTGAGTGAGGTTGAAATCTGAAAGTAAGTCATTAAATTCTTCATACAAGTTGGTATAACTGCATCCTGACTTTAATACTGGTATATGATCACAGTTCCATGAGAATTTTGGTAAGTTAAAATCACCTAGCATCCAATAGATAATTGGAATCCATTATACGAGAAAAAAAGCAAATCCTAAAAAAAGTGCTACCTTACCCAGGCACCAGTTGACGGAAAATGAGGAAATATATCCAAAGAATAGAAAGGTGAACAGGAAGCAAAAACAAACAATTGAGATTTGAATATTCGGGATCTGTTGAGGATAAAATTCTCGATTGAGTATGAAAAAACGTTTTATAAGCTCAGGCCCAGATCAAATTTGTGAGCTTCAAAATTTAAGGGTATAACCATTTGCCCAATCAAATTCTAAGGATCCGTCAGATATCAGATATTTAAAGAAAAAATAAAAACATTGTGGAATTTTTCAGGAAAATGACAATATAAGAACGAAATACACTTTTTATGCAGATACATGACATTGTCGAAGTGGATTAGTTTTTTACCCTTTCCTGTTTTTCAAAATGTTGACCTGTCCGAATTCAAAAGTTTTGCTGGCGAAAATTTAAAGTGGATTTACTTTGAAAAATAACCATTCAGCAGGGTAGGAAATATTGTGGAAAAGGAAGAAATTGCTTGTTACAAGCAATTTCTTCTTTTTCCACAATGTTTTCTCATAGTAAAAACGCAGGGACTTAAAAACAGGGACTGTACAGGAAAAGGATAAGAAACGTTTTTTTTTTTTGTGTGTGTGTTTTTTTTTCTCTCTCTCTGCCCCCCCCCCCCACACACACACACATCACACAGATCGTTAGAAGGCTGCCTCGACGTTTTATAAACATCCAGACTAAGCTGTAGTTACGACATTTTTACGCAATCCTATGATATCCCAAGTGTCGGTGACAAGATTTCTCATTTATTAACATGTAGCAAGTCAGTGAAACACGTTGGAACACAGGAATGATGTATGGGGTGTTTCGTTTTTTTCCCAGAAAGAATTTCTCCAACTGCAGATTCATTACGTAAACCGTCATGGTAAATTTCACAAGCTAAACTTTCTACGTTCCGCCAGTATAATTGCAGTTTCTTCGACATTATGAACAAATTAACATGTTAACAGCCTATGACTAAACAAATAAAAAATAAATTAGTTGCAATAATATTTACCCAGTATATGTCTCTTTGCATTGACACAAAGCGAACCCGTTTAAGGGTGTAAACAGATAGAGCGTACGAAAAAAGGGGGCGCTACACGTTACACGTAACGCTGACGTTATATGTAACATGTTATATTCTTATATTCTAACTTTTGAACCTTTATGTTATATAGAGGAATTAACTATTGAAATAGTATTTTGTTAAATATATCGCCTTTGTCATTCTAAAACCTCGTAACTACAGCTTGAATCAAGCTGTAGTTACGAGGCTTTAGAACGACAGCGAAGATACATTTATTTTTTTATCTGTTTTCTTGAACGTGTTATTGTAGTAGTAGTAGTAGTAGAATTCATTTATTTCATTTATCAGTTCCTCCATAAGACTATCTTATAATTTCTTTTGAAAAAAGCTATCAATTTGATCAAAATAGTATTTTTTGCTAGCACTAACACGGTACCCCTCCCCATCTTAATTTCGTTTTATTTAAAGGTTTATATAAATCTTACTTCTCAACGAATTATCTTTTGTGTGGTATTTACTAGCCACTTTTCTTCTGTTCAAAGCAGCCCAGCGCGTTAGCAAAAGGAAGGCCGCATGCCTTTGCGTTTAATACTGTTTTCGCACTTTAAAGTTATCCCGATTTTGGCGCGACAGGAATTTCACACGGGAAACGATTGCAGTTTTCATAATTATACGATTCACCAAAGTTACGTTTTTAGAAAGGATCCATGTGATATTTAGATCATTGCTTTATGATTTTGTACACAAAATAATTTAAGTGAAGATCAAATACCCCTGGTTGTTGCGTTTGACTCGATTTAAGTCTAAACCAGTCAATGTTGTTTCTGGGTTCTGGGCCAGATTCGGTTACTACAGTGAGGACCAGGATGAAATTGACAGATCGCGATTGTCAGTCAAATAATCAGTCGACCAATGACATCATTCATTTAGACCGGACTTTAATTTTGAACTCCGACAGTAGTCGCCATTTTGTGAAACTTTTTTGTTGTTTTGGCGACTTTAATGTGGTAACTACAGCTTATCAAAGACGTAGTTACGACGTTAATTTCGTCATCCAAATATCCTGTAATTTGCTACATGCTACTGGCCATAAATTTTGCAGAATAACGTCGTTTAAAATCGGAGTGGAACTTCCTGTCTCTGTCAACGGAGTAACGGTCATCGGAGTAAGGGGGTGGGGCCAGCGATAGGTCAGTTGACCTCATTCTACAAATTCAATTCAAAGTTGGTCGTTTACCATTTCATTCATACAATTTAAAGCATTCACTCATATCGTTCATGATATTTCAGAAGTCAATTTACATCGCTCAAAACATTTCGAAATTCCACTGAATGACTCTAATTTCGGTGTTTACCAATTTCCATACAATGACGCTTTTGGACAGGCCTGGAAAAAACAAATTGGGAAAACATTGTGAAAAATAAAGAAACTGCTTGAAACAAGCAATTTCTTCTTTAAACACAATATTTTCTACCCATAAGATATAAAAAAATATAAATACAATTTCGTAAGCTTTAAACTGTCGTCTGCAACTCCTTTCAATTTAAACCTGTCTAAATTTGTTGCTGTCCAGTAATGGGTTAATTAATGTGACAAGTCTATTTATAGCAAAATGCACATTTTTTTAAAGGGGGGGTGTAATTACAGATTGTTCCTTTTTATTCTAAACGCTTATTTCGTTCAAATCTTGCCCATTCTAATCCATTCGAAGTCTATTGCAATCGATGACTTTTGTCAATTCACGGTCCTCAAAATTGTATTTTTTCCTCTTCTAAAAACAGTGCGTTATTCATTCACCAAAAATATAATGATAATATTAATCGGCAATACAGGGGCAATAATCTCTCTCTTGAATCTGGTGAAAGAAAAATAACTTCTCCTCACGATTATTTGTTTGTTTATTGTTTGTTTAATTGTTTGTTTGCGCAGTACCTTTGACGCTTCAAGACATTCTTCTTAGTAATTACTCTTCCGCAGCGTTTTTTAAACATCTGACGTCATTCTTAAATTGACTTATTTGGGCAATAATTGATATCCGTGCATTGGTCACCAACTCTGTATTTGTCAAGGGTCCAAAAATATATATAAAAAAACAAAACACCGATATATGCTTCAATGTTTCCTCAGCAAAATGAATTGACCAATCGCGTCCGTACAAGAATCAATCGACTAATCAAAGCATACATATAGATCGGAAGTGATCTTTGAACTCGGACATTGACAAACATTTTTGAAAAGCATTTTTGTTGGTTTGGTGAATGAAACGTCGTGCCTACAACTTGAATAACCTGTAGTTACAACGTTTAGGTCGCCAACCATCATTTCTGCAAAATTACGTTTTTTAATATCGAAGGTGAACTTCTTGTTGGAGTCAGTAGTCGTGACAAACGGAGTTAGTTGACAAGGCCAGAGATTGGTCAATTGGATCATCTCAGGTGAAATTTCTATGATATCAGTCTGCACTCTGTCATATTTTACATAAATTATGTAGTCGTTTTTTTGTTGTTTTTTTCATAGCTTAGTTTCTCGTTACATTACTTTCAATTTTTTAACTGTGGTATAAAAGTATTTGATACTTTCCAGTTTTTTTGTTTTTTGTTGTTTTTCTTTTCTTTTTTTTAAGGGGGGTCTGCGTTTGTTTGTTTGTTTCGTTGTTTGTTTTCTTTATTTGTTTGTTCATTTTGTTTTGATTGTTTTGTTTTGTTAATTTTGTTCGTTTTGTTTGCGTGCATGTTAGTCAGACTTTACAACAATAAACACCGAAAAATTAACGGAGTTTGACTTCACATTACCACCATAATCACATGTGTTAGTTGATTCGATGTACAAAACCTCCCCGGCGAATACTACATCATGCATCGTGATTGTGCTGCCGGCGAAATGATTCCCTATCTTGCTTCACGTAATGCCCCTGTAAGCAATTTAATATCTGCATTATTCTTTATCTTGGTTTTGTGTTGAATAAATGATACAATTCGCTAACAGTTTAATCCCTCCGAGGCCTATTACAATCATGAATGGCGCTGTATAAAAACGCACCAACCGCAAATCCAACATGCAACTTACTGATTCGGGATTTCCAAGACGTATATGGTATCACTGTATTTCGTGTTCACGTCGTGTTTTGATGCTGTCAAACAGACAGGGGACCATTCTGGGACAATTTATAGCTCGTTGACGCTTGTTGTTAAACGTTGAAGAGACACTGTGGAAATCTTGCAAGACACCAAAAATGACATATTGGACGGGCGACGTTTACATAAATAGACAATTTGTCGGTGACAATGCATTCATACGGCATCGTCAATGAATGTCTAATCAAATTGATCCCTTTCCACGCCTGTATTTCTTCCCAACTTATCTTGATGGAATAGAAATACCCTAGTCTTACCTACTTTTTGTGTTTTATCATGGAATACCAGTACCGTGTTTTATCGAAAAGTATAGAATAAGATTATACTGCAGGTGAAATGGTAAACTATGAAAAATTTGCCTGGAACCCAATTTCGGGCAACTATTCTCGTATTACATGGTACAGTTAAGACATTCAAAGTATCTTGAAATTCTTTGACATTAGGTATTTTTTTCGTTTTCCGATTGGTATCAATTGATTTCACAAGCAAAATGTAAGATTTGCTTACTTTTAGCATAGAATACTAGTTTACTTATCTCGTTTGAACGCCGGAAATCTACAGAATCACCAATTATACTTAAGTAATTCAACAAGTCTATGTTGTTATTGTTGTTGTTGTTGTGTTTTGGTGGGGTTTAATGAGGATCAAATTTTGCAAAATTATAAACGATTAAAGTATTGGTATAAGGAAGAAATTTCAAATGTTTTAGTTCGTATTATCCTATCATCTTATTCACCATAGATCTGGGACTGATTTCCATCTTGTAAAGAGTCGAGAAGAAGTTTTCGGTCTCCGATGGGTTCACCTTTAACACCTTTCTGTATAGAGTCAATTTAGATTAGTTTAAGATTCTCCAAGTCGCTAATGAGGATCGAAATATTCATGAGGTGTTAGCACCTTGCAGTGTCGCTTCCAGAAGAGGCCATATTATCTCGTTGTCTGGGGGAATCCCGGAGGAGTTTCCCCAATTTTCCCGGCGGTCGGATCAGCTCGGTTCAGAGACGGATGTTGTTAATTTACGAAAGACACGGGTTGACACTTCCTCAACATATTCTAGATATGTCAAAGTCGTAATGGAATTTGTAGAATTGAGAAAGTGCTTTGGGAATTGCCTTGGATCATTTTTTAAACCCTAGCAAGAATAACGACTTGGTATATAAACTGGGCTCCATAGAAGATAGATAAAACCATGTAGGTTCCATTTATAACTGTCCCCAGATTTAACCTTTAAACGGTCCGCTGTTGACCAGTGTTGAAAAGTAAGTGAGTGTTAAGTGACAGACACACAGACAGACAGAACAATTTATAACACTTATATCAAAATTCAAACGATGGCCAACCCTCCTTTATCCTTGACTTATCTTTACTTTATTGTTCATTTGTTGTTTTTGTTGTGGGTGTTTTGGGGTTTTGTTTTTTTTTTCTACTTTTTTTATGTGTGGAGGGGTTGGTTGTTTGTTTGTTTGTTTTTTTGTTTGTTTGTTTGTTTGTTTGTTTTTGTGTTATTTTTTGTTTGTCATCTTTAGTCGGGTTTTGTTTTTGTTTTTTTTTTTTGTTTTTGTTTTGTTTTTTTTTTGTTGTTGTTGTTGTTGTTTTTGTTTTTTTTGTTTGTTTGTTTGTTTTTGTTTTAATTCGCCTAAATACATGGACACAATGACGAGGTATTGGTACATTAAAAAGACAGTGTAAGCGACAAATCTTTCAAATGCTTTTTAACAATTACAAAGAATCTAAATTCTAGACTAGTCTAAATCTAAGAACATTGCAGACCACAATTAAAAGTGCTTTGAAAGTGGAATTAAGTGTCTAAAGACACAAAAGAGCAAGATCATATAAGTAATCTATCGAGCGAAAAGAGAGCCCTTGCAAACGCCGTTAAACAGATATTTGAATAGGAGATAGGATCCATCAACCATGTCAATCGGAGATAAATTTTATGGGGGAAAACATCTAACAATTAAGAAATGAAGAGGATATTTTTTGTGAACTTACAAACTTAATAACACTAATGTATGAGTCCGCTTCGCGCGAAGCGGATTCATACATTAGTGTGATTAAGTTATTAGGTTCATACCGCAATAAAAACAAAAAATATTCACATCTTTTCTTAAATTTTAATACAACCATGTAAACAAAGCAAATAGTTGACTAGTTCTGAGTAACTTAAAATTGTATGGATCTACTTTGTACGCGGAAATCGTACAAAATAGGTGTGTTCTCAAAATTTTGTTAATGGAAGTATGAAAAGAAAGATTAAGCCAAACAAAACGCTTAAATCTTGATAGACGAAACTAAAATCAAATTGTTCTAGTATGGAAATTCTCGAAAATCTTGAAAGAGAGAAAAGTCACGATCCTCTCCTCATCCTGGGGGATTGTACTATGGATAGGATCGATACTATTTATACTTCCCATAAGGTTCCTTTTCGCTTGACGCTTGGTATCTAATCAAGATTTGAAACGATGTTACTTTTTTCCGAGATTTTAAAATATCGCAACAAAAAAAGAACGGACTTATTTGCAGACATTTGTTTGTCGAGATGGAATTTTTGGCAGATACCCGGATATTTCCAAGCTTGAATCCATTGGGCTTGGCAAGATATTTGCAGAACTATAAGTTATGAGTTATGTTTTACATATAATTGTCTTTGATCAAACAACATAAAAAGAGAAAGGCCGTTTCTTATCGAAGCCAGGTTATTTATAAATCAAACAATTAAGCGAATGTTTGGTGCGTGACCCCTATGGCGCCTCTCACTTGTCAACGCCCCCTAGCGGAGCTATAGATCATTTAGCTCGCTTGATTATTAAAAATCTCGGAGCTTCTGTAAGTCGAACCTGTTTCTAACAGCAGCGAAAAAAGATAATGTCTATAACATTTAACGTGACACCACCGGGCTTTGATGTTTATCGGAATGAAAAGACGAACTGCTGCGAAGGGCCAATATAAAATATGATAAAACACAAAATGTTCAAAATATATTCAACAAGTAATACAGATAAGCTGGGTGATGAATTTCTCCTGATTAAACTGTCTGTCAGGGCTTGTAGAAAACTAATCTCGGCGATATCCTTCTGTAAAGTGAAAGAAACACAAGCTCGCGGAGATAACACGATTCACGGTGATTAACCCATTACCAGACGGAAAAATTCTAGACTGGTCCAAATGGGAATGAGTTGCAGACGACAATTACGAGTTAATGTAATTTTAAATGTTTTCAACTTTCTTGGTAGAAAACATTGTGGAAAATGAAGAAATTGCTAATTGCAAGCAATTTCTTCATTTTACACAATGTTTTCCCAAGTGTTTTTCTTGGGGGGGGGGGGGTTAAAAGCGTTTTTGTGTGGACATAAGTAAACAATCATTATACACCGATTGATTTAAGTTGGGAGTTGTGATTGAGCCAGGAAAATGTTTGATATCTTTTCTTGAATGTTTTACGATAAATTACTGATATTTTTGCTGAGGATTATCGCTTGATAATTTCACCGATAATACGGTGAAAGTTTCAAAAAGATAAACTCAGTGATTGGGTAGATTTAGCTCTACTTTCATCCATTTTACGTCACTAAATGTCCTCTCGACCGGACCAGAGACACACGTCTATAAGTCGCTAATTCACATGCGAAATGACGCTCTTTAAGATTCCGACTGGAAAGTAATATTTTCTCTCTCTCCTTCTCTCTCTCTCTCTCTCTCTCTCTCTCTCTCCTCTCTCTCTCTCTCTCTCTCTCTCTCTCTCTCTCTCTCTCTCTCTCCTCTCTCTCTCTCTCTCTCTCTCTCTCTCTCTCTCTTTCTTTTTTTTTCCAAGCAATTAATCCTTTTCTCACAATGTTTTCGAAATATCTATTTCTTCAGCGCGAAAAAAATGGGATTATACGGTAATGGAGTAGCTACAATCTTAGACTAGAATTATTGTCGACTTGTTCGGTAAAGAATTTTTCGTACAAATCAAAGGCTATTTCAGTCTAGGAAATAAGTTGAAATGGCAGAAACATTACCCCTGTACCAATCGAAGTCGGCTTTAGTTACACACGTTCGAAACTAGAGATATGAGGTTTTGAATCAGACACAATCTGGAAATACTTTTTTTTCCTCCAATACTGAATGTCAATTTGCTTAATAAAACCATCCTTTTTTTCGTCTAATTGGGGATGATGATTTCTTGTATGACAGGCGAAGTTTTGAGAACTTGAGTAGAAAACCGTATGTATAAACATAATTATAGAGATCCCTCCCTTCTGAATAAACCATCTTTATCTCCTGCAACGTATTCAAGGAAGACCCTTGTTTAATTGGTGAATTGTTAAAACCTATATATATCTTTATCTTGTTAAAACCTGATTTCCATGTAAATAAAAAGACAGATTTTCTTAACTTATTCTCACATAAGAAAGCTTTATGACGACCGCCAAGAAAAAAAGGTCTGGAAAACGTTGTGAGTAATGAAGAAATTGCTTCTTACGAGTAATTTCTTCATTTTTCACAAGGTTTTAAAACTCAAAAGACAAGAAAAAATATAATTTCGTCAACCTAAATAGACGGTTCCCAAGGATCTCAGTGGGCAGGGAATCGTCCGTAAATAATCTTTAGTCATCTTGCATCACCATATAATTTAATAACGAGCGTTCTGATTGGTCGAAAAAAATTTATCCACAAACAAAATTTGGAGCTTGCAGCGATTTTGTATGCTTACGCATTAGTCCCATACAAAAAGGTATCAAAACTTGTAAAGCCTTTGTTTTTTCGCTCAATGCTATTAATTTATAAGAAATGAAGAGGATATTTTATTGTTTTCATGGAGGTATGAACCAAAAAACCTAATCACACAATGTATGAATCCGCTTCGCGTATTCATACAGTGTAATTAGGTTTTTCGGTTCATACCTCCATGAAACAAAGAAATATTCTCTTCATCTCTTAAAACAATGTGTCTGTTCTAGACAACACGGAATATTGTCATAAATATTGTCGTAAATATTTTCATAAATATTTTCATAAATATTATCATAAATATTTTATGTCTTATTTATTTACGTATTAATTTATTGGTTTGTGCATTTATCTATTTCTTTTTTCAATCTATTAAGATTTTTATTATATATATATATTTATCTTTTTGCCTTTTATTCATTTATCTAATTGTTTATCAATACATGTATATACATTTATTTATCTTTACACATTTTTATTCCATTGCTTATTTGTTCACAATTGAATATTTATTTATTAATCTACTTATTTATTTATTTATTCATTCAATCATTCATTTACCAATGATCAAAGCAATTAAAATTTTGAACCTGAAAGGGACTCCGTTCCGTTTGCGGACTTGATAGGCGCGACAAAATGACCTTTTATCGTAACATTTAAACAAAACACAAACAAAGAATTGTAGTCTTCAAAAAATGATGTATTTGAATGACAAGTTTCTTTCAGTTTCAAATTCATTTTTTATTAACCTCTTCAATTAAGAACATTTCAATGTATTTTTGTCCTTTGAGCATATATCATGAGATTATTTTCATGTTAGATACTCGATAAGACGTGAAAAATAGTAAGGTTTTAGATTTATGTATCTTTCGAAAATTCCTCTTCGAGGCAGTATGTTACTTGGCCTTTAAGCAGACACTCTAAAGGTATTTTGAAATATTCTGCTAATATACGTTTATTGCGTAAACGGACACGGCCTGGGAATCGACATGGTTAACAAAAGAATCAGTCGACCAATAAAATCATCCATTTAGACTGACGGTGATCTCTGATCTGCTACTGGTCGGCATTTATGTTCCTCGGGGTTTTTTTTTGGGGGGGGGGGGGGGTTGTTACTCTCTTCAGGTCGCTAACCAACCTTATCACCTTTTTGTTACTGACCATGAACTCTGCAAAATAA